>VXBO01005905.1:48130-72784 GCA_013400135.1 Rhinoptilus africanus
GCCGATCAATTATTCACAAGCGCATTTATCTCCCCCTGCAATATGGAGGATTCATATTCATATCTCTGTTTTAGCGGCCTGACACTGACTAATGTCGCGCGCGCCGCGGCGGCGGGGGAGCGCAGCCCCGCTCGATGAATCATGCGCTATAAAGTTTCCCTCGTCCTTGTGGATGAGGCCGTTTCCAAAGAGCGGCGGCGGGGGCGGCCGCTGCCGGCCACCGGCCCCCTCGTCAACCGGCGGCACNGCAGCTTAGGAGAAGGGTCCGTGAGCAGTAAGTGCCCAGCCAAAGGCAGCCTCAGCCCATGGGCCCACGTCCTCCTTCCCCTTGCCCCGGGCTCAGTTCGGGGACGAAGCCCCCCAGCCATCCTGCCGACCATCCCGCGTTTGGGATTGCCTGCCTCCCTGCAGGCCTGCTGGCACATGGAGGGGAGCCCCATCACCGCAGGCCCCCAAACCCTTCTGACCGCCATGGCTCTGGCAGCCATGGCCGAAACTGGCCAGGGAAGGTCCCTCCACCGACCCATGGGGGTGGATGTGGAGCCACGCCACGCACGATCCGCTAGTCCCCCTCTGTCCCCCTCCGCCAGGAAGGGCCACAGAGATGGCTGGCAGGGCTGGAGCCCACCCCCGGCTTCGCGGGGGCTGTGGTGGGCAAGCAGGGACGTGGGGCCCGATTCCACGCTTCGAGCTGCCAAGTTTTACGTTTCAGCAGTAAATCTTACCTGGGACTCACAAATCAAGTAAAACACTGGAACATGTAATAAACATGGCCTGCGTGGCATGTTTTCCAGTGAAAAGTTACATAAACGGCTCCCGGCGAGGTTGGTGTTCCCCATTGTGCGGTGCCCCCATGCCGTGCCGTTCATAGCTTGCCTGTAAAACCAGCCATGTGGACAGGAATCGCTGGAAGTACCAGGAGACTGAAAACCCCATAGAAATAGGTATTCAAAATTTAAGACTTTGAAAATATGAGCTCTTAAAACTAAACAATGTACTTCTGTGAGGAATTAATTTACTCGAGTCCCGTCACCATTATTAATATTGGTTTTGGCTTCTCTTTTGTGTATGTGAAGAGAATGCTTGCATGGGTGTTTGTAAAAAAAAGTGGGAAAAAATATGTCTTTTATCTGTTTTTTACTTACTTTAATTAGCATTACAGACATCCTTCACGTCTGATAGCCAGACTTGTTTTCCAGCGTGTTTCTCTGGAGCCGAGCTAATGCGAAAATGCAAACGTGGGGCGCACACCGAGTCCCGGTAGTGCCTCTCCTGAGAGAATGGAAAGCACTGGCGTAAGCTCCGTGCAGAATTAAAGGCGAGTTTAAAAAGTAACGTTTATTTTTATTCCAGATTTATGGCTGACCCGTAGATAATTAAAGGTTTTATTTTGAGCTGTTGGCCCCACACAATACATTGTCCTTTGTTGCTGTGCAAGTAGCGCTTTCCCTGTGCTGCCTACGGTTCAAAAACAATGAAGCAATCCATTTATTTTGTTGGTCAATTGTAGCACAAAGTGAGGTGGTCAGTGTGGAAAGTTTATCACTGTCTTGTCCCTTTGGAGGAGGCAGAGCATTCACACACCCTCTGCCCCAGTACACAAATGTCAGTCTTTTTGCAGGCTGCTGTTTTCCTTTTGAAGATGCCGATGGTGTCTCTGATCCACTAATCCATTTATCCAGTTTCATGAGTGCATTGGCTGAATACGCTCACAATAGCCGTGCCCAGCTGGAAACAAGAAGTCAGTGAGTGCAGCCGGCACACCCACCAGTGCCTGACACCACTCTTGGACGAGCCTCGAGTGCTTGTCTCAAAAAACCCCCCCTCATTCCATCCCATCCTAACTCAAAACAAAACCCCCGGAGCCCCCAACCTGCCACGGTATGCCCAACGCTGTGATCCTCCCCTCTCTGAGAACGCAGTATTTTTAGCAGCATCTATAGCGGGCTACAGGGTTGTACTATTTTCATGATATTTGGCTGTCTCAAAGAGGGTTGAAGCACGCTTGAGGAGAAAAATAAATACCTCCCGGACTCCGCAAACAAGCGCACATTAAAGAAACTGGTCAGTTGCTGCCAAGGGGGAGGGGGCACAGGAGAGGTAGCGGGCAACGGGCTTCCGTTTGTGTTCGGTGCCGTGCCGTTACTTGCCAGCCTTTTACTGCATTTGAAATGTATGTTTAATTACCAGTGTTATTGGTAATAACAGAATGTTTGAAAATATTAAATACATTTGTGAGCTTGTGTGAAAAAGAAGTTAAAAGGTGTTCGGTGCGCAGAATGTTAAAGAGATCTCACAATGAAGTGATTAACATTTTTATGAATAAAATTAATCACGCATTAACTCTGCAGCTCAATACATCTGAATGCCAAATGTTGCACAGCAGCCCTTTCCCCTAAACCCAAGAATTTTGGATGCAGTATTGACCCACATCAAACACTCGTCTATTAGTAATGGCAGTGTAGTTACGAGAAGATATTTTAATAATGTACATTTACATTTGAGGCAAGCAAATAAAAGGGAGAAAATAAATTGGGGGTATTTTGTCAGGATTTGTGAGGACTGGTAGGCACATAAAATACATTAGGAAGCAGTTAATAGGGGCAACTCTGTGGAGAAAAAAGTAGTTTATGTGGCGCTCATGGATGCAAACAGCAAAGTCACCGTAGTAAACAGGTTCCAGTGGATTGCGCTTGGCTCTCCTTGGCTCTTATTAGCCTGCTCATTGTTCTGGGCAAAGCTTATTAGGTTTTAAGATGGGAGCTTACCATTATTAAAATTTCCACTGTGTCAGATAATAAAATGTGATCTCTCTCTCTTTCTCTGTCTCTCTCTCTCTTTCCTCTGTGTGTGTGTATATGTGTGCGCGCGCGCGCGCGTGTGTGTTTTCTAATCTCTTGCCACTGTGGTTTTGGGATTATTCCAGCAGGCTGTACAAAGGGAAGCAAAGGCATCTGAAGTGTCACTCTACAGCTGTGGCAAAGTAACAGAATTTCCATTTTGTTGATGCTCCCAGCACATGTGTGCAGCAGAAGGTGATATCAAAGGAGCCGTTCTTCCTCAGTTCTGCACATTATTTTTCACTGCTGTGGCGAATCTCTCTGAGCTCCGTGAACCAATAAAACAACGGTCCCTGTTTGAGTTGATATATTAATATTTACTGAGGATTTGCAAGGTCGGGGCTAAATGTCAGCAGATTGCTGGGGCAGTACTGTGGGGAATAATTAAACAAATCTCACAGCAGTTCAGCCTCCTAACATCTTTATTAATCTTTTTTTTTTTTTCCCCTTTCCTGAAACAGTACACTGTAATACTGCTTTTTCAACCTTAGTGAAGATTTGGGAGAAGTTTAGTAATAAAATCCTGGATTGGAAGTATTTATTTTTGACAGTTTCTTGGCCCACTCGCCTGCAGATGTTAGTTGGTTGTGAAGGCTATGATGTGTGAATTATCACCAAGCTGCTGGGATTCTCACCTGCCTCTCCATCAAATTCATCTTGACCAGTCTGCCAGGCACAATCCTATTGCTGCTATAAACGGAGACCCAAATTGGCTTCATTAAGTAGTGGGTCCACTTCTCTAAGAGAAGAAACTGGAGGACCCCAATTCAGTATGCATGTCTCCCTTAACGTGATTATAGCATGCACTTTAGTACAACTTAGACAATTCTCTTTAATAAGCTTCATAATTAGTGCTGGGATGCCTCATTACAAGTCATTGCCTGTAGCAGTCCTAGGCCAAACAGCCCTTCTCAATCTGATTTATTTTATTTTATTTTTTTTTTTATCAGGCAGCAGGAGCTGTCTAGAGCTTTTTGTTTGTATAATGGGGACTTGCATTAAGCCCCCAGTGTAAAAATACCACAAGGAAATTAATTGCTTCTGTGCAGATTCACCACAGATGTGTTCTGTTATGGGGAATGGTATATTTCTGACGTTGCTATACTGCAGTGTGCTGCAAGGAAAAAAAAAAAAAAGGTCTGGAAAAGCTACAAATGCAAACATATTAGCATCCATATAGATTCCTTATGTTGTAACTGAAAACAAGGAGATTTTTAAAGTGTGTCAGAGCCTTCAAGCCTTTTTTGAAATAAAGTGGATTTTTTTTTTTTTTTTAAAATACTCAAAACCCACTAATAAAATACACATGGCCACATATTCTGTTTGGTACTGGCTGATAAATGTGCTACTTAAAATAACACACACGAGGAGTGCGGTGACTCAACGCACTAAGAAGGCTGACACACAAAGCCGCCCTCAAGGTCAGTGGTTTGTTATCTATCACTGTTGGTCAGGTTGTGAATCACAGCTGCAAGTTTCAGCAAGTTAAGGGGAGGAGGAGCATTTAGAGTGCTTGCCCTGTGGAAAAGAAAAGCTGAGCTGGTGGTTTGTTAGCCGCGTCTGAACATCACCCTCCAGCTTCTGGGTAATGCCCATTCCCCTGTCACTAGAGCAAAGCTGGAAAGTGCCTTGATCCAGATACGAGCGCTTTGATTTCCTTGTTAGAATTCAGGTGGAAGGGTTTAGGGTTAGCAAGTCCACCACTGCAGAGCCTTGTAGCACTGCCCTCTCGTTATTTGTATCGATTTCTTTCATCTCAATCCTTGTAAACTTCGGTTTTGAGTTTGGGCTGATCCCTCTGATACAGTTGCATTTACCTGGTGACATCACTATTGATAGTCGAATATTAACAATTCACCTCACAACAGTTCTGGGGATGAAGACCTGTTTAGAATAATATAACGTGGGAGCTGTGGTATTAGAAATAACTGTTTGCATTCTTCACGTGGGATTGTGAAGGGGACGCCTCCATCTAATAATTCTAGGTGCTGCAAAATGAAAAAAACACCCAAACAAACCAACAAGTGTCTTCTTTACTGAATTTCAGGATGTTGCTTCTCTGATAACAGTATAGTAGCATAAGTAATAAAGCTGGTTTAGTAATGAACCTCCCAGATGAGATTTTCTAAGTATATGCAACATATAAAATTCACGGGCAAGTGAAATTTCTATATTCAGCCCCCCTGAATTTACATACAGGAAGCGCTTCACAGGCCTTAATAAATGTATCCAATAAGCTTGATTTCAAGAAAATCCATATGTTAACTGCAAGCAAGAGTGGGAACATGTAAGCTACGTAAACAAATCAGATCAGGGTTCAGTTTTACCACACTGCACCTCATAGGATCTTTTACCAGCTGTTTCAGAGCAAAGGGCAAGATAAACTGCATAGATTACTGCACGAAGTCTTGCTTTTTAAATAAGTTGGGGTTTTTTTCATCTCTTTTTTTTTTTTTTTCATTCTCATCCATCAGCTTTTGGTTCTACTACAATAGGAACACTTTGCTCAAATATATGCATTTTACTTTTTTTCAAGCTATCAAAGAGCAAACAGCTCAGACTCAGAGTCCCAGGGGAAGTGATTATTATTTTTCTGTGCCTTGCAATAGCTGTACCTGGAATCCTCTTAAAAACAGCTCTGTATAACATGGAGGAAAGCCCCTTTCCTAGAACAGGCGAAATTGTACTGGATGAGATCTGGGCGCAGTGTCATGAAGAAACACTACCTCTGAGAGACCAGTGGAGGACGGAGACGCAGAGGTGGAGAAGTGGTTTCCACAAGTTACCTACTTTGTTTATGGCAGAAAGGAGAACCCGAGCCTGAGAATTAGGGTTTTCACTTGTCAGAGGCTCAGGTGTAGCAGGATGTTTCAAAGATTCCCAGTGCCTGCAGGTGAGTGGTGGGGCCAGAACTGGTGCCCTTAAACTGCATCCACAGCCTCATAATATATTCACCACACTGTCATCAGCTCCCGTGATGCCACTGGAAACATTTTTACTCTCATGTCTGAATTTACGCACTGAAATCCATACTTAGTTATGTGAGTTACAGCAATCTGGTGTTTATAAATTGTGGTTATTCTCGCTGGAGTCACTGGAGTGGCTTGCCCTAGAAGGGGATACAATTGTAAGGAAGGCCTTAAGATAGAGGGTGGTTTTATTTTATTTTATTTTCAGTTTAAAATATATTTTTAAATTACTCCATGTATTTCAGTAGTTAAAAATAAAGGAACCTACTCTCAGTTCTTCGGTTTGAAAAACATATTTTTTATTTAGAGAGACAGCCTAAACTACAAAATGATGCAATAATTGAGAAAATTACTTTATAAAGAGGTGTTTGTTTTTTTTTATGAACAAATTTCTTAAAATGCTAGGAAAATCCTTCAAGTTTTTGGATAAAAGGATAAATAATTTACAACTTCACATGCAAAGCTACATGTAAAATAAGAGAATTTTAAAAATTGTAAATTAGCTTTAAAAGGGATGGTAAACCTTGAAAAATACTGTTTAGCAAAGTGAGATTATGATAAATATATCTGTATATGCGGTTTTCCTATACACAGAGAGAAAAAGGGAAAATGGATACTTTCTTCATGAGACAGGCATGTTTTAGGTTGTGTGAGGGAGCAGGAGACTTACAAGGATGGATACAGCAAAAAGACTTCACTACTACTGCTCTGAACATCAGTGGTTCAGGATCTGTTTGAAAAAATAAATTACATAATACTGGTAAATGCCACAGAGCACAAAATCTAAAGTTTTTACTAGAAGGAGTTTTTAAGAACAAAAGGGAGCAAAATAGGGCATCATTTTGAAAAAGGAGAGTGGGATACAATGAAGAGAGAAGAGGTGATGGTGCCTCTGGTAGAATTAAAATACAGAGTAGCATGCTAATGGAAGAGATTAATATCTTTTGAGGTGAATTGGGTACGGAGGTGTACAACCTGTGTGTCTCCTGTGGCTTACTTTCCAGAACCTTGAGGGGATAGTGATGCTACACGAAATGAAAGCAGTAGAACAGAGGAGGAAGTGGAAACCAATTCATGTCACCAACTACTTTTCTTAAAAATTTATATGGCCTTCTACTATTGTATATGTGTGTGCATGTGTACGTTAGAGAGTGAAGAAATTATTCCCCCAGGCTTTGCTCATAAGGGCTGCTCTGTGAGTCTAAGTGATTACATGTGGACACGAGGTAAGAGGAGATGATTTACTGTGAACACAGGAAATTTGTATACTTCTGGTAATCTGTGGTGAATCCGCCAGGAACCTAATAAAGTCAGATCTTGCCTTACATTTTGTGTGTCTGCTATCTGGGTATGAGGGTGCTCTCAGGAGGAGTGTGACAGTTGAGTTGCTCGGCTCCTTGGCATGCCCAAACACACGGCTTGCTTAGGCAGGAGAAAGTCCAACAGTTTGCCTGGCCCTCCCTTACCAATTTATGCAATGTATATGAAGGATCAGAGAAGCATAAGAGAAGTGCTGTTCTCACCAATAAAGTTGTCCCTCTCGATTGTTTTTCCATTGTAAGTGGTGTGTGCATGTTCTTGGTCTCACTAGGCTCTTGGTTTTGCCTCCTCCCCACCTCAAAGATGAAATTAGGCTCATAATACTTGAGTCTATCTACATTTGTTTGATAGCCTCCTATCAGCTTTGAGGAACTGATTCAGTCTTGTCACATCTCTGTGGAAAGCACCCTTTGATACTACAGGATATCCATGCCCGCAGTGCAGGTCTTTTGGGTCTTGGGTACGATCACCAATATAAAATGCAAGGGTTCTCATTTGCGTCGGTGGCAAGTGGCTCTTATCTTTGGAGCCACAATCTGCTCAGTCTCTCCTGACAACAAGCACTCATAGTTCTGGGCTCATTGACCATGGATGTGGTTGCTCAGTTGCTCCTGGAATGGAAGGGCTGTGGCTGAAGGCCATTTGTGTAAGTGTTCATTGGTCATCCTCATCACCTTTTCCCAGGGCCTTTTCCTGGCTTTGAGACTTTGAACTTGGTTCTGTCTTTCTTCATCCTCTGTTTCAAATAATATTATCTTCTTTTTTTTTTTNNTTTTTTTTTCCCCCTCCTCTGTATCCTCTCAGCAGGTAGGAGGCTTTTCCTTGGTTACTGTAAGAACAGGCTGCTGTCAGCAGACAGCCTGACCATTCTGTCCTCTTCATCAGACTTCCATGTCTGACTGCCCCTACTTTCCCTTCCCTCTCCAAATTTAAAAGATCTCCTCCCCCTCTTACTTGAAAAAATAACACTTTTAAACTTTTTGTGAAACAACAAGGAAAAAAATAATCATTCCACGCTGAGTACCAGCCTCCATCATCCCTTTTCATAAGGAAACATACTCCTCAACTTACTATTGAGGGAATATGGTTGTCATTGTACTGAACTTTTGGGAGATGGTGAGCAACGGGATGCTGCTTCCAAATCGCTGCTAAAAACATCACAGCCTGTCATCATGGCCAGCCTTCTGCTAGTCTTGATCCAAGAAGAGGAATACTAGAGTGCTGCTATTTCGCCTGACAGAAGCTGCTCCTTACATCAATTCCAAAGGACGGCAGAAAAACACTGGCCGTGCGACTCCTAGTTAGAAGAAACATAAGTTCTCATATCCCCGATCCCAGGGAGAACGTCTTTTACATTTGACTGTCATCTCTTTCAAACTTGTCATTGGAGTGAGTTTTGAAGCTCCCAGGTCTTCTGTAAGAGACCATTAGTCAGTCCGTACCTGAACGTGCAGAGGTTCTCATCTCCTGGGATTAGAGCATCTGCATGCAGATTTCATAGGGAAGACAGAGAAAACAGCAGCGAAGCTAAGGGCAGTCCCAAAGGACCTCAAGCCCAGAGAACAAACACATGTTGGAAAGTACAAAAATATTTTATTGTTGTCAAATGTATAAACCTGATGTGCAATTCTAACCAGATCAGGCTTTGGGCTGTTTGCCCAGTTATTCGTAAGAAAGTGTCCATAGTGGAGAAGATTGTGAGATTCTCCTGGGACACAGCTCTTCATCTGGTTATTTCTTGTTGTGTTTGATAATACACAGTTCTCTGCCAGAGAAAATTCTGGGCTTAGATCCATGTTCATCCTCATGTCCAGGCAGCAGGGATAGGAGTAGTTGTGCAAGTGTGTTGTGTGTAAATGAGAAGTCCCTCAGAGTGATGGGGAAATTCTGTGAAGTCTGGTCTGAAAGTGATCTCCATCCTTCCCTCTGCCTCCTCTTCTACAGAGTGGACGGTATCTTTTGATTTTCTACTCCCATAAAGATTAAGTCATCTTGCTTCCTAGACGTGTCAAGGAATTTCCTCAGAAAGTTCTGAAATGGAGCGTGTAAAGTAGGGAATCAGCGCAAGACAATTGTTCCCCCTCATCTGGTGCAGAATAGCCCAAATATCCCAATACAGGTTTTTCAAATTACTGTAGGTGTAGCAGAACTGTATCCTACACAATGTGACAGAATAAGTGATCTCTGGCTTGTGGGTAGTGCTCCCTGATATGTGGAGGAAGAATAACTTATAGGTGCATGAGGGAAGAGGTTGCCAGCCTGGCAGCATGGTGCTCAGCAGTGAATATCTTTGGGATTGTTCTCACTGCCACTAGGCAGCAATTCCAAACAAGCTGAAGGCGTTTCCTTGCTTGGTTGGAAGTCCTTACAAAGCAAATGGTAGAAAGAGGTCACTCATAGGCTTATGTGCATGGCAGATGTTTTGATTTCTGTCTCTCTGAAAGTATCCTTCTTTAGGAGATGTCATCTTATGTCCCATTTTTATCCTTTATGTTTTGTGTTACTAGCTTGAAGATCTGTCTTCCCATCTTCCATTCCAAGAATAGAATGAGCTGCACAGTAGTCTTTTATGATGGACCTCCTAGCATATGTAGCCCCCTTCCAAGCAGAATTAATGCTTTTGGTTTGTAAAGCTCCATCACCTTTTCTTCCTTAATGTGTCACTGCTTTCCTTTCTGCATTAAGGTGACTTGGTCCAAATTCAGTGCTCTCTGTAGAATTTGAATTGCTACATCTGACTTTCCCAGACCATGCTCCTAAACTAACTCTGTCCAGACATTCTCCTGATTTGATGATTTCTCAGAGGTGGCATACTGTCATTTGCTTGAGTGCCTGTGTGTGCCATGTCTTTTTGCAGAGGTGCTTTCTGTGTGCAAAAAGGAGGAACCGGGTCATGGCATGAAGAGCTTATGGTCTTATGCTGCAAAGTCTAGTGGCAGAAGTGTGGGTAGGCTTAGGCTCTTCAGGAGAGGCACTACAGAGCACAGCTATTGAAGGCTGTATGGGGGTATAAGCTGGAGGCGTTGGACATTTCCATGGTTCTCTCTCACCCGTTTCGCTGTGCAAGTGACAACATACCTACCGTGCCCCAGAGAGCATTTCAAAAGTAGATGGAAGCAGTAAGGGAATTTGGTCAGGGAATTTCACCTCAGGGCTGCCAACAGAACCAAATTCCAATTGGGCAGTACAGACACAGCTTTCCAGGTTGATATGTCTCTATTGTAGTAAGAATAATTAATGTTTTGGTGAAAAAAGAAGGCAAAGAAGAACTTCAGAGACTATTTGTAAAAGTTTTTGGAAAGCTATGTGTTCAAGAGCATTTCTGCTCTTGAGGCATACCATTTGAATAGATTCCACCATCTCAAGTGTCATTCGTTCACATACAGATAGAATTCATGAAAATAGTAAACTCTATTTTAGGTTCACAGAACTTCATAAGTACACTCAGATTTATTGCAGCAGCTGAGAGACATTCAGTGGTGTTCTAATGTGCAAGACTTAACAACATTTTATCTGTTTTGTTTGGTGTGCCATCTTTACTCACACAAGTAACATGTCAAATACAGGAAGCATCACTGACTTCTATGTATACTCACAGGAGTTTGAATAAAAGAGTCGATCCTAGTACATTCTTAGGAACATATCTTGCTATTCTGACTTTTGCTATAGTAATGTTCTTACGCAACTGCTACATTTTAATATGGACAAATGAGAATTTTTAGGTGACTGATGAGGATGTGTATGGGATAAACAGAACATCTTTCCTTCAATTGAGAGAGGATACGTATTTTCCCACTTTAGAAATCATGATTTGTATCTTTTTTGGACAACTGTTCCCACCAGTCACAATGGTGTTCTATATATTTCAGGCTACAGGCAGAGCTTGTAAGAATCTTACTTAATTATGTGATATATTAATGTTATATTGATTATGTTATTGCCTGTAAATCCTGTTGCTTAATAAAGCTGCAGTCATTTTGCAATAAAGTTGTGTTTGTCGTCAATTAACAGCTGTCTCGGGGCAATGGACAAAGTAGTAGGGATAATGGTATGAAGTGGTACTGGGACTTCCAGTATAAAACTAGTAAATACAAAAACTTGGATCAAGTGAAAGAGAAGAAATATATATTTAGCCCCTGTTCAGTACACTGCTTCACAGTTTTCTTTTAGATCCAACAGAAAAAGCAGTATTGTGCAAAGCATCTGCACATGAATACAGGGCAGGATAATATTTGATTTAAAAATACAAGTAAACGATAACTGCCAATATTGAGACCATGTGAAGGCAAAGGAACAAAGCATACTTTCATTGCTAATCATGTTAACATCAAAGTTTGAAGAGTACATTCGCCTATTCAGAGGAAATGCCATCACACTTCTGACGATCACATCTGCCACTAATATCATCCGGCATGTGGTCAGGTCTCTGTTCTGACTTTTATCTCTCTACCAAAATTTCATGTCTCGATTTTAACATCTGATGCTAAATTCAGGTCACTACAAAATAAGTACAACTTTTATTTCTTTTCCACTTTCATGATGTGTTCAAGAGATACGTTTTAAAATCAGTAAATCAGTAAGTACAAAATAAATACTAATTTTTTTTTCTTTCTTTCTTTTTTTTTTTTTTTTTTTTCCAAAGCCTTTTATGGTTTTAGGAGGCTTTTTTTGGGGGTGGGTTTCTTGTTTTAATTTGTTTTGTTTTTTGTTTTTTTTGTTTTCTTTTTTGCTTCAGTTGCCATAGAAAACATTGTATTATACCTGTAGGAAGTGCAGAGGTCTGATTTATCACTACAATACTCTACTTTTATGCCAGAAATGAAGTTTCATCTGTGTAAAACTGGAGTAGTGCACTCACACTCCATACATTTTTAACCCAGAGGGTTTCAAGCATTGATTCATAAGTCTATGAAAGTCCAAAATTTTGCCTTCCCTGAAGTTTTATCTTGACAACATATATCTCGCTAAATATATGTTGATGGTACCATCAGATAAACGTGTTTGATAATTGGTAAGCATTACTTTTTAGCTATGTCTCTAAAGTTAAAGATTTCTTGCTTTTGTTGAGAGGACAAACTACAGATCTCTCCCCCTTACCTTCAAGTTGTTTAAATGGAGAGAAAATGTTTCCACAGACGTATTTCAGTATCCCTTTAAAGACCTTCTGAGTTCTCAATGCCATTAAAATGTGGCTTTACAGCAGCTACCTAAATAGAGAGGAAAAGAGTTCCCTGGTTTTAAAATTGTGGTGGGACTATTCAGAGATTTCTGAGCACATGAAGCAAGGGTGTAGGTTGGTAGTTTTTCCTTTATGTGCCAACATAGAACTCATCTTTAGGCTGGAAAGTAATAAATTCTCATTTCAAAGCTGAAGCAACTCAGAGCTGATAATTAAGTGGAAGAATAGGTAATACTGTATTTCTTTATATGGTAAAGAAACCCTTCAAGTTATCCCAACACCATATTAAGCATGTGTCTCTTTTGGCCATGTACGAGGTTCCTTAAGTAGAATCTAACAACCCTTTCAAAGCAGAGAAGGAAGAAGTCCAGCATGTGGGTCAACATTTTACTTAAGAGTAAGAGCTAATGGTAATGAACAAAGACCATGCATATTTTAGTTTTGTTAATGGTACACCGTTTGTTAAGTCTACCTCCGCAATCACTGTAGTATCAGCTGGAATAATTATGAAGAGCTGTAGGAATTCTTTGAGAGTAAAAAATGCACTGCAACACTTTAATTGAGTCCTTATTCCTTCTTTAATTAAGTTTGGTCTTCTTGTCAGGTCTTTTATCATGGCTTTTTTGGCAACTTTTTATGTTGTCCCTCCTGTTCTTCCTTCCTTTCACTTAATTTTCCATGCATCTGCACAGTCATAAAAATCTGGAGTGCACTACTCCAGTTTTACACATAAAAATCCATGGCTCACAGAAGAAAAGCACTCCCAATAATGGCTATTTTTTTGTCTCTCAGATAAAATTTCTTAAAAACAGACCAAAATATTTTCAGAATTTGTGTTGTTCCCCCCCCAAGTACACCAAATACATAATGTACAAAGTTTTAGCAGTTATTTTTTTTCATCTTCTTTACACACCAGTGGATAGCTCACACTCATACAGAGATCTCTCTTTCTATAGAACCCAAACCAGTGAATATAAAAATAATATCTAAACAATTCTAGTTGCTATCTGTGACACATTGAACAGTGTTGTTCTGGCATAACTTATTTGACATAGACAGGTAATACCTTACTTTTCTAGTACCATAGAAGAGCTATTTCTTGATATAAACTGAGCCAAGGTAGTTTTAGTAAAAACATATATCTTAATACTTTCAAAAAACAATTGGGAGTGCTACTGACTACCACCTGCTTACACTAACTAAAAGGTCAGACAATAGAATGACAGTTTAATTTATCAAAAGTTACAGTAATACCTTCTTATTTAAACTCTCTTCAAACCCTCTTATTTAACCTCTATGGCTATAAGTGAAAGTGTAACTGTTAATAATTAAAGTACTAGTATATTTCTGCTATTGCTATTACGACAAATGTATTATCAAAGTTTCATTGTGGGTTTATGTGAAAGTGATTTTTCAAGCTTCTGCTTCTTAGAAATGATGGAAATTGTGGTGTTACACTCCTCTACATCATTTTAAACACAATTTTGTGAAGTTATCTTTTTCGAAGTCCAGGGCTTGGTAGATAACTGCTTTTAAGTCATGAAATAAAGTGTGGTATATAATTTTAGAAAATATTGTCATTTATTGCTACTCACTAGGATTAACTTCTATTATTACCTTTAATTTTACCTGAAACAGAATAATATTTTTCAACATACTTTCAAGAAGTTTCTGCCATTGATATAAAATATTTTCAAAGCCACATTACAATTTGGAGATTATTGATTTAAGTAATATTACTAGTTAAATAGAGTACATTGTAATATAAGAAAAATGACTTACAATTTTGATTTTGTGTTATGTTGAGGGCTTTATAAATTACCTGTACGAAATGACAGAAGTCTTGGTCATGAGTGATCAATATTTGTCTTATCAAGAAAAAGCATGCTAAATAGACACTAATAAGTTAAAAAATGAAGGTGTTAAAAGTAGAATAATTGAAAATGCAATTGTAAAACATATTTTACTTCAGTGTCATATTTTCACTCTCACCCAGAGATCTTGGAATACATATAGAACAAATACTCTTTCTTGATTAATTCTAAACGTTAATAAGAAACTTATCTTTACTGACATTTCCTATTTTCTCTCTGTAAACTCGTCAAGTGTGAGAGAATGAAGAGCAAGAAATGCATGTGCAAGCTTTCCTATTGAACTAGGATGAAAGTTATGTTGTCATAGTGAGTGGTTTCCAGACATTTCTGGAGAAGCCACCCAGTGGGTGGCTTCGATGGAGGTCTTCAAATCCTTGAGGCAAGAAATAGAAGTACAATATCTCCCAATAGTTGCCTGCAGTCACCAGCCACCTGACAGGCCGTACTGGGTAACCTGTTGTACCCTAGCCCTTAAAAGAAGTCTGCCCACATGACTGGCATCCTCAAGTTGCTGAGTGTGTCGTCTCTGTGACTATTGAGGTGTCTTGGAGCAGGCAGGGGTGTGAGGAGGAAAAATTGAGTTGTTTCCAGCTCTTTGATTGGAGCATGAAGGACTTTATATCAACCTTTTGAAGAAAGAACATTTCCCCAGAGCCCAGTCCAGCTTGGGAAAAACTGGCACAGGTCTGCCCCATCAACCAAGTCTTTCCAACAAAGACCTGATGAGGAGTGGCCATACCAACTGCACCAGCAGTGTGAAAGACACACCTGGGATGCAGGAGGCATCCACTTGTTCCTGAAAGAGTGGTTCCAGCTCCTCTGCCTGTCAAGCCTGGATAAACTGATGGGAGAAACCCTAGAGGAAGAAGGATGTGGAGGGTCAGGGCAAGAAATGAGCTCATGGGGAGAACATGTGGGACACAACAGTTTTGCTCTGCCAGGTCACTGGGGGCCCAGACCCACTGGAGATCGAGATGACATTGAAGAGGAGATGGTGAGGGACCATCAGGAGGTGCACCCATTGCCTTTATACATGGCCCTGTCAGAGATTCCTCCAGAAAGAGGCAACAAACTTCCTGCAGAAGGGCCAAATTCATTGCTTCCAATCTCCTGCAGGCACTGGAAGCATCTGTAGTCCACAATCCTACTTAGTCTGGGCCCAGAGCCTGAAGTAGTGCAAGGTGGCTTAGACACCTTCCAGTGAGTAGCTGGGATGGAGGATAGCAAGCTATCCTGAAGGCAGGAAACAGGCATCAGCCTCACCAGGCTGGGGTTCATCTCCTGGTGATCAAAAATCAAAAAATTGTTCATGTCACCTTCTTTCATGACCTGTAGTGCTTCTGCCTCCTTCTGTAGAATGAAGAAGGATCTCTTCTGTACCAACTGAGGAAGAAGCCGGGTGGAGAGGACTTGGCTTTCTTTGCAATATTACAAAATTCCTTTAGTTTCAGCAGATGTAGGTCTCTGGCCCCTTCAGTGTGTGTCCCTGTCCCCATTGGGTAACACAGAGCCAGGGAAGCTTCTGACCAAAAAAGATTGTGTCAATCAAAGTTGACTTGAGGATGAAAAGTGCCATAACAGATAGTGATCGGGTGCTTCCCCAGGCTGCCCAGAGGCTGGTTCTGGAGAGAGCAGGCTGTGATCCAGAAAGCAGTGTGGGATTCAGGAGCTTGATGTAAGCTCTGTGAGACTGGTAGAGCACGGGCAAAGGCAGAAGGATGCCCTGAAAGTGTATTGTGCACTAGGTGGTCCATGGAAAGTTGCAAAGAGTGCAGGTGATGAGGAGCAACCAGGCCACAGGCTAGCACTCTGGGGTTCTCTATTGTCTCTGCCATGAAGTAGCAAGTGACTTGTTTCCAGCCTGAAGGCGTATGTTTCCAAAGGGGGCTAGCAAGAGGTAGACATCATCTCGGAGAAGCCTGAGAGCTCAGGGCGCCTGTCTTGGCTAGGCCAAACGAGGCCACTTTTGCAGGTAGGAGCATGGGAGAAAGAGAAACTGGAGAGAAATCAACCTAGTCACACAGTAACACAGCCCCTGCATGCGTCCTCTTGGTCACTTCTGTCCCATTCAGGAGCAGACAGTGTACTTTCAGCTGTGGCCAACTCTTTGCTGCAACTAAACCAGAAGAAAACTGAAGATGATTTCCAGGCAACGGGCATTGGTGAGCCAACTAGGGGAGGTGCAGGTCAAGTGAAGTGTTTGTTCCCCTCTGCTCAGTGCTGAGGAGGGGAGACACCCAGAGTACTGTGTCCATCCTGTGCTCCCTCATTTGTATAAGCTAGGGAGTGACAGAGGGCCACCAGGATGAGCAGGAGTTGGAGCACAGGCCACCCGCAGGGAGGCTGAGACCTTTCTTTGTTCAGGAGTAAGAAGAGAATGTGAAAGGGAGGTCTTCATGTACTCTGGAGGATGTGGAAAGCCCGATCCAGCCTTTAATCAGAGCTGCATAGTGACAGGATAAGAGGCGATGGATGGAAGGTGCAACTTTAAGGTATTATGAATAATCTTTTCTCCACAAGGGTTTTCAAACACATGCAGGGTTTTTTTTAATTGTCTGTCTGTGAAGATATCCAAAATTCAGCTGGACGGGTCCTTGAGCGACCCGTATTTCAGCTGGCCTTGCTGGACCAGATCACCTCCAGAGGTTCTTTATACTCAATTATCGTATGACTCTATGAAAAGCGTTGAAGTTGTTGTCACAGTGCCAGAATTTAATACATAAAAAGCAGGAGTGGATGGTAATGGCTAAGTTATACTTACCAGCTTACAAGCAGCGGGTGACCTTACCTAGTGTTTATTTAATCACTGCTATGGTCAGAAGTACCGTGCAAATTATCTACTTTTTTTTTTTTTTTTAAAGTGGTATTATATTGATTATTTTTACCTCCTTAGGAAGCACTGTTATAAAAATCTTTATACTCCCACAAGTCTTTTAGCAAAGAGGATAAAAATCAAATTTCACAGCTGTGCTAACATTAGGCCCAGACCATTTTCAGTACATATTAAATACAAAACGTTAAAATAACACTAAAAGCCTAATTTAAGCTGACAAAGGCAAAGAAATCAGAATTTTGATGAAAAAAAAAGATGAAAAGGAAAGTAACCTCTCTCTAGACATATACACACCAACTTTCTCAAGTTTTTTTAATAAGATTTATATTTCTTTTGGAAAAAAATATAATGTCCCTGGGACTATTAGGGAACAAATAACATGGGACATTTTCCAAAATAATCTATTGTAATTCATGATTTTAATAAATTTTAAAATATTAAATACAATTACTAAATCCTAACATATCAGATTAAGGATATTGCTGTTTTTATGTTCCAATTAAATCCTTTGGATTTTTCATATTTGGAATATTGCATAATACAAAACTTATAATATGTGCAGTTAAATGCACTTCTACAAAAGCACTTAAAGGATATGCACAGCAGCTTCTTCTCAAATATAAACAGATCTCACTCATTGTTTATTTTGGGGAGAGAAGTAGATCAGGAAGTTCAGCTAGTTCAAGTGTATTTTTAGGGAAAGACAAACTTTTAGAACGTCTTATGGTAATAATACATCAATAGAAGTTGCAGGGGCATCCCATGCCTAGCTTGCTGGAAAATTAGGACAAGAATGAAATACTGTAAAAAAAGCATAATTATGGATGGTTCTGTGTATAATTTTTGCTTTCCAGTCAGTTCTAAATGTACCTATACTTGCTGCAAAAATGTTCTTTTTTTTGTGTTAGATGGATATTCTGTAGATTTAGCAGAAAAGGTGGTATGACTGATGATTTCCTGTTTTATTTGTGCACTACAGATATATATGCATTGCAAGATGGATTTAAATTCCTTCTGAAGCTTAATTTTATATTGAAAAGCACATACAGAAATGGTACACATCATGCATAAATACAAACGCTATAGCTTTGGAATAGGGTCTGCTAAGAAGTAGATGAAGCTTGATCTGAGGGGACCAGTTAGAGATTGTTGAGTGCTACATGTCGAGTACTGATGTGCTACATCACTGGGTTTTTTCAGACACTTAGGATCTGGAAGAGGAAGCTGGGGTCTGAAGTGTCAGCCTTTGTTATCATAAGGTGAGTGACCTTTCAAATCATATGGTAAGTCAAGGTCTACTAATAATTTATCAATACGACAGTGTTGCAGAATTCCCCAACTGATCTTAGATATTGTATCTTGCTCTGTCTTTTAATCTTGTGGATATAGCTTTTTCCTGAAAGGAAACACCTATTTTGATTTTCAAACAAAGGCACACAGTTTTTAAACAAGCAGAAAAAAGTAACTGTTAGCTTATATTTAAAAATACATTCTGTAATATATTAATGTGTGATATACCTACATTTAACATAGAAACTATGCATATTGAAAGAAAACTATTCTAAAGAAAAAAACTCTGTATAAAAGCTAACAAATACTTCAGTATTCTACTTCTACAGGCTTAGCCACAGTCAACCCAAACAGAATCAGTGGATTTTGTTTATTATTCAATATAGGCCTTAGGAGATGAAAGAACTGTTTGGAAAAGATGGAAAAGAGGTACTGAAGCAAAAAAAGCCCTATGAACCAGAAGAAAAAAAACCCCCTCCTGCTCATCAGCTACATGACCTTGAAGGCCCATGTTCTACTTGAAAATTGTTTTGCTACCTAGAAGAGGTCACTTGATGCCAACCCCTCTCTAATGACTCTCATCGTGTTATCACAAGTTCCGTTGTCTGTGCATATCCACAAGTAGCCTGCCAGTGCCAGCTCTCACAGCTGCAGGGAGGGCAAGGATCACTTTAGAACATCAAAAAAAATATTTATGGCTACAACTCCGGTGTCCCTAGCTAGTTTGTGGATTGTGTTTTTCTTAGACCATACCATGGCCGCTGCAGTGTGAGCTGTTGGTCTACATCATGCGATCCAGAACCATTCGGGGATGATCTGGAAGGTCTGCATCTGAATTTGATACTTCAGTGAATGACTTGGAGATGCTTTTTTTTTTTTTTTTTAACTATGAAAAAACCAGAAATCAAACCAAAACAACAACAAAAAAGCCCAAGCATCCAAACAATAGGTGAGATATATATATGAATTAATGTATATGTGAAACAATGTGGAGCAGAAGAGAAAATAAACTAATGATTTAAAGATTTTTTCAATAGACATACTCAATAAAAAGACAGAATATGTTACTTTCCTACTACAGCAAAGAGTCTGAAAATTAAAGTATTTCTGTTAGTATACTCTGGCATTTATGACAATTGGGTTTCGATTTTTTTTTTTTTTTTGCCTTTTTTCTTCCCCCAAGAGAAAGTTTAAAAAAACTTAACAACCAAAAAGGGTAAATCTGCATAGCAAAGCCCTGGATATTTTTTAGCTGTCCATATAAGCATATCTTGTGTGGTCTGATACGTAGTCCAGGGTGTAGTTTTCAAAAATGTCAAGCATGCACATGACTTATAAGCCCACATCACTTTTCAGTTTTGACAATTTAACAGAAATCATCCAAAGGCCTGAACAGCAATGGACATTCATACGCAGTAGAAGATGTATTTTACAGTAAATTGAGTTTATGAAAGGAAACCTGTTGAAACTACTTTCTCACAGGCCAAACTGTTCATCATTTGTTGGCAATGCTCCAGTTCTGGTTTATGGAAAACATACATACTTATATAATCATCTCCCTTCTCTGTTTTAGTACGTTGCTATGTTATAATACTTTTTATTCAAGCACAGATGTTACTACTCTTTGTCTTGTACCGAAGATGATCTTAACATACAAATCATCACATTGGCTTTGATGAAAACCTCGCTAGCAGAGGATTCTACCTGGTCATCCTATAAGAAGAATAATGTTTTTATAGCTTTCTTTATATTCTTCTGTAGGGAATTTGGGTCCAACTTTCTTCCCTTTCATTCTTCATGCTCTCTTCTCCTTACGTATAGCCACTGTACAATTTACACAGATTTCCCATATAATGACTGTATAGAGCAAACCACAAAATTAGGAATAAGCACCTATACAATTGCAGTCTAGGCAACTCTTGCTGTAACCATTGCCTACTTCCTCATTTTCCAAAACTTTAACAGCAAGTCAGCAGATTTATGTTTAAGATAAAAGTCACCTAATTGCATTCCTTGGTTTGAGAAAAATAAACTTACAAAAAACTCATCTGTCTTGACTACAAAGTGAGTTTACAAAAGAACTTTAGTACAGAAAAATACTTGATGGGGTTCTGAATAGTTTTACTATTGCAATATTTATATAAACTACTTTTAAAAGCATAAGGACTGTTTTCCCTCTTCATATATTTGTAGCATAAATATCATCAACGGTGGTAGGAATGATATGCATGTTTGGAAAATAAACCCTTTAAAGACTGTGACTGAAACATACAGACCTAGAAAAAGAGTCCTTTAAAAGAGAAATACACCTTTAATGAACACAAGGATCTAGAGTCTTTTATTAGCAGATTCTAGTTCACATTTTTAACACATCAATGGAGACATGAATGTTAACTTTTGATGGTCTCACAGTGAGCTATATAAAGCAATATTGATACCAGATTCAAGTTTAAATATATGTGAACATCTCCTAAAGAAAAAAAAAAAAAAAGAAAGACGACTTCTAGAGTCATCCTCTCAAAACACCGAAGTCTGTATAGGTAACAAATTGAGTTAAACCTATTGCAGTGAGAGATGGCATTGTATAGGGACTTGTATGTTTGTTTAAATAAAGCTATTGTTCTAGCAGATATACCCATGATTTGATTGCGCTTTTTTGGTGTCAGGTTCTGTTATCTGTCTCTACAGAGGGCAGAACACTGAAATTAAATATTAAAGTGAGCAAATGCGTTTAGTTCAGCTGAAAATTCCGTCACTACAGAGATAAATACCTTTTATAGTTTAGACATTTCTATTTATGCTTACTGAGAGGAAAGGACTTGCTTTTGGAAAGTTCTGAATTAAAGAGTAAGCAGATAAGCCAATTTCTTGAGATAGAGGACTTTGCAGCTACAACTGTGTAACTGTGACACTGTAGCTTATTAGCTAAATGTTGCTGCCTTTAGAAAAGAAAAAAAATTGTAAAATTGCTGCATTTAAAACCCACACTGCTAATTCCCAAAGCTGATAAAATAAGCAAGTTTCCCTATGTTTAGTCTGTAATAACCGTGATGGTATCCTTTAGAACTAACAGGGTTAAAGCCTCCAAGCTGCTTGTGTGAGGAAATTAGAGAGGCCAAACCTAGGAGGAAACAAGCTGGAATGAGCAGTGATGTCAGTGGCAGTTGTGTGGTGTGATCAGCACATTGCAGGACTGGGGTTACAGCACAGCCTTTGAGAACTAAATGAACTATGATTCCACCAGGAAACCCTTCGTAGTGTTGTCCAGTGCATTGGACCTCGAAAATCCGTAGGCTGTCTTATAGCACCTTTGGTCTAGATCACGTATAAGTTTTACTCTTTCAGTTATGCTCTTAGCTACTGAACTCTAGATCTTTCAGTCACGTGTCAAAATAAATACTGTCTGACAGCTAAAGAATACCTTTATCATCCCCCATTGCTCGCTGACTTCATAGAAGCATACCTTTAGTCTTCACAAGAAAAAAGGAGGCTGTGATCTCAATATTTCAACACTTTTATTTACCTTATCTGTAATATAATTAATAGATGACTGCATAAAGATCAAGGTGGCTATCAAAGAAAATGAGACAGCTTCATATGAAACTTGCTCTTTTGAATCAGTCTAGGACTCTATCAAAGCATGTGTGATAATTTCATGTAAATCCCGGTGTTCTGAATCTGTATCTTTTAACCTGTACATACCATTTTTAACACACTACATTTCAAAGACATTCAAAGCTGATCTAATTTGTATTACAGAATTACATTATAATCTGCAAGCAGCACATCATACTGATTTCTTAAAATTAATGTGGAAGCTCATTATAAAGACATCTACAGAGGGCTCATGTAGTCTTTCTCAAAAATACTGTGACTTAAAACAACCACATTCTGTATTTAAAGTACACCTTTTTCTAGCCAGTCAGATCTTTCTCTGAAGTCTGTATTTTGAAATTCTGTATTTTGAGCATAAATCCAAGATCAAAATATTCAGTGGCATCCAGGATTGCAATTTGTAAAAAAAAAACCCCTGAATTTTTGATGTTGAGATATATACAAAAGTTTTACATTTCTGATTTATGAGATGATGATCTAAGGACATTGATCACCACAGTGGAAATGAATACAAGCAATGTACTGAAGTAAAAAGCAGTAATACCAGGTAGGGCTATTGTAAAGGGAAGTCTCCAGTTATATTTCTGCCCATGTTACTTTCTAATGGAAGAACATTGAACCAGATCTTTATGTATTTGGTCTGTCCGAAAGCATTATTATGAGTTCTCTCAAGAACATATGTTTATAAAGGGGCAAAGAGAAGTGATCCTATGCCTACCCAACCAAAATGCTTTCATATAAATTCCTAGAAGTCATAAACCCCTAAAAAGAATCAAAGTTTACAAGCCCACATAACTTGTATTAGGTACAGTTAAAGTAAACCTTGAAAATCTACAAACGTAGTACCAAGCAGAACTTTTGTTTAGAACATACCATGCACTAGAAAAAGGACTAGAACAAATATTTTTCAGTCAACTGCACAAAGTTGGTTGTGTGCTGTCAGAAGAGAGAGGATCTCCAGAGTGCTTCACCCCTGACGTGCAGAATCCAGTTTGATACAACTGTTTACCCATCGTCTCAGGACACACAACTTTACAGCACGGCAGAGCTGGGAGGTTCAGAGGTGAGGGCTGCCTGGTAGCTGCCAGGCAATTCAGGAAAAGCAGTGTCTGGATGGAGGAAAAGTGGCTGAATAGGAAAGCCTAAACAAAGTTGATGCACTTTGTATCTGAAGGTCGTCTTTCTGCCTCATCCATCTGCAAGTGGAAGACATTTGCCTACTGTTTTGACTGTGAAAGCACCAACCTCTTGGGTTCCCACCATCAAGAACTCAGGTGTTTTTTCACTCACTTGAGGCAGGCAGATGTTAGATTTAGAGCATCCATTAACAAGGGATTAGATATGGAGTATTCATTAACAAGGCAACAGGAATAAGGACTGAACAGTGCACAGAAACTCGATAGCACTTTTCCTGCACCTCATAGAAGCGATCACAGACGTAATTTTAGTTTTTGTGTTCATAATTGTTATAAAAATTGGCATGAAGTTGTTGGAGATCATACTCACATAATTGAGGACAAAATTTCGTCATTTACCTTTAATTGGAAGAGCGTGCATGCCAAGGACAAATCTTGGTCTCTTAATTCTAAAGAAGGCCTTACCAACTGTACAAAGTGAAAAGCATGAAAACTAAAACCTGTGAAAGCTTCCTGTTTCACCAAAGGAGCCTGCTAATAATACACTTTCTCTACCCTAAACCATAATCATCCTGGGATAGATATTAATTATGGCTTAAAAGAGCAATAAATTAATGTGTTACAGAGGCAAACCTGTTACAGTGAAAACACTTTTCACCCCTTGCCAAAAACTATTTAATAATTTGAATGAGTCTTTTAAATAAACAGAAATCTAAAGAATGATCCCAGTATCTGAATACCATGAAATCTGCTGGCCTCTCTTAAGAACTCTAAAGAAAAAGCCCTGAAACAACAATTTCAATTCCATCTCTTCCCCAGAGAAAAGGCGTCCAAACAGAGAAATGATCCGTGCTAAAAACAAGTACTGATCTGAAGCTACTAGTGATGTTTCAGCTTTGAGTGCATGCCTTGTTTTTCAGGAAATAACTTAAATCCAGTACAGATTACAGCTATGAAATAAAAAGCAGAGCCACATCTGGCTGTCACATCTGTGCAAAGCAAATCTTACTTTGTTTGGCTTGCCTGATTTATGGGTCTATCTAAATCATCTCAAGGCTATTTCATTTCTCATTTGCATAAGGGAAGCAACAATATTGTATAATTTTTAATTGCTGTAATGTGCAAACAGATTTTGTGCCATGTCACTTCACTGCAGTGTCTTTGAAGAATATCTAAACCAAGGGGAAACAGTGCACAAATATGTATTTTCCCAATTTCAAAATAAAACATAAATCTTGCAACTAAATATACATTTAAATTTACAACTATTGCAAACTATAAAATTATTTACTCTACTATATAATACATAATATATATATTTTAAAAAACATATATATAAAAATTATGAAATGAGGGAAAATTTCTATGTCCTTTTTATAAGAACAAGGTTTGGTCAGATTTTCAGCTTTGTAAATGAATTACATGGATTAATGGGTTCATTGTAAGGTAATGAACCCATTAAGTTGCAAGCCTTAAAATTAAGCTGTCAATCAAATTCAAATTTTGAAACATTTTCTGTTTTTTTACAGTGTTGACTTGACTATGGAAACTAAATATTAAAATATTTTCATTTGAAACTCAAAATATTTATTCCAAAA
>VXBO01005905.1:72813-111872 GCA_013400135.1 Rhinoptilus africanus
TTCAAAGTTTTACTTCAGAATATATTTTTATTGCAACTACCTTGTTACTGTCTGTATTCATACTCTGTCAAATACATAACATTAATGCTATACACATTTCATAGTTGTATGTACTTATTATTACTAATACTTATAAGCAGGCCAAAGAGAAGCTTCCATGGTCCTGATGTATTACTGAGGTTAATTCAAGTTCTGCATGAGTCCAGATCTCTCTTGTGTTTTTTTCAGTGGTATCATGGATTTTGTTGCATAGATGTCACTATGGAAAACTAGGTGTTTCTCTTGCAAACAGTTACACATACAGTTAATTTTGCACAAGTGGCCTGCCTCAATAAAACACTAAAACACGCACCCAACTTCACACAAATGCTTCACTCCATCCTTAGTCAACAAAGCAGTGTGGTGGATTAGGTTCATGAACTGCCCCGCTAAAGTTAAGGAGAGGATGCATATGCATAAAGCCAAATAACTGGACCCACAATAAATATATTGATCATTTAGCCTCTATTACATGAAGAAAAGACAGCAAGGAAAATGTTAAGACTGAGAAAAGAAGAATCGCAAACAAAGCTTGACAAACAGAAAACAGCCATTTATAATATTGCAGAAATTCAGATTACTGATTACAAAGGGGATGTAGAAAAGGATAAAAGAAAAACAACATAAAGTTCATACATCAATAAATATAATAGATGCAGCTACAATACAGTGTAAAAGAATTAAATTGTCAGTTTAGCAGGAAAACCTATGATCTTCTTTGATTATACTAACGTAAGTTATTCATTCTCTGTAATGGGAAAATGCTAAGAATTATTTTAAAACAAACTATATGATTTGGAGGTTAGATCAACAATGACTTTTGGATGTCATAAATCATTACTTCTTTGAAGAAACAGGAAAAGGAAGATCACATAGTTACTCACACAATGTACACAGTGGGAAAAAACCCTTGGGATTAGTACAATGGCATTTATAACAGAAATCCCATATTTAGCAATAGTTACGTCTTTTTTAAAAAAAGACACATATATTATCAGACAAAAGTAATGTACCTAATATTGTTTCATAATGGATTCTCTAGAAAGGGGCACACAACTTTTGCATATTTGCTTCATTCACACTGTAAATACATTCAATCACATGAGCCTCATTTCTCTAATGCTGTAATGTTGCTTTTATTTCCTCCATGCTCCAGAAAAACTATATTGAAAGAATATACTTTAAAATGCTAACTATTTAAGAAACCCACTCCAATAATTTGAAAGTATGTGGACAGATTTGAAAAATACGAAGATAAAATAATTAAGTTTAAGAAAGTCAAAACCCATGCAGTCATTTCATGCAATATGTTCTTCATGTGAATGGTTGTTTTCTTTAGCTCAAATTAAAGATATGGAATGTTTGACAATAGACATGAATGACATTTGGACCAGATTAAAACCGTATTGGCTTACAAAATCAGATTCAGACTGGAAAGAGAAGATACAGGTTATGTAATTCAGAAATGACAGACAACAATTTCTAGCATGATACAGCTGTTGTATTCAGTTCTGTTCTAAAGTACTGGTACGTGCAAATTGGTAGAATCGTTTTCCAAGTGCAAAGACATCTTACATAGAGAAAACAGTTAAAATAACCTCAAACCACTCAAAAGATGACCTATTTAAAATGGTTCTCAAACAGTTCAACTTTTAGAAAGCTCATTGTAGAGAACACTGAAAATTAGAGTGGTAACAAAACTATTTTCCTTGAGATTTCAGATATAAAGTAATGTATCTTTACTGATAGAAACATGTATTTACACATCTTCAGATATTTCAAAGATAAAAAAAATCCACCTTCATGTAGTTGAGAATTATCACAAGGAAAGCGGGAAGAATATATTGCATACACCTTCAAACTGTAAGGTCCCTGATGCAGGAACTACCCACTCTTCTGTTCTTATGTGATATCTAACATCACAGGGCTTTGATTTGTATACAATACATTGTAAACAAGATTAAATTAAAATAATGAGAGCAATTTGGAGGTTTTGGTTCACTTTGTTTTGGAAGAGACAGGAAAGTTATAGTTCTGAAGGTCAATGTACTTCCAGTAGAGCACTTAACACTTAATCTGTAGGATTTTAGGGAAAGTTTTATGTTACACAGACTTCTCATTCTGTAACATCTTCCACCTTCAACTGTTCTTGTTTTTCCCTCCTGCCCTCCTCTCAGCAGTTGGGCAGATAGATGTACAAGGAAATCGAGGTTATCCAGTCCATTTCCTTGATCTCAGGTTGGGTTAACTTCACTTACAGTATTGAAAATGTTTGCATAATCTGCTTTTAAAACCTAAGATTTCTACTGTCTCTCTGGGAAACTGATTCCTGCACTTAGCTAGTCTTCCCACTAGGAAACTTTATTCCTAGTCTGGAGCTTAATTTCTTCTCCCAGTTTAAAGCCTTTTTTTCTTCCCTGCCCACACTCAGTGTGGAGAACAACTTACTCATTTGCTGTTCTCAGTCACATATGCACATCAGATACTCATTACTCCTTATATCTTCTTCAAACTAACCAACCCCAAACGTCCTTTGTAAATATCATCTCTCAGACCTATTACTGTTCTTCATTGCCTTCTCCTTATAAGCCTTGTTTGAACAATGCCCCATGCTGGAGACAAGCGACAACTCTGTCTGAGGCTTTGCATGTTCTGGGAAAGGACACCTACTTACCCTTCCCAGTGCGCTGTTTGCCTTTTGGAAATTGACAATGTCTATCTTCTGATTCACTGGTGAAAATACCATTTTCCAAAATATTTCAGCACACTCTGGTCCCTGGTTTGCTGTCTTACAACTGTGTGTGTTTTATTGACATCAAGACACTGTATCTCAGCCATACCCAAAGACCCCCCATCTTGTAGATGAGACACACATTGGTGCTTGTTTGTGACTGTATTATCTTCTCTCTTTCTACAACTTTTGTAATTCATTTGTATGAGTGTATTTAAACTGACTGCTTGTAATTCCTATTTTCCTCCTGCACTTTTAAAGATGAGTATTATTTGTCCTATATTAGTGTTCTGGAACTTCACTTGTTGTGACAAGTTTTCTGGAAGGACTTCTAATGCCTATGACATTAGTGAAATTATTTCTTTACCTATCTTGGAGTGGAAATGGGCAGGTCCAGCTGACTTAAAATCGTGTAAATAGTTTTAGCAATCTTAGGTTTGCTCCTACCCTTCTGTGGCTTGACTCCTTATCCTTTTGTCATGAGCATTAACTGCATTGCCTGTTTGACTGAACTTGGCCCTTTTAGTGAAGACTGGAGCAAAAACATTACATTAAAATTGCTTTCAGTTTCTTGATATCAGATGTTGATCGCTTCCTGCTCCCTTGGGAATTTGGCCAGGCCTTTTGCTGGTGTTCTTACTTATAACGTCTCTTGCCGGCAGTCATCTGTTTTGAGCCCTGGCTCTTCTGTTCTTTTCCTCATGCTCCAACTATTCTTTTAAGCTACTTCATAAATTACCTAGTTTCTACTTCTCTGTTCTTCGTTCTTAAATTTAAGTGATTGAAAAATGCATTAACACTAATTTCACTTTCTATCCTTCATCTGCCACAATATAATTTACACTTGTGCCCTTGTTGTAATTTTTAAAGCAATAGATAACTTTTCAGAGCTCAGTTTTTACCTCATTAGATTTATTTTCCATAAGATTTACTTACAAAGTTCTGAGTTTATCAGAGTCTGCTTTCACACCTTTTTTGTCTTAATATTCAGATTTCCCCCTCTTTCTTCCTGAGAAATAATGAATTTTGTCATTTTGTTGCCAGTCCCATCCAGAGTTGCCTTTCATCTTCAGATTTTCATATAGTTCTTTCCTATTGGTTAGAGGTGAATCTAGAAAGTCCTCCTTCCCTGCTTCTTGTTTTCTTCACTATTTGTATTCCAAAAAGCTATGAGACATTTAATTCTTGCTTTATTCTTTTCTCAGCAGACCTCAGAGTAAAGGCCACTGTCACTGTCAAATTTTCAGATGATTCTGCTCGTTGCTAAAAATAAGTAAACTGCCTCAATTACTTGATTTTTCTAGGGGTTGAGAATGAGAATGCCTAATAAACAAAGACTTGGGACTACAATTTTCCGTCTTGTGAGAGGCCCGTGTTTCCTTTGCAGCCAAAAGTGGTTGTCAGAAATGGTATTTGACAGCTTCTACTGCTCTCTCTCCCCTCCACACATTGATTTTCACCTTGTACAGTACTTTAGCTTCAATTAGGCACAAGGTGTTATGCCTGAGACCACTTAGATACCCATCAGAAAGGCTACAACCAACCACTGCTGCTCTGGACACCAAGGTCAGAAAAACTGATTTGGTTATCAGACCTGCTGAAAAAGGTTTCATGGTAGCTGCAGGCTAGAATAATGAACTATAAGCAATGTAATTATGAAGTAGGTGGAAAACAAACTCCATGGTTACCCATCTCCCTCACTATGATCAGATCACTTGGCACATCACTGTGGAGAACTTTGCTTTGGAAAAAGACTGTATTTTTCATGAGTAGTTCAATAAAAGAAACTATTTTATGGGTCCAGGAGATGGTTGAGGGGGTCAGAAGGAAATAATTTGGTTTTATTTTGCTTTAGAAATTAATTCCAATTTTTATAGCAATTTACAACAAATTCCTGCACATTAAATAAAAAGCACTAAAGCAAAAGTTAAAAACAGTATGTATTAGTATTTTTGGAATGAAAATTAAAACGTGCTGCCACTTTTGCAGTCCAGGTCATTATGTTTTATGGCTTAGGTTAACATTGTGCTATAAAAAATAGTAAATAACTGTTAAAAGCAGTCATTTGCTCAGAATTATTATGAGTTTAATTTTGGGAATGGTTCAAACTACCATTATTTTTTTTTCTGTATACATGGAAAATGTTTGTATTTTACTGCTCAGCTCTTAACTATGTTCTGTCATACCGAGTGAAGAGTTCATGTTAAGAAGTCAACTTTCAATAAGCCAACAGCTACCGTGTTTGATGTCACTGCTTCACTTGTAGAAAACTGTATGTGGTTAATATACATTCCTATTTTTAAACCATCACCTCATATGGGAAAGCTATGTTTGTTCAGAAAGCGTTCTTAGCCAAGGAGGCTGACAGGATCTTTTTTTTCTAACCAATCAATGTTATGTACCAGGATTCTCAGCATGAGATAATAGTCATCTCCAGCTTCTTGCTAAAACCTCTTAAAGGTCCAGTCCTTCACATCTTCTCTTCATAATTAAGTACAAAGATAATAACAGTTTACAAGCCATATTAGGATTCTGGAATGCTTCAGATATATATATAACCAGACTGTTAAACAAAGGAATTAAATATTAGGATTATAGGTGTCCTGAGCTAGCCCAGGCTCCTGTGGGGTTCTTCTTTTGATCCAGTACCAGATTGTAAAATAGTGAAAACTTATTTGTGATTGTCTGTACTCTCCTTACATATATGCTGCTTTGATTTTCATTTACTGTCATAGTACCTCTGTGTTAGGGTATTTCATTATCCTTCCAGCTCATCTAACACATCATTAAGTATCTTAAGCTGTCCAGCATCACTGTACTGTAGTTTTCTGGCTGCTGGTTCTGAGAGGTTGGATGTACATTTTTCTATGTAGTTCATCATTCCAATGAGTCTGCAAGACCCCTTTCATAATTGCTGGAGGACAGATTCAGGGAGTAGCCCAGATTGTGTTGTGAACTGCCCATACAGTTTACTATATTCACTTCTCTTCCTGAAACGTTACTTTTATTACTCAGACTTCTTGACGCAACTGCTTTTGCTCTTTGCAAAGCTCTCTTAAGCCACCAGTCACAGCCTTATACCACTTTTCCCTAAGCAAGATGTCATTTCTACAGACCTTAATATAAGTTCTAGAGCAGCAAATGTTGTATTTTTGTATGAAGTATCATTGGTGCTGTATATGAATCAATTTAAAGAAATAGTGGTTTTCACAGCAGTGTTGAACAAATGTGCCATTTTTTAAGCTCTCCAGTTGAACCTCCCTGATTAATCAAACTTAGAAAAACAAGTGATGGACAAACTTTTTACCACAATTTCCCTTTCCCTTCGTGCTTTAGGACAATGACAAACATTTCTTCTCTTTCATTCAGGTGTATGTATAAATGCAAGACCTGTTTTTTTCACCTACAGTGACCAGTTTATAGACTTATTCCTTTTGTTTCTCTCCTCATGCTATAATTTCCAGAGCTGTGAGCCTATTAAACTTTATTTCCATCCTCTGTCATAGGATGGACTGATTTCTCCCATGAGATGCATGTATCTTGGGGAAACTGGTCTAACTTCTTTATCCCTGAAGCATGACCTTAAAATCCTCTTTGGATGTTACGATCCTAGCCCTACAGGACTTGAGATGTTTCACAAACTAATATTCTTCCCTTGTCACCCTTGAAAACTCAAATCTTTTTCAATTCTATTCACCCAAACGCTTTACATATTCTTCATGCAAATAAGTTCTCCACCATAGTTGCTTTGTTTCAAACGCATACGTACTCCTGCTTGTGGCTTTTCTTTTAGTGTTTATATGGTGGTTTCTGCTGCTATGTTGGCTGCTGTACTGTCCTCTGTAACACTGAGAAGCGCTCCATTTGCTTTGAGGCTGAGTGCAGATGGGAACCTTGTGAAGAAATTCTCACTATTCATATGACTACAGGACCAAGTGAACCAATGTACAAGTGTATGTCAGAGCCTAACATTTCTAAATGCAGGCAATTGATTTTGTTATATGTTTTGTACTACTTAAAAATTTGCTTTTCAAACCAACGTACTGCTCATTAAGCCAGGTCATACTTGTTCTGTCTCACAGTTTTAGTTGCCTTATAAATTTTTCATTAAGAACTGCAGAGTATTTCACCAACTAGGGAAAATTTTTATCCATAACTGTAGATTAGCTGATGGTGAAGTTATACCTACATACATGCGTAATGTAGATAAATGTGTAAAAACCTCTCACTGACTGAGGAAGTTTTCCATTTCATAGGCAAAATCTTGAGCCAGTGAGCTGCTATGCAAAACTTGCCTGGGTGAAAAGTCAGTGATACAGGCTTCCATGAAGGAGGCAGAGTTTTAGACAGATCCTTCTTTTATTGTTTCTTGTTATCTAGTTTAAATACCTTTGTGCTCAACATGCTGTTTACTATGTATCCCAATCCATTCACTACACTTTGCCTAATTAATTTATGTATTTAGGAGTTTCAAATACTTCATTTGACCTTGTAAATTCTGTCCCTGGAGCTGGGTGCCAAACTTCAAAAGAGCTGAACTTTACAAAAGAAGTTGCTTTTATAATTTCAGAGCTTCAGCTTTGAGCTCTTGATAACTTTCTGGCTTAGGCACCTTTCATTTTTTATTTTGGTCCATTGGCTAGCCTAAGAACACTGTTATGATGAATTCCCTCTACTTAAGAAGTTCAACTATAGTAGCTTCACTCATGGTAGCTGAGATGGTTAAATTAAAGCAATGATGTCATGGAGTCTACAGGAGGATAAAAAATAATTGCTTTACTTATTTTTTTTTTATAACACAGAAATGCCTGTTGTATGGGAAGAGGTATGATGTGAAAATACCATATAAGGACACTCAAAATTTCTATATGTTACTTAGTTAACAACAAAATATAGATAAGAATATACTAGGAAAAATGAGTTTGGCATATAAATCAGGGGTCCGTACTGGGACCAGTACTGTTCAACATCTTCATCAGTGACATAGTGGGATCAAGTGCACCCTTGACGACTTTGTGGATGACACCAAGCTGAGTGGTGAGGTCGACATGCCTGAGGAATGGGATGTCATACAGGGAGACCTGGTCAAATTCGAGAAGTGGGACCATGTGAACTTCGTAAGCTTCAACAAGGCCAAGTGCAAAGTCCTGCATCTGGATCAGGGCAGCCCCCGGTATCAGTACAGGCTGGGGGATGAAGAGATTGACACCAGCCCTGTCAAGGACTTGGGGGTACCGGTGAACGAAAAGCTGGACGTGAGCCGGCAATGTGTGCTCACAGCCCAGAAAGCCAACCTCATCCTGGGCTGCATCAAAAGAAGGGTGGCCAGCAGGTTGAGGGGAGTGATTCTGCCCCTCTACTTCTGCTCTGGTGAGACCCTATCTGGAGTACTGTGTTCAGCTCTGGAGCCCTTAGCCCAGGAAATACATGGAACTGTTGGAGTGGGTCCAGAGGAGGGCCACAAAGATGATCAGAGGGATAGAAACCTCTCCTATGAGAAAAAGCTGAGAGAGTTGGGGTTGAGTTGGGTTCTTGGGAAGGCTCTAGAGAGACCTGACTGGAGCCTTTCTGCACTTACAGGGGGGTTATAAGAAAGATGAGGACAAACTTTTTAGTAGGGCCTGTTGGGATAGAACAAGTGGTAATGGTTTTAAACTAAAAGAGGTTAGATTTAGACTAGATATAAGGAAGAAATTTTTTACAATAGGGGTTGTTAAACACTGGAACAGGTTTCCCAGAGTGGTGGTAGATGACTCATCCCTGAAAACATTCACAGTCAGGCTGGATGGGGCTCTGAGTAACCTGATCTAGTTGAAGAAGTCCCTGCTCATTGCAGGGGGCTTGGACTAGATGACCTTTAAAGGTTCCTTCGAACCCAAAATATTCTATGATTCTATTTGGTCTAATAACAGAAGTTTTCATATTCTACAAAGATGAATTCAACCATATGCAAAGGGTGTATTCACAGATGATGCATCACTTAAAAGTAAAACTTTAGTTCTCAAAATATGAATAATTGAACTGCAGGTACGACAGACAACCTTATATGGGGCTTAATCTATCATTAGTGAATAAATTGTTAACACTGGTATTTTCTTGGTGAAGCTTAGACTTTAAGATTTCTTTAATGAATCGCAAGATTTCTGAAAGAAGAACCTGATTATGACCTCAAAAGATAGATATCTACAGGTACAACTGTAGGGCCACAAATATACAGATATTACTAGACTTTAAGGTCAGAAGAATATGTTTATCTAAATTTCATTGAAATAAAGATTCAAGCACCTTGTTTACCTCCAAACAAACATAACTTGTACTTGTAGAAGCATGTCATATGTGAACTTCTGAGGAACAGGGAACACTCAAGAAATAAAGGAAGCATCTAAAATTTTTTTGTCCTAGACCCAAATGGAATTTAGGCATCTAATTAGAATAGAGCTAAATCAGAATTTAGAAATCAAATTCTAAAATTAAGTCTAGCCATACTGAAAAGCCCCCTCAGTTTTCACTGAACCCTAAAAGCACCCAAATTCTAGAGGGCATGTAGGTTTTGGTGCTATTTTTCCAGGTAACTGCAGTCCTGCTTCTATTGCTTTGCCTGGAGCCCTCTTGTTGGTGATGAATAAGCGAAGTGCCTGGAGAGGAAGAGGCATTGCAAGGATCTACTTCATTCTTTTTCTTCTGTTAGCATGATTAGAGAAAGGTTTGTTGTTAAATCAGCTAATACACAAGGTCACAATTTAACCTTCACTATGTATGTTTATTTACAGCTTTGGTAAAGTTTTCACCCTTTTAATATTTTTCTTCTCTCACTTGTAACAGCATCTCTGGAGACACGGTGGATTTTTTTCTGTCCTTATGCATTACCCTCCATTTATAGACCAGTAGTATGGTGCTATACTGCATGCTCTTTGAACTAACCTCTAACATACGGTGATTTAAAGTCTCCTTCAGCTCTTCCATGTTCAAAGTGAGTAAGTGTTCTCTTTTGTACCCGGAAGACAAATGAATGCCAACAACCTGTAACTGCCTTTGATGCTTGACCTCTGTATTGAAAGTTTGTGATAGTGTCTCTCTGAAGAAATATAAACACCGAGAGATCATCTCACTTGCTTCATAGCCCAAATGTATGCCTTAAACTGAAAACATCTCTCTGACAAGATAGTAAATTTATGTAACTGCATGAATTGTGTTGAAGCATTACTGTTGCAGGCTTGCATTCAGGGCTTCACTGCTGGAGACGTGATAATATTACACATGGCTAAAGAGGGAAAGGAACCTTGTTCTTCTTGTAGCCTGAGTAGCAAAGTCAGTACTTTTTACAGGCAAAAAACTGGAACAGTGTAATCTGCTCCTCACTGTTAGGTAAAGTAGAATTTATTTTATTTTTAATCTGTTTTGTTCAGAAGTATGTGATTTAGTGAATTCTGTGTTCTCTTCATAAGTTATAGATTTGGGGATGGGTGAGACTTCAAGAAGCACTTTTATTTTCCTCTGCTACCAAAAGAGAAATGGGTGGCACAAAATTGTCTGACATTCCCTGTTTTTCCTGATTATGTCATGAGGAAGAAAGTACAGGACATGAAAGGCAAACTGCTTCTTTTTTTCTCTTTCTGTCAGTCATGAGAGAAAATGTCAGCTAAAGAGCCTGGAAGGACTTTTTTATTTATAAAAAACACTCTTGTACAAGTGAGTTTGCTCTGACTCTTATGATCTTAAAAAAATGTAGTGCCATTGCTTTTGTCCACGTCTTTTTTTTTTCTAAGGAACTTCCAGGTGAGCTGACCATGCTTTTAAGGTACATTTCAATAGTGACAGAGACATGTTCTCTGGCAGAATGTTGTTCATTCAGAATTCCTCTGGTCTGCTTTCATTGCTGCCTCAGGTGGAGCTACATCAGTGCATGAACAATGGCTAGGGCTTGTTCATGTGCAGTTCCCATGTCCAGCAAATAAAACACAGGTCCCTAAAGACAGAAATTGCTCACCAAACAAAATTAATACTTCATCTTTCCCAAACAGCAACAGGCTTAACAACTAGAGATCCAGAGTCTTGTGAGACTGTTTATATGGGGAGGGGGATGTGGAATAACTGTACCCCAGTAAATCCCTATCGTATCTGTAAGGAACATATGCAGATAGAAGAATTTGCACTCCTCTGTGAAGGCGCTGAAATTTTAACAACCTCTGCCTCACAAGAAATCTTTTGATGCTACATGGGGAACCAGTGTTAATTTTGGTCAGAAATGGACAATCTGAAAGTGGGCATACTAGAAGAGTTTCAAATGCTACAAGAATGTGATAAAAGTCCTGCTGAGTGAGACCAGTGTCCTACATCATACCCTGTCTCTGACACTGGGGGATGATATTTAGCCAGAACACGTGAGTTTGGCCACCTGCCTGTTTCTTCTTCTCAGATTCAGAGTCATCATATACATAATATATATGGATATGGGATAGAGTATACCTGCATATTCTCTCTAGTATCTATTTATGGAACTACATCTCTGGGTTTGTCTAATCTCTTTTTGAAACACTGATACTGTCTGTCTGCACAATTTCCTGTGGGAACACATTTCAAAAGTTAGCTACCTGTTCAGTAAAAATAATAATTTCTTCCATCTGTTTTAGGTGATCTCCTACTAGATTCAGTGAGAGCTATGAAATCCTGGATTTTAGGAATTTGCTTAATAATGATTCTCCACTGATCTTACTCCATCATTGTTGTGATTTTATAAATTTCAATCCTATTCTCCCTTAACATCCCCCTCTCCAAAATGAAGTCCTATCTTTTTTAATTTGTCTTTTTTTTTTTTTTTCCTCCTCTCAAGGCAACTGCTTTATTCCTGTAGCCATTTTCATTGCCCTTTCTTGTACCTTTTTTGACTTCAACTTGTCTTTCAATGATTGTTGAATGTCAATCAGGGAGTTCTGGTATTCAGCATCTGAAATTATCACCAACGGACTAATGAATTGAAGCCTCATTCTGTTGATCCCTTAGCTCTATAACTCTGTATCTTCTTCACATCCAGAGTCACAGTGTAACCAGCACGTTTGCTGCCTTGCCAAATGTTAATACCATTTAGTAAGTGCATGCTTGTGTGAGTATCAGAAATGAACAAAGCTTATTAAAAAATTCACTGTCACTAAAAATCCAGCTCGGCATTATTTCCTGGAAAATACTCCTTCAATACTTACACTTTTTATTTCACTCATTCTGTTTGATTTCTACAAATAGTTTTAATAGAGAGATTTACTGATAGGAATGTTCACTGATATATAGAACTTACAAACAAATATTGAAGAATATTATTGTCAAAAGATTTTAAAATTCACAGACAGGAATATCTGTCCTATCATACCTCTCCTATGAAGATAGACTAAGGGANGAGATGAAACTTCACTCAGCTGACCTAGTGCAGAAGTAAATTCAGTGAAGTATTTCAGCAATCATGACCATATATTCCCTATTATTACATATTGCCAATTAATTCTTTCAGAATAAGACACATCCATGAATGAATCATATGAATAATTAATTGATTAATTTCAAATAAATAAATCTAAGAAAATTATGAGCTGTTCACAGACAATTTGCCAACAGAAAAAGGAAAAATTTATCTTATAATTTATTTACTATGAATAATTCAACCAACTCTCCATAAGTCACTGGTGCTCTGAGCATCCATTATTTATATGCTTTTTTTGTTTTGTTTGTTGTTTGGTTTCAGTAAAATCACTGAAGTTAAAAATGGGAAAATATAAGGTTCTTCAGCATAATATATCATCTGAAATTTCAACCAGCGTGTCTGCCATCTTTCAAAAGTTCAACTGGCTAAATTTCAGTTGTGACTACCACAAAAGTGTAGCTTCAATTCCTTTTCCCTTTATTGTCTGCCTGCACCAACCCAGGCTACTTTACTCACTTGAATTCAGGCTGAACGACACAGGGAAATTTCATAGTTATAAAGGAAATCTTGGAAGTTGACACACTAATAGCAGTAATTTACATGGATGTTAAGCACACCAAGGTGCTACCATAGTTATCTCAGAAGAAGGAAACATTCATCCAGTATTTCACTAGATGACTGCACCAAAACAATCCTGACAATTTTGCATAACTCAGGCTTTATTTATGCATTTCTACTTATGTACACTGTATAAATTAAATTATGAATAGCAGACTGCACACACCTAAAATTTCTTCCTCAGTCAAACTGAATGTAGGAAAAAGTTCATCACATCTGTTATGCTAAAGGATAATTGAAGGTGGGAACAACTTAATGAAATGAAATGATCTGGACCTAATTTTTATTTCCGCTTGAATCCTACCAGGGCACTAAGGAACTGTGTAGATGACACCCTCAGGACTGAGCCAAATGTATTCCAGGAACACCATTCTGCTCTGCTATCTTGGTTGTGAACAGGGTTACTGGGAGACCTCCAGGGCTTTGGCTCCATTTCTCTTAACCTCCTTTTACGGTTTGTGTTCCTACCCCAGCACTGCCGTACTTTTCTCATTCCCTGACTCATGAGCCAGCTTTAGGGTCCTTGGAGGGCTAGTTTAGAAATGTGAATAGTGGATCCAGCGGTGGAGGAATAGAAGAGTTTAATGGGTGAACTAGAAGTCTTTTCCCAGCTGTAGACCTGGATTTATTATGTGATCCTAAATATAGGTGTCCCCATGGTTCATGACTGCATTCAGGATGAAGACTTGAGCCCTGTTCCCTGCTCCCATCTCCACACAGGCTGCTTTTATTCCTGTCACTCATCCTGAGGCAGCTAACAAAAGGGTTACATCAGAACACCAGTATGGGGGTCTCCAAGATTGTCTACAATGCCATCTTGAAATAAATTATCCAACAACCCTGATGCCAGACATTATCCTCCCTCTATCTCATCTCATGTCACGTATTTCTCCCACACTACCTAGCTTTGCCTGTGAACCTCTCATTCTCATAGTGATTATCATCTTGTGCCAAAACAAAACCTCTCAAGCTTGGGATGAATACGAGAGGAAATGTCTGTGGATGAGGGGCTCCCTCTCCCTGACAGCCTTCAGCTCATCAGATGCTACCTCATTCAGGCAATCTTTCTCCAGAACTGAGCAGTCCCCCTTTTCACGGGGAACTTCACTATGAAGTCAGTCACTCGAAGGTGAATTTTCTTTCACTAAAGTCACCCATACAGGCACAAACCGGCACTGTGAAATCACAGGCATTTGTTTAACACTGCAGATATACAAAAACAGGACAACTACAAATCTTTGTCTTTGTGATTATTTATTGGCCAATTTCAATATATTTAATGATTATACACTGGCCAAAACCAGTTTCAAGATGTTAGCCTAACAAGTACAGCCTGCAGTAATAAGAGGACTCCTTTTCCCAGTCAGTTAGAATTATTATTAAAATGAGACTCGTAATTCTTTGAAGCGAGAAATGCAGGTAAACTATTCAAAAGATGCTTGGCAAGTGATTTCTTTATTATTATTATTACCTTACTGAGTGAGTTGTCTGGATTTGTGCATTTTTCATGGTCTTCATCCGAATCCAGATTCCAAATGCTCTGTCAAGATTTAAAATCCAGGAAATAAGTCCATTACTGTTCTCAGTAGGTGCCACTTATATGTCTCTGCATTGCGTCTGTCAAGATGAAAGGGCAATCAAAAAAGCGTTTGGTCTCATCCGTGCAATGTTTCTCCATGGTGCAGAAAGGAAATTCTTAGGCCAAAGGAGTAAATGAGTTACCAGTTATGCTGAGACCCCCAAATAATATCTTTTCTGAGGAAAATTCACACATTACTGTGCACATTGCTCTCCAGAGAGCATGTTGTTTCAGTTTTGTAAAAGATGACAAAAAGTACTGAATTGCAAAGGACCTAACCAAAACCACAGAAATCTAGCTCACAGGTTTTGATTAACACTCTGTGTTAAAAGTCTGATACTAAATAATCTGATTTTTAAATTTTATATGACATTTGATTTATACATTTTGTATATCTATAGATATATTTATATACATATATGTATTTATTTGATCCAGAAAAAAATATTTCAAATACAAGCAGGAATAAGCTATGATCACTGGAAATTACCATAGCCATATAAGTTCAGCTTTGTGTTACTGTGTGGGAAAAATGCTACATTTTGCTTACCACGTTAATTCTTAGCATCATGGGTTTTGTGTATTCAGCCTTATTTGAGCTCTAGTTATTTGTTGCCAACCAAGGTGGAAGTAGAGCAAGAATCAAAACTTAGGTAAATTCCTTACCTCTTTTAGTGTCTTGGTTTCCAGTGCTTGTAACTCCACAGCTTTAATCCCTGGCCTGATTTTTTTGCATTCCGAGTGTCCAAATTGTCTGATTTTTTTGGTATGGGGCAAGACAAAAGGCAGGTGAGACAGAAAGATGGAGAAAGGGCGGGATGGAAGTGAGAATTCAGCCACTCTTGAAAGGGAAGCTGTGTTTTTTTCCTTGTTAAAAAATGAATTACCTTTTTAAGTTTGGGGGTTTTTTTTGTGCTAAAATTTAATGTGATGATGATCACTGTGATCATCTCTCCATCTAGAGTCCAGTTTCTTTGGAGCAAAGACATGAACTTTGGCAAAAGAATATAATCGTATCATACATATGCCTTTGCCAGTCCCATTAAAATCTACTCAGATATGGCCATGCTTTGAAGCTTATTTTAAAATAAAAATTTTCTATTCTCTGCTACTGGCAAATATCTGTGAAAAGTATCCCATTCTTTTTTGTGGGGGGAAGGACAAGAGTCTCCACATATACCTGTGGGCTCCCTTGATAGTGTTCCATGTGTAGTCTAGGCCAGCTTATCAGCAGGATGGGGACAATGCAAGCATCAAAATTATGCCATGGAATAACAGGGGAGGAGGATGTCACTACACGTTTTGAAAAACTAGAAAATTGCAGGCAAAACTACACTGAAAAGCATTATCAAGACTGTGAAGTCAAACATTCAACAGTTAGGTATTGCCACGCTTGAAGCTGCTTGAGCAACCTTAGTTCAGCTCCTATCCATATACATTATGACAGAGAATTAACAAAGCAGTTAGACAACTAAAAAGTTAAGGTGGGCTTATATTTTAGCATTTGAACTCTGCATTGGCATCTAGCATCAAGGCATCACCCTCCATGAAGTGCACAGGGGAAGCTGGGTATATGGATATCTGTGTATATGTATGTGTTGTAATATGACAGTACTGTCTGTGATTTAGCTTGCTCTTGGATGTTCTGACATTAAGGAACCAATTGATACAAACCTCTTGTTATCCCTTTTTGAGATATTCTAAATATTTGCAGCTTGTTTTGAGTGTACAAAAGACCTAATTGCTACAGAGAAACAATTTTCACCGCCAATTGTAAAGCTTACCTGATGCTACAAGTGAAAGGCATGTGAAGAAAGCTCTTGAAAGAGAAAAATACAGTTGATGAAAAAGTGCAGAAGCAATGTAAGACCCCACTGCAAATTGAACTCTCCAAACGTGCAGCAGCCATATGAAAGAGATTAATATAAGAATTTGAACTTTTTATGAAGGTAAATGGAGCTACAGAGAAAACCGAGGAAAATGAGATTTTTTTTAAATTTTATTATTCTTATTAAGCCCATGACATTAGATTTGCTGAAAAGTTTTCCATTAAAATGGTCAAGAAGAAGCCAATTATCAGACAGCACTACAGAAATTAAAAGAATGTTACACTAGTAGTGAGAATGTACATAAAGAATTAATCTCAGAAGCAGAGACACTGGCCTCTCATTAATCACCCAATAAGAACATCATGTACTTTGGAATGAGATTCAAAATGTTTGCATGCTGAACAGCCCAATTAGCATCGTGTTGCCTGGAGCTAAGAAGTAGGAATGGGTCAGAACAGGGGTGCATCTTAATTCCCGCGGTTTAACTGCATTGTTACAAGCGAAATATTTTTATATATTTAAGATGCACAACTCAGACCCACCTCATGAAGACAGGCGACTATATGCTATTTACAAAGAAAAAAGGAGTCAATACTTTTTAAAATCAGCCAGCGAAGCAGCTCCTCCTGACTGTCACATTGCTTTTTGTGAGAAGCTGATAATTCTGGAACATATTAAACGTGTTTTGAGAGCAGTGGCTAAGGCAAAGCCCTTGGAGACATCAGCAGGCAAATGCATGGCTTCTAGATACAAGAGCCTCGGTGCAAGCTGGTTGCTGTGTTCCCCAGACTGTAAAGACTTGACATGCTTTGGTCTAGGTGCCTGCGGAGCCCTGGAGTTAAAAATGATGAAAGAGAAGGTGATAATGAAACCTTAAGTACCTCTAGGATTAGCTGGCAGCTGACAGTCAGTTCACAGGGTTCGTAGTTTTGGAGGCAGGACCCTAAACTGCCAGTCTTGAATTCAGTGCAGAAGTTCTGCGGCAGATTTAGGTGCATTCTTCCATTCTGTGATTGTTGGCTCTTTTTCCAGTGAACATCTTTGCTTGTGACACAGAACAGAGATGAGCCAATGTTGTCATTAATAAAGCTGTTGTCTCCTTCACTCCCACGTTAGTGCAGAAATAAGAAGGTATTAGTGAATGTAGCTGGTAATTGCAGACGAGGAAGAGAGGTAATACTGTCTTGCTGTTGCCTTGTTTCACCCTGGAGAACCAAATTCTTTACTGCCCTGTCATGACGTTTAGCAAGCTCCTTACACCAGGCTTCTCACAAGGAATCTCTAATTGCATGTGCCTCATCTTCTCTGTACCTGGGCTGATCTCATGCCACAGCAGTAGGAGCAGCTGCACTGATGAGCAAAGCCAGTGGATGCTGCTCTTCACAGAATAACTGTGGTGTGTTTTTGGCAACTAGTTGTGTAAGGAACCTCAGACTAGATACTTAAAATAATTGGAAACTTCTGACTTCAGTGTCTGTGTGCATCAGCACTTTGTAAAGTGAAGGTAGTTACATCTCTCCGCTTCCCATTTTTATTTTGAAAATAGATTCTCATATTACGGTGACATCGGAAAGCACCCATGGGAAAAAGAAAGAGTCTATGTTCAGAGTGGGATTTGAAGAGTGAGCTAAAGTAAAAGCTGGGAAAGGCACACACTGAAGAAAGCAAAGTATTAAACATTATCTCCGGATCACAGTGTCAGCCATTCTGCATGCTGAATGAAGTGGTGATCTTCTGTGGAGAGTGGCATGTTATTTATTAACTGAACACTATTTTAAAAAATATGTGCAGGAGACCTGAATTAAAATTTTACTCACAACTTTAGTAATATTAGACACCTCAAAACTCCAGTGTCTGACTTTGTAAACTTAATGTTGTTCTACATTGTTTTTCTAGATGTTTTAAAGAAGGCTTTTTATCTTCCAGCAGAGTACTGTTCTACTATGATCAGTCCACTCACGTAGAGGGAAGAGGAAAAAAATTTCTCAAGGGCTTTCCATGGATAAATGTGTTAAATATTCCTTTAAAAGCTGATAGTCAATAATACTCACAATAATACTCCTTTAGTGTAAAACACAGACAAGGAGAAAGGGAAATACTCTGTCATGTTTTGGTTTTGTTTTAATAGGGAGCTTTTAAAGTACGGAGATTGTTGAAAAGTTAGAAGTAGACCTAGAGGTGATGAATTGGTTGGGATGTTACAGGTAACACAGTAAAGTTACTATAATATTTGTTCTGTGATCAGTCACAGTAATTACTATTTCTCCACAATGCAGTCTCGCAGAGTTAGGTGGGCTTTTATTAACATCTACAGTTGTAGCCATTTTACTTGAAGGGGAATGTTTCAATAGAATATGAATGTAATAATTTGCATCCTGGTCTTCATTAAAAGCATGCAACTGCTTGATAAAGTGCCAGTGTAAGTGATTTTTCAGCCTGCAAAATTCATCTAGATTTTTGTAAGCCTGAGATCAGTGGCAATTTAAAAATGCATGTGTAAACAAAATGTAGTTATTCCACCATAAATATGAATGTCTGTCGATCTCAATTGAGGTGTTTCTTTCTTTCTAGATCTGTGAGGGTTTGGTGGAGTGAGGAATGTGAATTGCAGCTATTTTTAACTGTTAAAAATAAACAGAAGAAATAAAAAGTGATAGGAGGGTGTGTTTCTTGCAGGAATGAATGCTACATGCGATGCGAATAAGTAACTGAGATAGAAATTAAATTACAGGATATTTACTAACCTGTTTATATATGTTTTCAGCCTTTTTCTTGTTTGAACCATTTTTTCTTTTCTTTTTAAAGTCATCTGGATTATATAAGCAATTAGCTTAAAAAAGCAAAATCTGATTTTCTTACTTATTATTGGGGGTCTAGATGGAGAGATATAGATGACATAGCCATTCAAGAGGCTGATTGAAGATCTACAACTTCTAGAGTTAAAAATGCCTCTGCACGTTAGGGAAGCATTTTGAAGAATTTCAGGTGAAGACAGAAATGGAATAGTGTTAAGGTTTGTACATCTTTTTATTTTGGATGAATTTATAACATGTCTACAATACAAACCATCACAGTCCAGAGGAGGAAAACTCCACAAAGTATTTAGAAGATGTGTCTGAAATAACGGTGAATCTGTGACATGTACAGGAGTCATGAAAGGTGTAGAGGCAGCAGTCAGAAAATGTCAACAATATTCTTTAGTCATGTAACAGTCATGCACTGTGGAAGGCCAGGATACAACAGTCAAAAGTTGCAATAAGGCCCTGACCAACCTGATTGAATTTCATATTTCATTCTGATTTAGCCAGAAGGTTAGAGACTAAATTAGAGGACTTCAGGAGGTCGCTTCCAACCAATCTTTTCTGGGGTTCTGTGGATAAGAAATAGTTCTGATGGCTATAGGCATGTAACTTGTGTTATTCCCTGGGATATGAAGCTGTGGCGGTCTGTAAAAACTTAGGGAGCTTTACAATTTGATTTCATTGTATTTCCTTGTTTAAGTCATTGTCTGGATTTTTATATGTAAAGTCCATAAATGTGGTTTAGTTCAATTTATGGATATGAAGCAATAAACTCTACTGATAGTTTATTTACTTGTATCTAGGATGTGAAAACAGATGACAGCTTTCTTGTATTGCCTTCATATAAGGTGATGATTCTGATTTATATTCTGACTTAAAAAACTTGTGTAGTGCTGGACTCTGTTTTTGCAATGACTAGTCAATAAATGTGTATGTTCAGGGCCAGATTATAGCCCATAGTACTTAAATATCTTGAGCTATCAAAATGATAAAGTAAACAAGACACTTCACAGGGAAAACAAAATACTGTATCTCTAAAACATATTATGATCTTTTCCTGTCAGAAAGTTTAAGCAGAAGTTAACAGCATGTGAACTGTAAATCCGATGGTTGATTTCTGAAGTGTGACTATGTAACGTGCCGATAAAACAAACCTAGTAAGTCAGGGAGAATTCTAAATTTCATACCTATTGCCCACACTTGAACTTAAATATACCTTTTGTGTTAGTTACTGGGAGCTGCAAAAATGCTAAGTAATATAGGATATGTCATACAGTAGTGTAATGTGGTGCAATGTAGTTGAGGCATGGGGGTTTTGTCTCTTCTGCTCTAACTAATAATTGTCGTGTTCATCTGTTTGCTTTTTAGCTTGCTGAAGGGGCAACACTGTTCTCAGCCTTCATAAGGGTCTGCAATTATAACATTCATAAAAACAGCTAGTCATAAACATGTCACATAAAGTATTTCACAGAGTTTATGTGGAAGGAAATTGAAGTCTCTTGAAAATGGAACTGAATCTTGTCCAAACAACCTTCGATACATTAATCCAGCTTTATTGTTGTTATATATTACAGGCTTCTTTATCCTTGCGTACTATCATTAACCATACAGTATGTTTTGATAAATGTTCCCCTTCCTGGAAACTCGTGTAGTTCTTTGACCACTGTCTCTGTTGGTGGTGCTTTTTTCATTAAGTTTAAACTATGGAAAAAGAGATGCCATATTTAGGTGAAAGAAATTGATAAAATGAAAAAGTAATTACCTCCCAAGGTGTTTGTGTGGTAGAACTATCTGTCTGCATTTTAAGACTCCTAATTGGTTAATATTTGAGAAATAATAAACAATTATACCTAAGGCTAATAGCACTACTTAATTTTTATTAAAGATCTACAATGGCTAGGGTCACCATGTAACTTGAATTAGTCAGGCAATATTCCCAAACAGTACTCAGGATATGAGTTATGATATATTTTGGGTGAGAAGTTCCTTCATTTTAACAAATGACAACAAAGTAAAATAATTTGTGGTGTGAATTTCAGGCTACCTATACTTGCACCTAAATATGTTTTGATTGTAAAATTCCCCCAAATGTTGCTTTGATCCATGTCATAGTTCTTCAGGGCCTTCCTTTGCCTCAAAGGCAGTTATGGATATATTGGGTCATTCAGACTTGCTCTCCTCTCTGCTGCTGCTCCTGACCAGAATCCACAGTGTCAGCTCATGAAGGATGGCTCATGGAATAGCCTCAGAAAGGTGGACGAGTCCTACCCTCACTCTGCCCAGTGTGTGTTAGTCACCAGGTCAAGATTATCTTCAAGCTCAGCCATGCATGTGGTTGTTAGTGCACATGCTCAAGCAGGGAGGTAGGTCCAGCTGGGAAAAGCTGACTCATATAGTTGTTGTATGGGCGTAAAGTATCCTCTCTACAAACAAAATAGATTAGGCTTGTGCAAGGCCATGAATGCAAAAGCAGGCAGTTCAAATTTGACTCCAAGTCAAATGATTTCAGTTTGTTATAGCTGCTTAAAACCCAACAACAAATTCAGTAAACCTGTAGATTAGGTCATACTTAACTTTGATTTTAACATCTGTGTTACTGAAGCTTCTTTTTCTTTGTATTCCCCTGGGATTCCAGAGCGCTCTGGTTCTGTCTGTGATGCAGCCGTTTAGTCATATAGTATGCTGGCTGCATGCCCATGTGTGCTTCTGTAACTGCAGGTTATCAGCTAGGATAGCAAGCACCCGTGTCCCATGGGTATAAAGGCCCAAAGCAGGTAACTCTGAGGGTGGTAGATCACAGCTCTGCATGGTCTCTGCTCTGGTCTCCTTGGCTCTTTGTCCCTCTTGTGAGTTCAAACACAGCATGTAATGACATGTGTGAAGTATGAGACTGAGATTTCAGTTCCAGTGGCTGCTCTGTGTTGTGTCTAGCAGATTTATGTGGTGTTAAGAGAACATGGTTAAAGCTCCCACGGATTTGTAACTAACTTTTCTACACGGAGAGGAAACCCCTGAAAATAAGGGTTGGGAACTTCTATGGTTATAGTTTGGGGTTTTGCTGTAGCAAACCCAATGCAAAATGAAAATCTTAACAGAGCTTTCTGCTTGAAAAATGTTTTGACAGTGTAGCTGACCAGATGCACTTATGAAGTCCAGTCAGGGAACTTCTCAAAAGGTCCTGCTAGCCTCCCATTCTGCAGGGGGAATAGGAGATTGCTGGTGCACCAGCTCAGATTTTTCTGGCTGATCTGAATTTTTGCTATGGTAAGTCACAGAATCATTAAGCTAAGAAAAGACTCTTGGGATCATCAAATCCAACCATCAACCCCACTCGACAAAGTTCTCCCCTACACCATAACCCCCAACACCACTTCAAATGACTCTTAGACACATTCATGGATGGTAACTCAGCCACCTCCCTGGGCAGCCTATTCCAGTGTCTTACCACTCTTTCTGTGAAGAATTTTTTCCTAATGTCCAGTCTAAACCTACCCTGTTGCAGCTTGAAGCCACTCCCTCTTGGTTTATCGCTAATTAGCTGTGAGAAGAGACCATCACCAACCTCTCTACAATGTCCTTTCACATAGCTGTAAAGAGTGATGAGGTCTCCCCTCAGCCTCCTCTTCCTCAAACTAAACAACCCCAGCTCCTTCAATCACTCTTCATGTGGTTTGTTCTCCAGGCCCTTCACCAGCTTCGTTGCTCTCCTCTGCACTTGCTCCAGCATCTTGATGCCTCTCTTATATTGAGGTACCCCAAACTGGACACAATACTCAAGGTGTGGCCTCACCAGTGTTGAGTAGAGGGGGAAAATCACCTCCCTATTTCTGCTGGTCACACTATTTCTAATACAAGCCAGGGTGCCATCGGCTTTCTTGGCCACCTGGGCACACTGCTGGCTCACATTCAGCCACTTGTCAATTAGAACCCCCAGGTCCTTTTCTGCCGGGCAGCTCTCCAGCCACACTTCCCTAAGCCTGTAGCGCTGCACGGGGTTGTTGTGGCCCAAGTGCAGGACCTGGCATTTGGCCTTGTTGAAGCTCATACCGTTAGCGTTGGCCCATCCATCCAATCTATTCAAGTCTCTCTGTAGAGCCTCTCTATCCTCATGCAGATCATCACTCCTGCTTAACTTGGTGTCATCTGTGAACTTACTGATGATACAGTCTATGTCCTTATCAAGATCATCAATAAAGAAGTTAAACAGAAATGGTCCCAACATTGAGCCCTGAGGAACACCACTTGTGACCGGCCAACAGCTGGATTTAACTCCATTGACCACCACTCTTTGGGACCATCCATCCATCCAGTGCTTGATCCAGCAGATCATATGCCCATCCAGGCCATGAGCAGCTAGTTTTTCCATGAGAATTCTATGGGGAACATTGTCAAATGCTTTTCAAAAGTCAGGTAGAAAATATCCACAGCCTTTCCCTCGTCCGATAATGGGGTCATCTTGTCATAGAAGGAGATCAGGTTCATCAGGCAGGACCTGCCTTTCATAAACCCATGTTGACTAGGCCTGATCCCCTGGTTGTCCATTATATGGCTTGTAATGGCACTCAAGATGATCTGCTCCATGACCTTCCCTGGTACCGAGGTCAGACTGACAAGTCATGTCAAGAGGGCCAAGGAAAGCTATTTTCATCAGTATTTTTCTGGGAAAACTGTGACTTTGTTTAAGCTCCAAACCAGGAAAGCACTATCTCCAGAAAGTTTTCATTTTTTAAGAGTTCTTCAGTGGAAAGTTGAAAGCTACTATGCAAAGCAAGTATTTCTACTTGGGGGTGGAGGGAAAGTTCAGTACAAATCCAATTATCAGTTGAAAAGCAGTGTAACAGAAATTTTTCAAAGATTTACAATTGATTACTTTTTTCCCCCTGTTTCTTTCTCAGCCAGAAATCTGGGTGGTTTTTTTGCTTTTTAGAAAGGTATTGTCTGTCATGCTTTGGTTACCTTTGGTTGTCTGAATTTTGAGTTTGTAAGAAGCGGTTGAGTATTAGTTGCTTTCACATTTGATACTAATCAACATTGTTTAAACTCTTTCACTCTTAACACTTGAAATTACAGAAGAGAAAAACATGCTTTATCATTTGTGACAGTCGCCACAAAGTAGTGAATCTTTGTGAAAGAAAGAACTCAATAGTGAGGAAATGAAGTGCTGTTTGGGCCAAACAGGATACAGCCGAATGTGGTTTTCACTTTTCATTGTGTGCTTTCTCACCTGTTTGAAGGTTTCCTCTCTATGTGTCACTTCTATGCTGTTAGAAGTTATGTCTTTTGTTAAATAATTTAGAGCTTTCCAGTCTGCCAATCAGGGAAGGATTAAAGCTATGTGGTTTTTTTCTCTTTTCTTCTCTTTTTTTTCTTTCTTTCTATTGGGCTGCTGCTATCTGTTTCTTTTACAAAACAGAAAACCAGAAGGCAAAATGGAAAAAAATTAATATCCGTTACAGATGTACTATAGCTGTTTTAGGTTGTTCCTGAAAGAACTAGAAGGCAGAGGTCACACTAGGAATCATATTTTACACTGTGTTATTTTGTGAAAGCAACTCTTCTATCAAATCACATCAGTATTTACAATTCTTCTTAATTCTACCTTGTTTTTCTACTTTTAATTCATATTTTAGGTGAAATCTTATTCACAAGGTTCAAAATATGGAACTTATTGAAAGATAAAATTTGCATACAAAATAATGAACCAATTTAAAAATAACAGAAATTCAGACAACTAGTTATTCCATTGATTTGGGCTTATCTTCACTAAGATTGAAATATAAAAGTCTTTACTCGAGGCAGATCACCCTTGATCCATTTCAGGATTTTCTTGGCATTTGTTCTCTTGCATTACGTGTTTTAGCAAGGAAAACAACAAGCAAATAAAAAGCTCCTCCATCTTTATGGAGGATAATCTCAGTGAAGCTGGTGCCCTAAACACTGTGAAACATACAATAACCTAGCAGGTGCTTAAATATAAATTGCTGAACTCTAGCCATAACATGAACAATTTGGATTTTGCTTTCCCTTTCCTGTGCAAAGTTCTTGAGAACAGAATGGCAAGAAAACATGAGTAGCATCAGTAGAAAAAAGGGTCCTAGGCTTGTGTTTGTGCAGTGGTTGCAGCAGCTGATAAATATTTCCAGAATTAGACAAAGGATTTTACTAATTTCCTCAGTTGCTTTCCGGATAATCCACCACATTCGGCCAGAAGCCAAATTCATGACATGGGGAGGGTTGTCAAAACCACTTTAAACTGGCTTTGTTCACTCTCATCGCAGCTGTCAGAGTGCTGTGATGGACAGGATCTTCTAAAAGTCCTTTAAAATCCATCATCTTCTAAAAAAAGTTGTACCTTAGATACTATGCTATTCAATCCTATTGCTCAGTATCAATGCAAGTCCATAAAACAGATTTTTGTTGACCTAGATGCAGAATTTCCTGACAGCATCTACCTGTTCTTCTTCTCTTCTCACTCTCTGCCATCAGTGTCATCACCTCGTTGGCCATATGCTTGTAAGAAATAAGGACTTGGATAAAAAGCAGGAGGCTCCAGATTAACCAAAGCATGAGTAAGGAAACACATTACACAACTGACAGACAACAAGTTGAGAAAGTACTTATCTACTGACTGTCAAGGAATGCGGGCTCTGAAGGTCCGACTGCATTTATATCTTAACCTGTATGTTAAAATAGCAGCATTCACTATTGCACACTTTCTTCTTCTCCCTTCCCGCCTGTCTGAATAGTAAACTTTTGTTTCAGTGAGATAAATAGCTGTTTGTCCTAGAAAACTACACCGTTTTTGTGTAGAACCTCACAAGTTAGTTGTATGGAGTTGCTTCCATGAATGTCTCTAGACCCTCTGTAGTAAGGATGAGAAAAAATGGACCATATGGTAAAGAACAGTGCTTTGTATGTGGCCAAGAGGATTTTGATACAAAATGCTCAACTGACTAGGTTAGCTTTTCATAAAACATACATCTTACTCCTAACACAGTCCTTGCTTTTCATTATTGCTTTTTCCCACAAAGATTTGGACTTTTTGCCCTTGGCTGGCTTAAAGCAGTGTGAAGCTATAGATGCTCTTCAGAGGTTGTTTTAAGCCCTTCACCTTGCTGTGCAGCCCCGAAAGTTCAATAGTTGGGATAAGACTAGGTGTGCTCATTCGTATGCCACAATCTTCACACAATATTATGGGTAACCTGCATGAGATCCTTGTCCTTACACTTCCTGTCCTCTGTGGTGCGACTGCCCCTGCAGAGGCACAGCTCACAGCTGAAGCAAACTGAGCACAGTATTGTTAATGGGGTTGTCTGGGCATGGCCTGTGATGAAATTGTCATAGTGTTTTTCTCTGTCTCTTTCCTTTGTCTGCAGAACCAGTTTAGCTTCCTAACATCTACCAGTTTCAAAGTTCACTTGTTGAACTTGACTCTTCCTGAGGTATGCCATAGGTCTGTCTGTCAGTGTAGTAAAGTTTTATTCTCATATTCAAGTTTTTATTTATGCACGTGAGGACTGGAAATAAGTACATTTGTAATTTAAATGCAAAACTTGAAATTGATGGATTGCTCTGCAAGCTGGAGCCAGAAGATCCATGTGTTATTTTCCTTCTTGTTTTGCATGTTTGAAATCATAATTAATGTACTTAAGTGGTACTTATTATATACACGAAGTTCCAGTAGTGCTACATGTGTACACATTGTATTTGTATTCTGGTACTTCCTATGCAAGTGTAATACTCAGTAAAAGTTAATATTTTTATAATTCCTTACCACCTTTCTGGCTTCATTCACATTTGTATCAATGTGTGTAATTGTAGACCATCTTCATGAAAAAACATACTGCAAAAAACATACTTAAAGCCAGTCTCATAATCTTTTTTGCAGTTTTATTTCCTTTTTTTTTTTTACAGTTAGTGCTTGTGTAGTTGAAATCTTCACTGTTCTCAGAAGAGAAACCTATTGTGAATGGTATCTGATGCAGCAGTAACACAAAGCTTTCATTACGTTTTATACCATCCTAAGTAAAATAGAGCTACAGAACTTAACATAGAGATGTTGTTTTGTAAATCTGAAAAAATACATCTGAAAACAGTCTGATTCTGTGCCTTGTTTCTGCTGTACATCCAGTTTCATGAGCAGCAAAGTCCTCTGTCTTTCACTCCCTATGACATCCGGTAGGGTAACGATTACAGCACCTTCCTGAGGTGACCGCTCAAACCTATCTGAGTGAAGAAAGAGCTAGACCCTGATTCTTCCAGTGCAAACCCTGACTTCATGGAAAATGGACTCTGTGCCTTGTGTCTGGAGTCTTTTCTGCCCAAAGGTCTGTCAAGACAGCCTATCAAGGGTCTACCATGGTCTTCATAAAGAAAGCACTAAAGTTCTTTCTGCCTATTGGTGATAAAACAGTTCCCTGAATCTTGTTTCTCACATCTGACTAGGACATGTCCAACCTTGTGACCCAGGCTGTAACTGAATAAATGTTTTAGTCCATAGGAAGGAACTGACTACTTGCTTTAGGTGCTTCGAGGTTTTGCTGGTATTTGGCCATAAGCAGTCTGACTCACTCTCAATGACTTTCTTCCCAAAGCCCAGCCTGATGAACTGGATCACTTTCTGTAGCGCTTTAAAATAAATAAATCTTGGTAGTGCTTATTGAACAGCTTATTACTTTGTTTTGCATTGCTACAAAAAACTGCCTTAGCTCTGAAGGGAAAGGTGAAAGATGTCACTAATGAAGAAAATTAAGTTTAATCTTGCTAAGGGAGACCTACTGGCCTACATCACCAGAACTTTATTTATATTTTTTGGAGGCAAATATCCTAAGAAATCCAAACCTTATACAAAATACCCTCTGGTAGTCTGTTAATATATAAGATGTCAAAACTTGTGCACAAGGAAACAAAAATTGCCAGGAAATAGATTTTTTTTTAACGTGAGAACAAGTGAACAGTAAGATACTCTTGACCAGATTCTTCAAAGTTACTTCAAATAAAAATGTTACCTTTTTAGTGCCTCCCCTGTCTCAACAGTGTTTGGTGCATATATTAGACTCGCTTCAAGGTGATTTGAATGTACATGCTCAGTGTTTGAAAACCTCTTTGCTTTTCATTCATGAAAGATCATTTATTCATATTTGATTTTATTCCCCTTCTATTTGTCCTTATTTGGACTTCACATGCCTGGCAGATACAAATGTATAGAAAATAATCCATATTGCTTTGTATTGGATTCATGTATATTACAAAGGAAAATCCCCATAGCATTAGGATTTTGTGTGTATAAATTCCTTTTAGAAGTGTACCCTTAGTGAGAGCAGCATATTAAGAAGTTGAGACAGAAGATGAATTTTAACATTAGAGTGATGCTGATTCCTCCAAGACAGTTTGGATCCTAATGATCCTGATTAAAGAGAAAAGAGGCTAATGAAGAAGGCACAAACAAGTATTCCATCTTGCTTTTTGATACGTTATAGGCATGGCAAGACCTATACAATCTGTCAGTCTTAACCAACCATCACACAAAATATTGAAAAACAGAGATGGAATTTATTGGCCTCAAAATACTGAATTTATCAATTCTCTCCATTGCTTCTCCATTTTTAAATTTGTGCAATAAGAAGGAAAAATGGCTGTTAATTTATAACACCGCATTTATTTTTTTTCTTCAAAAATTAAAGCTTGTTTTTAATTAGCTAACAGAAAGCAGTTCTGCAAGTTTGTGCTGACTCTTGTTGATATGCCCTTAAATGTGCATAGGCCTTCTCAATCCTGTGTGCAGGCAGCACGACCATGACTTTTACTACTGTTTATTAAAATACTGTCGGTGCCCTGATTCAGTGATCATTGAGTTCTGCTTAGTTATGATCCACTTATAGAGAACCTTCTGTGCTTTCTCTCTCAAAAAATAAAGACACAATACAGTTGGCTTGCTCTAATTTTAGAGTTAGAATATCAAATGTTTCAACTACATTTGGAGGTTCTTTTCTTTTCTCTCCATCTTCGGGAAATATGTAGGGGAAGGTGTCATTACAAAGAAAGTTGTTGAACAAATGAACCATTTGATTTGTTGAACAAATTAACCATACAAGACCAATTTAGTCTTGTATATAACATAACATAAACCTTATTGTGCGGTGTTCCCTTCAGTGCAATCCTGTCACTAGGAATAATCTGCCCACCCATGTGCAGATATGAGCTGAAGAAGCTCATGTCTGTAAGTAGCTGAGATGAGAAGAGGAAGGTAATTTTATTATCTGTAACAATTCTAGCTGTTGGGTGAGTGGTAGGGAGTGGAGAAGATGGATGTGCCACCTCTGACGCACTGCAAACCTAGCCTGTTGAAGTCCTTTGCAGGATGTAATGCTGGTGAAACTGAAGATTTTCTGAATCAAATGGAGTCTCTTGATATTCTGGGTCACTGTAGTTTTGTTTCTGGACCACGTGAGTATGTTTTTTTATTATAATAATATAGTATATGTGATAAAGCCCCAGCATCCAAATGAATCAAAAATAATTCAAAAATAGCAAGATAATAATTACCCTCTTTGCACATGGTAATATGTAATTATTACAGGATAAACTGATCTCATTTAAATTACCTATTTGATTATGTTATGTATGGTTTGTGAGACAGTGTTACCCAGTCCATTTATGTGTCTGTTTTGATTGACATCACTTTCACACTAACTACTTTCTTTTTGTATTCATCTAAAATAGACTAAATTTATCATGCACTGAGTGGAAACTTAAGAATAAGTGTTTAGATAATTGGGCATCAGGGATTCTTAGAAGTCTTTATTATGTGAGAGTGCCCAAATAACATCTGTTCCTACATTCCTGTTATTCAGGGTTTCTTTGTAGTTATTGGGTCTTCAGGGACCTCAGAAGCAAGAAACAAAGATATGCTGAATAAAATCCACTTTATGTCAAGCCTTTTACACCCATCTAGTTAGTGAATGTGGCCTGGTTTGGCGTAAGACTGAATATTAGTGAAGAAAGATGTGATTGTTTTTTGATACTAAACAACAGCCAGCTGTAAGAAATACAGAAAGAAGTTGTTCAGGAGAGTAACAATGCCTAGACATTTCCTGACACCAGAAGGCAGCCACCCTTTTCAAGGCTTGTTTCAACATTAGAAATTTTCCCCCAAATGGCAACATTTTCCAGCATATTCTTTAGAGAAGATCTTACCACAGTTTCAAAGGAAATGTAATTAAAGTTAAAAAACATAAAAATTAATTGTTTCAGAACAAAGGAGGAAACAGGTATGACATGAAGGGCAGTGCTCCTCAGAGTTTAGAAGCATCTAGACAATTGTAAAACATCAATTTACCTGAATTATACCTGCTGTCTGTCCCAAACCTAGCTTATTTATATCCCAGTTCCTTACATAGACTAGCTTCAATAGTGAATCATGGTAGGATAAATGAGTGATTTGGCTTTCCAGTTGACTGAAGATAAATTTTCATCATCTCTCAACATCACACATGCAATTTTCTCTTCTAATTCTGTTTTAAAGCTCTACTTTCAAGCAGAATTTGCTAATGGGTTTGATTTGGCACTGATTTAGCACTCATAGCTCACCTTAATATTCTCAAATCTTGAAAGGCAGCAATTGCTGTGTGTACTGCACAACGGGTATTTTTAAGTGTGCTGTCCTCAGCAAGTCCATCAGCTTTTGCCTCTGCCCTTCATTTTGTTAAAGAGATTTGATCACAACTTGGCTTTTACTGCTTAAGATGATACCTGGAATTCAAATGTATATCTCTTTCTGTGACAATGTTAACTGAGGTAAAATGGATGAGAAAGGGGGCACAAAAGTTGTTTTTCTCTGAGGAAAATCAGATGTCTGGCATTGTGCTAGTATTAGCATTTCTCACAGCATAACTTTAAAATGAAGAGGAGGGGTGTCTTTGACATAATATAGGAACACGTACTGTGGTGATGTATGCACAGGCAGTAGACAATCAGGCAATCGGTGGTTAAAGAAATGAGTTTTCCATATGCCTCCCTTTAACTTTAGTGATTTTCAGCATGCTCCACTTCTATTAACTAATGATTATATGGAAGCTTTTATCTTTCACTAGTATTATCTCAGATGATTATAAAATGAAGCTGTACTTAAAAACAGGAAAAAAAAAGAGACAATCGTTTAATTATTATTCATTCTTAAACAGCAGTGAATAAATATATATGAAATTAAAGTTCACAGGCTTAGGAATTCTGCTTTTTTTCCCCTAATATTTTTTATGGTACACCTCATTTTAATTAATGAAAGATTAAAACATAATTATCATTCCAAAGTTAAAGTATTGTATCAGGCCTTTTCATGTCTCAACTATAGTTTTGGGTAGTACCAAAGGAGGGCTCTTTGCATTTTCAGATATATATTTTAATCTATATACTGGTTTCTTGAGGGACCCTGGGGAGTTTCACTGCATTCCCATGCTTTAGCTTTCCTATCTGTAAAATGGAGACATTGATGGTGTTGGAGACAGCACTGATCTCTTTGTTTTACACTCAATATCCTCTAATTCACTAAGGTGAGCAGAGGCTGGTAAAACTTGCTCACAGTTGTTAAAGTAAGGGGCTGTGATTTAAAAGCCTTCTTGAAGACTTCTTTATTCTACAGGGGCTAATGCAGGTCTGTGAGAGCAGCTGTAGTCAGGGTTATTTAGATGCCGAAAATAGATATCTACATGGAAGTAAAGCACCAGCATGAAACTAGGTAGTAATGATGAAAGCTGAGAAAAAAGTAATGAACTGAGTCTAGAGGTGCTTCGAACTCTGTAAGCCTGTGTGCCTTCTTTCCCCCAGTTCCTGCATGCCATCAGCTCACTGGGGAAAAGAGAGGCTACGTGGGCATGCACAGGAAGGGGAGGAGGGGGGCAGTGGGGACATCAGTCCCCAGCTCTGTGCTTCCCTCCTTCTCTGAACCAGGGAGGAGAGGCACTGTGCAGCATCTGGGATACACGGCATTTTGATATCATCTTGTCCTTAGCAGTGGCTTCTCAAACTCTTCTCCTAGACTAATCTCCAGCAGAGCAATTAGAAACAAAGATATTTACGATCTAGTGGCCCTTGTTCCTCTTATATGGTTGCATTATAACCTCTGTTAAATAGCTTTCTAGGTATTCTTGTTATTTTATTAAGCAATGACCATTTGATGTCAGTCTTCAAGTGAAGGCTATATATACCAATAAATAAATCTTCTTCTCAGTCAATAATTTGTCATCCTTTTTAGCCAGTATGCTGTTGAAACCAAATTAATGTTGTGCACATTTGCTTTTGTCAAACTGTGAACAATATAACACGGGTTTTCTTGGTATTTTCTCCCTATTTAGTGTTCCATTTTGTTTCTTATTTGCGCCTTCTACAGAAGGCGTTCCAGTCCCTTATGTAATGTCTACAAATTTCTTTGAAATTGTTCCTCTCTGTTTTCCGCTACTCTTCTATTTATTTTTAAGAAGTTGCTAATGCTAATAAAGTCTATTCAGAAGAACTGTTTAGAATAATAAGGTCAGCATATCCCTGACTGTAAGGAAAGATGGGAAGAAAGGAAGCAGATCTTAAGTACTGTTTCTCCTGCCACTCTGTCACAGTCTTCAGTAGCTGCAATATAGCACTAACCTGTGTTAAACATATGTAAAGACCACTTGTGCTTTGTGTATGATTAAAAAACACGAGGAATTTCCTGTAATGAAATAATAATTACAGCTTTAGGAAGAGATTAATTTCTGGAATACAAAATTCAGAGAAGCTTTCGGATGGAACTTTGTGATGGTTTAATAGCAGATGATGGTATCTTAATAGTTTAAATCTTATATTCATTTTTTGCAATAACAATATATCCTATTAAGATGTTGCAAAGAAAAACTGTGAAATAACCAATGTGATATGCTACATTATTAAAACGATTATTTACAGCTTCTGAAAACAGACTGTTTCTAAATTCATACCTCCTACTGAGTTCTTTTCTAGCTATAAATTCAGCACAACTTAAAATTTTCCAGAGATGTTTTTCTTTCTATTCTTCAGGAAAAGTATTTAAGAGGTTATTTCCAATTTTTGCCAGTTAGAATATCTTTTAACTTTAGCAATCTATTAGACTGTATCAGGCTGCTTCCCCATAATCCACTGATCTCCTCAAAAATTCAGTTACTATGTATTTGGTTTCTGCTTGTAATTTGTACATCACTGGTGTATACAAATCTGCAGCATTCCTTCCATCTGCCTCTCTCCAGCCCTTCGTAAGTGTCTCTGGCTGTGATATTGTTAAAGAAGAAAATAATCTATGCTGCCTTTATAAAAAGAAAAAAAAGTAATTTGAATTCTTCCACATTAGATGAAGATAGAGAATGTTCCAACCCTTGATAGAGGTGCTGGTTCAGATAAAATCCAAACCAAGATACACATGAACATTATTGGATTTATTGTTTTCTATCTATCTGATCTCATTCCTTTCTTTTGATATAAAGGTATTTGATTGAGAGCTATAATTGTAAATATTTCTGAAATTCTGATTGCTTTGTTTTTTCAATGTATTTTACACTTTGGAGTATTTAATAAAATTTGTAAAATTCCAGTTTTGTTATTTCCCAGTGAAATAGCATTCAATTAACCCTAAGTTTACTGATCTAGTGGTTTTACTGTGGTGTCCCCACAATTTTAGCTCATACCCTAGAAATTTAAGAACAATAAGCAATAAATTCGGGTATTTATGTCAGACTTTTGTGTCCTTAAGCTAAAATGATGTGCTCATATATTTTAGCTTATGAGTTCTATGATATCTCTCAGTAATTGTAGAATATTGTGATTGTGATGTTGGTTGCAATGCTGCAGCTAAATTACAAGCTAAAGTGACTATAGCTTCATTTCTGAATCTGACACAGTTGACTTCTCTCTGATCTTCATGATCTTAGTTGTAGAAACTGAACAGTTCTTCAAATTCCTTAATAGCTAAAACGTGCTGAAATGAATTGACAGCACTTGGTCAGCTCTTGCAATGTTGAAAGTGCAAAGAAATTCTTCCTCATCTCTCAGAGGTATGGAAGGTTTTTCTCTAATAAACACCATCATGCCTTTGGAGCAGAAAGACAGTTGGAGTCTAAACTGGTTTACCTCATGTCCATTCCTTACCCTAACTCAAAGGAAAGCTGCTAGTGCCTTGCTTTGCAGTGGGCAGAAATGAGGTGGAGTGGAGCAATGTACCAAACCACGAATGTGTTCTTGAGACTTTCCTCCATGTAAAGGTGGCACTAAGGGCATGTAAGCTACCCTAATTTGTGTGCTGTTGCAATGGTTGCACAATGACTCTTTCCCTCCTTACGATGACCGAAATGAAATTACCACCTTCCTTTTTTTATTCCTGCTAGTTTTTCTGTCTCACAGTTACACTACTGAAGTTCATAGAGGTGAGAATTTAGACTTTAAAACATAGAAAAATTCAAATATTTCATGTTAACATTAGTCAGAGTAAAGGATTGTGCCCATTTCTCCTTAAAAAAATTTCACAAGAAGGTATGCTATTTATCAGCAAAGTATACTTTAAATATTTTGAGTATATGATAATAAAATGCATAGCAAAGCTCTATAGATCTGACTCAAGAGATACTTTTCAACATTGAAATCAAAGTGTATGTTTCTACATTTTTCTATCATTCCTGAGAAACTGACTCTAACTATTTTCCTATTTTATATTAAATTGAAGAAAATGCGAAAGGCTTCAGTCCACCCTTGGTATTAAAGTTAACACAAATCCCTGTATTTGATGTGGTAGAACTTTGACTGTAGACACAATTAGTCTTTCTGAGCCCTTATTGTCTAAAGAGCTTGATCTGAATCTGAGAAGCCAATAAGAAACTGTAAATTTTCTTATGATCTTGTATGCCCAAGCAAATGCTTTGTTCACCTGCTTTAATTTTACAACATGTAGAAGTGTCTTATTTAGTAAGTTTTTTGTGTGCTGTTTTTCTGAAGGGTTTTGAAAAGTAGGGCAGTTTTTGGTTTTGACAGCATTGTCTCTTCAATAGAATAGGGTTGATATTCAGGAAAGACTTTACACGCAGGCTCTATTCCCGACCTTATTCCTATGTGACTCCAAAACAAGATTTGTGAGTAGCACATTGAGATTTCAGGCTCTGGTTCGCCTTGGGTGGATGGGAATAATTTAAAATACTGAAATATTCAAATAAATACAGTGGAAGTATGGATATATTTCACTGGCCAAGGTATGCGTGCTATCTGAGATCTGCAAGCCTTACATTCTGAAAACTGTCATTAAACACTGGAATATTCTCTGACAGCTTACATAGCTTTCATATTACATATTTATAGTGTGCAGTTAAACCTCTTCTTTGCTCTCAGAACCAGTGGGAGGAATGAAAAATACACATAAACGGAATCATTCCCTGCCAGAGTGGAGGGTCAAGCAGAACTAGCCTTTTATAAGCAAAAAGGTGGGATGCCACCAACATTATCAATTAAATTTCTCCTCCTTTCTTTTCTTACTTCTTCATAGAGACATTTATAAGAGACCGACATGATACCAACTGAACCTCAGTGTTATATTCTGCTGTGACCAAGCTGTTAATTTGATAAACATATATTTTGTAAGATACTTAAATCCAAGATCCAAACTTTGCAAAAGTATATTATATGGTAATTTTTTATTCTGTAAGATAGAATAAACTGAAGAAAAATTATTAAGTGAACTGTAACTCATGCAAAGAGTAACAGTTCTTAATGCTCAGAGTAAATATAGTGAGAGAGAAACCCAATTTTTACCAGGAAATAATCCTTCAGAATTAATAGACAATATTTTCTTTCTATTCATGACCTCTTCAGTGAAGCTTCTAATAATGAAGAAGAAGTACAGGTGCCTGCTTTATATTATGATCTGAGGAGAGATTACCAACTCTTTTAGCGCATTTCAGGCACAGGACAACTATAAATAATTATAATATTGTTTATCTTTATTAATATAAATTAGTTAGCTATGTTAGTTAATATGTTATTAATATTGCTGAGGTTTTTTTTGAAGGTTAACACATTTTTAAATCTGGTAGGCTTGGAACTCAAAGAACATTTTCATTATCTCTGACCACCTTATTAGGTTGTAAAAATAATTTTCCTTATACAAAAGTTTTCAAATATTCAGTTGGATTTTGAGGCAAAATAAAGTAGAAACACATCTGAAGAAAAATGAAAACCGAGATTAACATACGTAAGAATTGTACTGAATAGTGCTACCTGACTCTCATCCTTTCTGTCTGTGATTTTTTCCGCTTCTCTTTATCTGCCCTTAATCAGATCCTGAGATGCAATTTGTGTCCAAGATTTTCTGTAAGAGAAGTCAATGGTTAAGCTCTGAACATCATTGGCATAAACCAAGTGTCCTGATGCTCATAAATCCATGATACGCAGAAGCTCTGGTTGATATAAAGAGGACTTGGTGGGTTCTCAGCAACTTAAAAATCCCTCCATTTATTTAGGAGCTTCTGTTGTTGCATTAAGAAATTATAATTAAAACTGTGTTTCCTTTTGTATCCTATATCTGAAACTGTGGTGTTTGCCATTCCTGCTTCTGAAACTGTAGTGTTTACCTCAATCTCCCCTAAGCCTGTAGCTGTAACCTCTTTCCTTTTCTAGTTTCCACTCATTTAACTTCTCCAGTTTCCTGTTTACCCAAAATGCTATATCTAAGTTCACTATCTTCAACTACTATTACCACAGCAAATGTCTTGTCCTGCTGTACACTTGCATCCAAGCTGTTACTCTGCCATGAAGTCAATACAATTTTACCAACAAATAAATCTTACCTACTTTTTTCCCAGGTTTTCTTTACACACACATTAGAAAATTATCCTTTAAATACTGGTGGTTTTGCCTTCTCAGATTCACATGCCTATTGTCTTCTTCCCAATTCCGCAGACTTCTCATATTCCCTTTTCCCTTCAAATGCTTTTTAATGTTTTTGTCAAAGTTTTCTTATGCTGATGCTGACAATGATTATATCTGTGTACCTTATGTATTGGAGCTAGTGTATGATGTTATAAAGTCCCCAGGGGAAAGGATTTTTTTTTTCAGAGAATTTTGAAATGTTGTGGACATTTAAAATGTTGGCCAAAAAAACCATAGTGGAGGCAGAACATTATTAAACTTTTTGAAAAAACAAGAAAAATTTTTCTTTGTCATATATATGAAAAATCTCCACCCCTATACTCTGTTTTCTGCATCCATAAAACAGCTATGAATTCCCTATTAGTGATAATAAAACCTTTTATTCGTAAAAAGAAGGTAGAGTATCAAAAATTAAATGTATTTTGGATTGTGAGAAAACCTAATCTTATATTTAAAAAATACTGCAGAATTTGAAGTCAGTATTTCCCACTGTGTATGGGACCAGGTAGTGAACTGCATGATTTGAGACACAATTCCACAACAGTGTGTCGAATTTTTTGACCACTCTCACTCTGTCCATGTTATTTATTTGTTTTGTAGGAAATTTTGGGCAAGAATCAATAGTTGTTAATTAAATATATATGTTTTAGTACAATATGGCCCTGATAAGACTTAGGGTTTTATGATTGCTGTTGATAGTTGTAATAAATTATAGAGCTTTCATCAATACTCGCAGGAAATTGAAACATACTGATTGAACTCAACTTGTTCATTTTAACTTACTTTTGTCCCATGTCATCTAATAACTCATGCTCATTTAGGAGTGGTATTCTACTCTGCCAGTGTTGCTGTGAGAGCACATTTTGGCCACCTTTGCTGAGTCACACTCCTACTTCCATACAGCAAATACATTGACAAAAATAGATGTGTAGAACATGTTTTTTTTTCTGCTTTTTTTTGTTTCTTTTAGTTGCATGGAGTCAGTGAACTGCAAAATCAACATAATTATAACTATATTTTGACTAAAGGACTGCATTTTTCTGTTAGGAATAGTAACACCACTCTTTTGAAGCTGAGTATGTCAGTGCAGGCTAGAAAAAAATAGTTTTCTTGCTAGCAGCTTCAAACACAGGAGGTATGGCCCAGTGGGACTCTGCTCTGAAAGAGGAGCTATGTGCAGTAGTATTCCTTAGAAGAGAATGGCCTGAATTCTGAAGTTCAAAAGGAAAAAAAAAAAGAAGGTAGAGAACATGTAGGTGTACCAGTTTTTTTTTAATTTAGGTAACATGTTTATTTCTAATAGTTATCCATGTTTCAGTGTATTTAGTTATTTTCCTAACAGCTTGAGGTTTATGTGACTTGCTGTCTCATATTCCAGAACAGCTGAAGAAAGTAGATAAATAAATTAGGCGGTGCTTTGACTGTAGACTGTTGAAAGGTATGGAACCAGGTAAGTAGGAGTAGAAGATTGAGGTCTCAACTTGTCACAGAAACAAACAAAACTGAAGGTCATCACTGTTAAAGTACCGAAGTGCTTACACTGTGTTAGAGGGACAAAAGTCTTGAGCCCATAATTAGGCAAGAACCCAGATGGTTGAAATTCAAGTATAGTTAATGAATATCAGACCAGAGAACTCTGTCAAAGCCCCAGCACTTTGCTGACATCACACTTGGCATGGAAACTACTGTAACGCAATAAAAACAATACCCCACTGTGGTATTTCAGAAAACCCCAAAGTTAGCACTGTTTTGCTCGTCAGGTAAGCAATTTTTTCAGTGTTTCAAATGTTAAACTGCATTGATTTATGTTGCATAAAAAGATTTTGTCTGTGTGCTCTTTCTCCTACTAGAGGTTGGGTTTGAACACCTCTGAAAAAATTCATGTTAACCCAAATTCAAATGAAATTGAAAATAACAGGAGCATTCTTTTCAGTGGAAAACATGTTAAGGAAATGACATGGAGCTGAAAAATCTGTGATGTGAAAACGCTTTCAAGAGTATTAGTCACTATGAAGTCACGATAAGCATCCATTACCTTTGTCCGTACCAATTCACAAAACTTTTACAATATTACTTATAAAGGACTTTAAAGTTAATTTTGAAGGAGTCTTGCAAAAATAACACAGCACCAAAAGTAAATGAAATT
>VXBO01005905.1:112428-126466 GCA_013400135.1 Rhinoptilus africanus
ATATTCAAAATAAGCTCCCCCAGAGCTGTTAGACATCTAATAAATTATCAGTATATTTTTAAGGAATAAATGTATAATTCAAATAATTCCATAACTGAAGAATAATGTGTTCTATTTGCAGATTATTTATGAACAGAAAAAAAGAGATGAAAAAATCAAATATTATTTTTGAGTTACCTGCTCACCTTTATTAAAAATGTATTATAATATGAATTAAAGAATTGAACTGGGTTTCTTGAACTGTCTTGGGGAGGTTGTCTTTGTTATAACATAAAAGTATTAAATGGTAGGCTTGATACCTTTAAATGATTCTGTAATATCAGTCCATAAAATACTCATACTTTAAAATTACTTGATAGGTAATTGCCAGGAAAGTATGAAATAAAATACTTTCTGCCTTTAATTGGCCGAATGTTAGTGAATTAACACTTTTTATGGAATTGGATGCATCATGTGGATTAAGCTTTTAAGTGTGTAGTACTAATTTGAACTGCCTTTTATTATTCCATTGGGTTTCTGCAACTCTCACTGAAAATTGAACTGACATTCTGTAATAGCTCTTCTTCTACTCAGTTTCATTGCTTCTTTAGGTATCTGAAAATGTAAAGGTAGCATAATGGGCCAGCAAAACTACAAAAATATTGAGTGTATTATTTTGCAGTAATTTTCCCCATCAGTATTTTTTGCCCAGGTTTCCATCTGCATTAATACAGATTTCTTAAATCAGATTCAAATTTCCTGCACAAAATCTTAAAGAAGAAAACAATCAGTTAAAATTAGTTTTTTCAGTGCAGCCAATCTCTCTATGTTGGCATATGTTTAGAAGAGTTCTGCTAAAAGATTTGTTAATTAAGATAATTGTCTTAACTTCATGTTGATGAATTTCCTATATGTCCAGATTTTTGAATTGTCTGGTTTTGTCTGTGTTTTTGTGTGATCATACTTTATATCTTACACATCCAAGTATCTTATAGTATTTCTTTTTGTTGTTGCCACTCATCTTAGCAGATGGTCTTAGCATTCACTTGCTTGTATTCATCTGCTACATTTAGTCCTCTCTAGTTCATGAGCAGATCCTGAAATCCTGGAAGAAGCACTCCATTTTACAAGCTGCTCTTTATATTCTTTCAAAAAGAAGGATTTCTTCTCAGTGTCCTCTCACATTTCTTGTGAGAGTCTCAGCTAGTTAAAAATTCAGTGAATATGGGGCATTTTGGTTTAAATTGATCAAACTGTGATATTGCATTTAGGAGCCAAATATAATATACTTTAACTATAGAGTATAACTAGGGTAGAACTATACCCTAATAATTTGCAACGAAGTTGACCAGTACAGTGAGAAAACTGTTAAAAGAATTACTACAGCTTTAGTGTGAATGAAAACACATGATTGATCATTTTACAAGTGACTTAGGAAACTGGAAGAGTAAGGTGCTTTTAAAGAAAAAAAATATCTGGATAAGGAATACAAACATTCACATTAAAAAGTCCTGAGGCAGAATTATGTATTGGCATTTCTTAACAGTAACATGTTGCTGCTTTAAGACTCATTAGAACAAAATCTTCTTGATGTTAAATTTCTCCTACAGAAGTGCCAGAAGTACTTTATTCTTAGACATCCTATGACTATTTAATCACAATTTTTATGAGAAAAGACTATTGTATATCATGATTCTAGCAATTAGGAAGTTTAAATGTATCGTTATATTAAACAGACGCTTTGCACGCTTTCCAACCTGTAGTCATCTTGAGAGAAATGTCATAATTAATTGCTCTGTTGACTGTTTGGAGGGTAAAAAAAGAGAATCTGAGTGTTGATGAAACTGTAAATAGTCAAACTTTTCTCAGGAAGAAGAGAAGACTAAGGCATTTCTTGTGTAAACTGCTAAATATATCTCAATAGGCTAGTCTAACGAGGACCTTGAATAGCTAAGCATCTTGACAAAATGATAAATAGTTCCTTTTATCAAGGGGAAAATGTTGTAAATAAGTTTTTCTAATGCTTTTATTTTATGAGATTAGATTAATTTTTCATTGCTTTATTTTACCGCATTACCTTTAACTAGGACACTGAGTATTCCGTGCAGTTTATACAGTGTGCATTTCTTTTGGAAATAAATATCTTCCCATAGTTAAGTGTCATCCCTTTGTACATTTTTTTCCCACCTTATGCCATTGATATCCAGAGTAACTCAGCTAAAGCCAGTGAACTTCCTCAAGATTTACACTAGTGTAAATGGGAATGGATTTGGGCTCTCCGTGCTCTCAGTGTTCTCCCTTCCCTTTTAAATACCAGCCATGCATTTGTCAAAGCGACTGTTAGTTCATTAAATGTTTCATAAAAAAATAAAAAGGGAAATAATGTCCTTCTAATTTACTACTTTCACATGATACATTTGCCACTGCAGGCCACCAAGACAGTGAGCTGAGGAATTTCACCGTGCCTTTGTGAACTAAGTAATTATTATCTTCAGGCTTGACTTGCTGTCTCATAATTTTGGTTGTGCCTGGTGTCATTTTCTCATAAGACTATCTACATATAAACAGAGGGATGTGTGATGGAGGACCATGAGATTTGAATATGAATTATCTCTTTGTTGTGTATTGTATCTTATGCATAAATTCATGTCTTTACCGTTTGCAAGTTATCAGAAGATAAAAACATTTCAAGGCTGAAAATTGTTCTAGTTATTCCATTCCTTAAATTATTTTCCTCCATTGTGGCTTCTAATTCACTATGTTTTGTTTTTAATTTATTTCTAAATAGGCTTTTTATTGAATACATTATGTCAGGATTTAATAGAGGATGCCCTTTGCCTGGTATTAAGCTCCTGGGCATATGGGTAATGTTGTCTGACCTACTGTAAACTAGAAGTGCTTTTTCCAATGCACATATGGTGTTTTCACTTTGGGACTCTAAGGATGCTTTTGGGAGCTTCTTGCAACCATACCTCTGCGAGACTCCTTGTTTGGATTCCCAGGATCCTGAGTTACCTGAAAATTAAAGCTCTTAGAACTTGAATCAGTTTCTGGGATTCATTGCCCCAGACAAGAAAACAATCATATGCTTGCTGCATCGGTTTTGTCTATTTACTGCAATGTGGCTAAGTAGCCAAACCCATAGAACTGCCGTGTACAATAGGTCTGACCTCTTGGCTAAGATCAAATGTGAAATCAGTTTAATATCTGATACATTACCTCCCACGGGACTGGGTCCTACCTTTGCAAGGAAATGGACTCAGTAATCTGACAGGTCATTTTCTTTGCCAGCCACTACTAGGCAGAGGTGTACTAGGAGCAGCTATAGAAGGAAGATTGTGGCAGTGGGAAATGGACACTAAGTGCTCTCTACTTTACTGGGAAATCTTCTCCTTCTGGCTTAATAAAGGGCACGTGTTCTTTTGTGGAAAGAAAACCACTTTTTGAGTCTCTTAAGCACAGCAGTGTGTCGACAGAATTAGTGGCAGGTTCACTGCTGAAGAATTTACATCTTCAGTTCTGGGATGTAGATCAAGATCTTTGTAAAACGATGTAGAAATGACAGGTAGATTGGTTTTTTTTTGGTGTGAATATCCCCGCCTGCACCCGTCTTGTAACAGTACTACTGCTCCACCAAGACCTAGTGCAGACAATGGGGGAGAGAGACAAGAAGGTCTCACTGCCTACTTTCCTCTGAAGACGGTAGCACTTGAGAAGAAGAATAGATGTAAACACAATTTTTTCCATTTTAAACCCCAAAAGTCTAAAAAGATGGAAACTAGTCATTTTTAGCCCTCTGGATGATTGAAAAAAGAGAGATGGGACAATCATACCGGTCATCCCCCTTTATGTATGTTTATTTTGCTCCCATTCTGAAGCTTTTCTGCAGCTGCTCAGAGGGAGTCATATGTGAGCCACTGTGATTCTTGAACACCTTAAAGGGTACATCCCTTTGTTTAGCAAAGTGTCCCATTCTGGGCTGTGTACCAGTTTTTCTCCACTAGGACTCAAAGGATGTAATTTCACCATCTAATAATTTGGCTATGGTTCATGCCAGCATCCTTTCCTCATCACCACTCTGCTGTGTGTTTGATCTTTCCCAGGTGCAATTTTGTCACAGATTGATGAGTCCATTCCAGGACAGAGTTAAGATGCAGTTCAAAGCAGAAACTTTTTACCATAGGTCATTTGACTCCATCTGCCATATGCAGGCCTTCAACATTATCAGAGCATGCCTCATAAGCAAATAGTCCCTCATAACCTTGCTCTGAGCCCACAACATGCATCTTCCACATTCCTTCTGTAATACCACCATTGTGACCAGAGGAGACAGAGAGCTCATAATAGCTGAGGGGTCTTGAGCCAGGAAAAGATTTACACTGATTAAATAATTATGTTAAGGTCAGAGGATGGCACGTGGGACAAAGTGCTGTGCTGTGTCAATGTAGCTGGCTGTAAGCATTGCAAGTATGAGCTGCTCTGCATTACTTGGCCACTCCATGGGGCGAATACTTGTAGCAGTGAAGGTGAGGCTGGATTTTTTCACCTCTGAGAATAAGTGCTGACTGGACTATTTTTAAGCATGTTTGATGGAGGAAGAAAATAAGGTTCTTCCCACTAAGCATCTTTAGCTGTAGGGTCACCTAGTTAAAGTGGGTACCTCCACAACAGTGCAGTGGGTACCACCATCAGTCACTTCACAGGCTGGTGTGAAGGATGTCATGTGGGGAGTAAAGGGTAGAAAAAGGCTATAATATGTGATTCCCACTTTCTTGATGAGTAGTCTTTTGTGTAACAGCTTAGACAGTACCCACATACTCAAAATAAAAAAGGGTTTGGGCTACGCATTGCTGCTCATGTGCATTCAGCTCTGCTGAAAATACATCTAAATTTAGGCCTTTTGGTTCATGGTGAAGCTTAGGTATATGCCTGCTGAGCTTGTAGGATTTCTTTTGCTGACACTTGGGAGCATAAACTCAGCTATTTCATGGTACTAGGTAATTTAGGACCAAAGCATAGATGCTCAATGAATTTAAGACATTTCTTTCTGCAGCAGCTGTTGTGTCATTTGGAAATTGTGTGTGGAGATGAAGGGGTGGAGCAGAAAGTTGTATTTTGGCACCTGAAAAGCAACAACTCCCAAATGTAAATGCAAATGTAGTCTCTGTGGACCATGCCTTAAATCTCTGCATATCTTTGAGGCCAGCATGAGTAGATGTACAAGTAAAGCAATGTGGTTTTCCCATTTCTTTTGGAACTTAAATCCATGGAAAAAAAGAGTCGATTTTTTTTTAGAAGAATTTACAGAAGTATGGGTATCAGAAAAATGAGAGAAAGGCCTTTCCTTATCTCCTTACCAGACCCTATCCTCAAGGAGAAGTCCATAGGGAGCGATGGGAACTTCCTTGCCATTGTACCTCCTGTCATGCCACAGGCTGCAAACAGTCCTGGGAACCAAAGACCCCTTTTCCCAGCCCCTGAGGAGGTGCATTACTGCACCCTTCATGCAATGTTGTACCTGAGGCGGCGTCCCAGCTACCTGTTGGAGTTGTATTGTTCTTCCCCAGGACACTCGTTCCTGAGGGCTCCCCTTGGGGCAATGTGAACTTGCAGAACCTGGGATGGGTCAGTGGCCAACAGACCTAGCCCAATGCTACACTGCAGTGCCGAATGAGAGGGAAAATGGACAATGTCCACTGAATTGATATTTTGTTTGGTGTGAAATTACGCTGTGGACAGCCAATCATTACATAATATCTTATGTTGTGGTTTTGTAAATTATTCCAAATGAGAAGTCCATCAGCCAATTAGCTTGCTGATGTCTGCATGTTATTTACTGTTAAAATAACAACAATATAAGTTAATGCAGTCAGAAACCTCTTTATTCCAAAAGGACAACATACTTTTTATAAACTTCAGCCCTTGTTGATATACTTTTCCTTGGCATCTGTGTAGTAGCTGGAGACCACGATCCTGTGACTTTTTCCACTGGCACTCTTTCATAAACAGGACTTATACCAGCTAATGTTTTTCTTTAATAATTTGTGGTCAGGCACAGTGCCTGTCACAACTGCTATCCAAGTACGCATGGAAGCGATTAATGTGATCATCTCCATTTTCAGAATAAGTGTGCAACTATACATGAGGCTTCAATAGTGCTGGGTTCAGGGGTATTTTATTGTTATCACTGAATGAGCAGTCTGGTGCGCGTTTTCTTCTTGAGAGGAAAAAAGCTTCAGAGCTGGAGATACTGAGGGTGACATGCACATTAGAAACAGAGAACGGTGGCTCCCAAATTATCTTTTTCTAGTTCCCCTTTCAGACTTGTCAACTTTCTATTTCATTCAACAAACCCACCTTCCAAGCAAGGCTGAGTTCTATCCCTTAACACAGCCTGTTATCCCTTAACACACTATATCCCTCTACCCTTAACACACTATCTGTCCTTAACACACTATCTATCCCTTAAGACACTATACAGCCTGCGTTTTTTGCTTTTCTGTCCTTCTAGCAGGTATAACACAGAGGTTTGCCCACAGCTGTAGTATAATAGATACAGAGAGAGCAGCTCTACCGTATTACAGCAAGGCCTTCTACTCAAAGAGGCTGGACTTCCCCATCTTCTCCATGGGACTGTACATGATGTAGAAAAATCTCTTTATCAAGTTCACAGGAAACAAACCTCGCAAACTAGAGGGAAAACTGGAGGACAACAGCAGCTCCCATTATAAAGTATAACAGGTGAGAAACCTTGCTTATCATTTGCTGGGTTTTTTTAAATTATTGTCTGAAACTGGTTTCACATTTAGACCACATTGACGTTTTTTTAGAGGAAAACATGTTTTTTTTCCATAAAGCCAAAAAAAGAAAAAAAAAATCAGTATTTTTCTAAACCAATGTTGGAAAAAAAGAGACACTGGTGAAAAGTGTTCCATGACATGTCAATTTCCGTATCATATTCAGTCCTTGAAAAGGTACTCTCTTTTTCTAAAATATTCTGTGAAAACTTTCCTGGCAAAATAATGTCAATTAGATCACAAAAACACATTGGTACTTGCAGATTAAAAACTAGTGGTAAAAACCTGGCCTCCCTAAAAGCCCATAGAGTTTACCACTGATTTAAATGTGACTTCTTCACCCAAAATAAGGGTTTTTTTTTTTCTTCCAAAACCAGAGATTGGCTTCTGAAATTAACTGGAAATGGCAGAAGTATTACTGAGAAGCTATTTTCTTTCTTATGTAATGGGTACTACTTCTGAAGCAATTTCTCTTTGGAAGAAGAAATATTTTACTGAATTTTGTGTATTCAGAGTCATGGCAGGTACTGATTTGGCTACTTGAATTAGAAAAGGTTCTGTCAAATTGATTTTATACTTCTTTTCTCACACCATCTAATACTATTAGATTTAATGTAGTCTTGAAAAAAATGCTCTACCACCTGATTTCTTGTGACAGAAGTCAGAAACCTGTTAGCATGCAATGACATAGGTAAATGACAACATTGTATTGTTTTCTACACGGAACAAAACCCAGGAAAATGTGTGTATTTTGTTCAAAAGTTATGTTCTGTATTTTGTCTTCTGTGTTTGCACTAAAATTCAGTAAAAAATGTTCACAAAAATTTGTCAGTGCTGCCTATTCATTTTGCACTCAGTTTATAAGAACCATTTTTTGACCAAATTCCAACTGCTAAACAACTAGTTTATTGACTCTAAAAAGGCTTTGTTCAGTTTAATCCATGCTGTATGTCCTGGATGAGCCTGTTTTTTACTAGCTGTAAAAATAAACAGAGAAAACAAGGAAATAATAATAATTACAAAAAAGCCATAAGCTAGAGCCAATAATAATACAGTAATAATAATACAGTCATTGAAGAAAGGATTCTTACATTACAGCTCGCATTGTGGTCTTTTATTTTATTAAACACAATTTGAAGAGAGAATAACTCATCAGTAGCATAACATTTTATGTTTACGTTTTCCATTGTTAGGAAAAGTGCAAGACTCAGGCTTGTCCCGCTTGTATCCAATAGTAGTGATCATGCTTAATGCAAAGATTGGGCTTTGGAAGATACTAGCCTAAGCTGGTATTATAGCTTAAAATGAAGTTACAGAAAAATAACAAAATGACACAAAACTGAGAAAGAATCATATTGATATTTTTTGAGTTTTTTTCCAGGCAAATCTGGATCAGGCTCTGGGTGAAAATGTTATGAACCCATTATTCATAACTTACAAATTGGCTGCCAAGCTATGACCAAACAATAAAATGCAGATGCTTGGTAATGAGCAGCAGTTCTTTGGAAAATGTGTAATAATAAAAAGAAATCAGAATGCACAATTATGTTATTAAGTAATTTTAATGTTCTGAAATGGTTACCAGCATGCAGGCTATGTCAGGATGTGGCTCCCGTTCACAGCACCGTCTGATAACATCACAACTATTTTCAACTCTCTGAACTAATTAGAAACATCAAATTTGCTTTGCTAGAATTTAGTCATGCTTCATTTGAAAGTTAAAAGCAGCTCCTGGGAGGAGGGAGGTTCTTTATTCAAAACCCTTTTTATAGGCAGTGTGGTTACAGCTGGAATATTTAAATGCTTGTTTCTAAGCCTTGCTTTAGGCATTGCCATCTTTTTATTTTAAGGGGAGAAATGTCATGCAGCACTTTAGTAAGAAGCAGACATTTTTGTTACCAAAGCAGCATGATGATATTAGGCAGCATTAAAAAAATACATTAACATTAACATTATCATTATCATTGTCATTATCATGCGAGATGTTTTCATCAGCAGGATATATGGAGACAAGAGTATTGAAATACTTCATGTTTCTTTCCAGAAATAGCATCCTTTGGCATGATATTAAGAGTTTCAATAGTAGCTTGCCCAGAAAACCCATATTCCTCCCAGTAAACCTGCACGTTCATGGAATAGACATGTGCTCTTTGAAGGCTATTCATGTTGCAATAAGTATATGTTACCATATAAGGGCTCTCAGTTTTCTGATAGAATGAAATATTTAAATATTTCCTGTCTTTCCTTGGTTTAGACAAAATGGGAAAAAATAAAGAAAAAAACCAGAGAGAGCAAATTATGTCATGACCTTCTTGTCCCAACATTTCAAAGAGCTCAAATGTGTGTGCTTAAAGGTGAGATGCTGCAGAGGACTAGGTTTGGTTTCTACAGGATTGGTAGTGAGTCAGTACCTACAAATTCTTTGCCAGTGTAAACTAAGAGTCTCAGCTGAGTTGGGTCATGGATGTCTGGAGTCCTGGGCACATCAGCATGGTGCCACTCTAGCTGGTAAAAAGATGTTCTGTAATTCTGAAAGATTCTTAAGAATTTATTAATCTACAAATAGAATCCTGGTGCACAGCCAGATTTTTCTGATTCCTTAAGCCATTCTTTGCAGAAGCTCCTGTACTAATTATCTACAGCAATGGGACTGGGAAGAAGGAAAAAGAACAGCAAAAGGAGGGTAATAAATATAGAACTTCTCTGCTCCTTTCCTTTTATTCCATTTTTTTCATTAACAATAAACTAGCAGTTTTTAATTGACAAAGAACTAAAAATTTCTCACATGTTCCAGGTGTAATTAATGCTGACCTTATCTTCGTTATTGCAGCATGCTGTGCAGCACTCACAAGGTCGATAGGTTACAGTCAGTAGCGAAGGCATCAGTGTGTTTTATTCTGTCTCCTGGATAGGTACCTGTGGGTGTCAGTAATCTCAGTGGATTTAGGTATCATTTTTTTTTTTCCTGGTGCACAGGAACATCAAGAGGTACAAGAATAAAAATATAAGACACAGGAATCTCTACCCTAGGATATAACCAAACCTGTGATCCATGGGGGCTTTACGTGAAGAATTTTCCTGTGGTCAGGTTAGTTTTTAATTTTGCACTAACCTGACAGACACATGGAGCCTTTTGTGATGACCAGTTCACGTCAGAGACAGACATGAGATAAGTTACATCCACTGTTCATGTAAAAGGATTCTTACTTTCTGCTATGTACAATACTGATTACCTTCCACAGGGGAAGGAAGAGCTGCAAAGACACCCCCACCAGAAACTGCTGTAGATACTCAACTAATACCTCATAGGATACTCATCTAATCCCTCATATCCTAGGCATTACACCGTGATTATGCAAGAACTTCATGTCATTAAAAAGGACTGTACTTGAAGTCAAAGTATGTGGTGCTGTAGTAAATGAAACTCATAAATGGTCTTAGAAGTGTCCAGGGCTACTGTATGAGAAAAGCTTTTTTAAATGGCACAGTTGGTAGAAAACGTAAATTTTATTTCATAAAATGCTCTTTTAAATGTCTTCAGCACTGACTGAAAAACACATTGTTACTGCAGTAGTGTTGCAGTCAATGCACCTGTGAACTTTATTTTCCTCAGGCTTTTGTGCTGTTGTCATGGTTTCAGCTGGGATATAGTCGACTTTTTTGATAGCAGCTGGTATAGTGCTATGTTTTGGATTTGGGGTCTGAAACAGTGTTGATAGAACACTAGGATTTTTGGTTATTGCCAAGCAATCAAGGCCATTTCTGCTCCTCACATTGCCCCATAAGCAAGCAGGCTAGGAGTGCACAAAAATTTAGGAGGGGGCACAGCTGGGAGAGCTGACCCCAACTGACCAAAGGGATATTCCATACCATATGACATCATCCTCAGTTATAAAGAGGAAAGAAGAAGGAAGGAGGGAAGTTCCGAGTGATGGTCTTTGTCTTCCCATGTAACTGTTACGTGTGATGGATCCCTGCTTTCCTGGAGATGGCTGAACACCTGCCTGCCGATGGGAACAGGGAATGAATTCCTTCTTTCACTTTGCTTGCATGTGTGGCCTTTGCTTTACTTATTAAGCTGTCTTTACCTCAACCTATGACCTTTTTTCTCACTTTTACTCTTCTAATTCTCTCCCCCATCCCAACCGGGGGGAGTGAGCGAGTGGCTGCATGGCTCTAGCTGCCGGCTGGGGTTAAATCATGACAGCTGTGTAGTTTCTAACAGCTATTGATTGCATTCTTCCACTTCTTTTGACAATGACAACATAAAGTGCCTTGGAGTATAAACATTTCTAAAGGAGTGATGTAATTGTTAGAGGCAATAATACACTGTACAGTTTTTGTTTAACCTTGTAAAACTCTTTAAAGAGTCACAAATTATTTGGTAAGTGCCGAGAAGTACGATATATGTTCACCTTAATCCTTTAAAATCCAACTCCTAGTCCTGTACTTCAGCACCACACATATTAGATTATGCATCAGTGTAGATAATGACTCTTAAGTAGTTTCAACAAGAAATAAATTTTGTGGATCTTGTTAAGGGATTCTTAGTTTCTTCCATGAGGTCTTCACCTCCTGCTGAAAGAGACTGAAAATCACCGGCTTCCAACCAATGCTTGCAAAAGTAATCAAAAAACCCAGAAAGCTCTAACCTAAAGATTTGCAGTAGTGTCTACAGTCTGCTAGGTGCTATTTGGATTCTCAGTTAGCTCCAGGAGGATTAGCACTTAAATTCCTAATTGATACCATTGAAAAGTTACTTTTTCCTGTACTAGAAATTGCACAGCTAAAAGGAAAGGAAGAAATATCTTAAAAGTTTTATTTGAAAGTTTATATTTCAAATGCTTAACTTCTATTTTTCTCTTTCGCATGCTATTAAAAATGAAAATATTGTCTGTTGTTCTGGGTTATAGGACTGAGACTTATGCTCCTGAAAGCCATTCCCTGTTCCAAATCTTGTTTGAGATACAGTAATAGAGTCACAATAATATTCTCTGCATTTTATTACACCAAACAGATTAAAATAATGTCACTGCACAGAGGAGAATCCAATATTAATTTAGGGCAGAGCAAAAAAGGCAGCTCCACTGCCTTGTGATGAGGGCTCTCACATGGGAGGTCTGAGGTCTGGATACTTCTCTCCTTGCAGGGAGCCTTTCTGTGGCCCAGAAACTGTCCAAGAAAATGTAACTTAACCACTAAGTTTTTATAACTTACTTTTAATTCATGATGTTATCAATGATTGGAACTTTTAAATCCAGATGTGGAGTTTATTTTTTGCAAAGAAAAAAAAAAGCCACTGATAGGATTGGCTGTAATTATATCCTTAACACGTGCAAAGCCCTTGGTAGGGAACTGACATTGTCTTAAACAGGCAGACAGGCATTCTAAATATAGACACATACATGGAGCAAATAGTATTTTTGATGTTAGGGGGATTTAGTAGCTATCTTCCCAGCAGGGAGAAGCATCCAGCACATTGTAGAACTAAAACCATTCTTGTTCCTCCTGATAAGCCAACTGATCAGATTCTCCATTCTCAGGGAAATGTAATACATTCCCTCTTGTCAGGCTGTAGTGTGGACATCTCGGTTTCGAATATTTTTTCATCCAAATTGGTTGCACAAAAATAGTTCCTCCCTGCTGGAGCTCTTGAGAGAGCATGCTTCCCCTACCACTCTATAGGAGTTGTGGTGAAGCAGCTCTGGGATTTTAATGCTGAGGGAGAAGGGTTTGGATCTGAACAACATATGAAGAGCATCCTGACAGAGTGTAGCCATGTTGTAGAGATGTCACTTGGCTCTTCCTGGCTCTTACAGTCTCAACAGACTTGAAATGGACTATCATGTTCATAATATTGTGAATAAAGCCAGCATTAGTGTTGCATTTATAATATTTGTCAGTGTATATCAGAACACAAAATTTTATTAAAACTTCTGAATATGCTGAAATGCAATTTTGTAAAGGTAAATAGGTATTTTAATGTCTCTCCCTCTCAGCCCAAAAACTTGTGTTTTGAAAGCTTTATAGAAATCCTGCATGTTTGCAAAAATCACTTTGGCTTCAATAAACCTGCATATTTTTCTGGTGCTTCTTTTTCAGTGCAAGTACTCTGAGAAGATCTAAAGTGAAACATGAGAGTCTTCATTTTTATGTTATGACCATCATCTGCAAAGGAAGAGTCACAGTAAACTCACTCAATATCATCTTGCTTGAAATTTATTAATAGTGGTAAAAAGAATTCAAACTGAGACAATATGCCAACAGAGAGACTGTGTAAGCAAAGTTCTTACCCAACACTAGTAGGAAAGTATATTTACAAATGCCCTGCTCTGCATGTGGACTTTGGAGGACTACCCAGCAAAATATAGGTGCAACTTTGGTCTGCATGTGCTTCCTAATCTATTTACCATGGGGTAACAGTAACAACAAATACGGGTGAATAGTTCATGCTAATACAAAGTTCAAGCTTTTCAGAGACTTAGAATATCTTCTTTCATGTGCTTAGAGCTGGTACTCCCAGGCAATGACATCTACCACCAACTCTATTAACTTTAACACTTTGATATTCTCTGTCACTCATTAATTTTCATATAGATGAAGATATTACCTGATTCTTGTGAGAACACTAAGCAGTCAGTTCACTTCTAAAGATCAAATAGTCTCACTGGCATGGATGTATCTCTCTTGTACTATGTTTCATTAAAGACACATAGTAGTGCTCAGAGTGAATGAAGTTATTGATTCTCTTAATGTAGTATCTGCCTCTTTTATATGTTACAGAAATTTTCCTGGGTCAAAGAACTTAGTCTTGAATAAGATAGGGGTTTGTAGAAATCTTTTTCTTCCATTTTTTTCATCAAATTCTCCTGTCAGTCAAATTTCTTCAAAAGTGCCTACTAAAGTTCCTTGATAATGATTCCCTAATATCTGGTATTTTCTGTACGTAGAAGGTAACTTCTTCCATTACAGTGTGAATGACCAAGTGCAAGAAAAGTCATACTCTTCCTATGTGCCAAGAGTTAGTGCCCTGAGCGCAGCATGGGCTACCAGGAATTGAACTGTGTCATTTGATGTATTCACATATGGTGCCGTGGGGACCCCTGGCCCAGTCACCTAACTTCACTATTTGCTCTGTTAGATGGTTGGAAGCAGAGAAGAGTAGAGGGGTCACACTTACAGGGAGGAGCGGACAGGACAGGTGACCCAAACCTGACCAACAAGGCATTCCATCCCGTGTGCATCACGCTCAGTATAAAAGC
>VXBO01005906.1:3097-15037 GCA_013400135.1 Rhinoptilus africanus
ACCCAAACTGACCATGAGAATTTTTCTTCCACGGCATGGGGGGGGGGGGGTGACAAAAGGAATGAGGAAGGCCCACAAAACATTTTTTTTTTTCTTTCTTGCCCCCCTCCACCCTATATTGGGATCAGAAATCAAACCAACAGGACACAACTTGATTCTATTTTCTGGGGTATGGGCCAGGCCTCCTTATTTGCCTAAATTCAGAACTGCATTAAATAGACGGGCTCCAGCTCAAAGAAACAAAGGGTGCAGTTTGTCTTCGACAGTTATAAAGCCCATAGAGCTTAAAAAAAAAACAAGGAAGGATGCCCTGGTGCAGATAGGAAATGAATAATTAGTTTTTCTACAAAGAAAATAAAACAGGTTCCAAGATGCAGAAAAACACATTTAGGCTCTATTACATTTACAAATACATACATAAATATATTACATACAACAGCAACTCAAAGAGGAAGCGGGCGAGTCACACAGAGGATGGATGGCTGGCTGCAGTTCTCCCCGCACAGATGTTTGGCTGAGCAGTTACTTCTTCTAATAATTCCAGGAATGGGCTTCATCTTTTTTTCTTCGCTTTTCTTTTGTGTTGTTTGTTTGTTTTTTCTCCTCCTCTCCTCCTTTCATTCTTTCCCCCCTTCCCTGGTTTCAGATTTAGTTTGTCCAGTATGGAGAAGTGCCATAGGCGGTTTTGGTAGCCTGAGACTTTTGCTGCATGGTGCTGGGTTGGTTGCGTTGGCCAGATCCACCCTAGAAATCGGGAAGGAAGGATACGTGGGCATCAGCGGTCCCAGGAAGCCGAGGCTGTGTGAAAGTCACCAGAAGAGCTGCTGCCCCCAGGGACAGCCCTGACACCCACCAACGCAGCAACGCTCCCCCCTTATCCGCTCAGATCCAATTCTGCTCTGCAATATCTCTGCGTCTCGCAATCCAGGATAAACGGCCACAGAGACACCAAGAAGGAGCGCAGGGAAGTACCATCCTCTCCCCTCTACCCCTGCCCTGGCCAGGTTCAAGCACAAGGAAGGAGAGGAGCAGGACTGGGGACAGCAAAGGAGCTCTCTCAAGGTGAACGGAGGCAGTGCACCAGCCAAGAACGTCACACATTCAGCGAGAGAAGTCATTTCCTATTTCTGGACTCTAATGCAGAACACTTTTTTTCGGGGAACGTTTATAATGAGTAAAGGACTATATGGGCTGTTGGGCTGGTTGAAACCAGATCAGAAATGGGAGCTGACATGCAACGTGCAAAGGGATGCTCGATTTTCCCCCCCGGAGTTACAGTACAAGTGCTCACACCCTGCTCTCCTGCCACAGCCAGCAGCACCTGCCTGGCCTTCACACCTCACAGCCCACCTCTCCACACCCCACATCAGGACGGCCTCTTCACAGACTCACGGGCTGGCAGGGACCTCGCAAAGTATCTGGTCCAGCCCCTCTGCTCAAGCAGGGTCATCTAGAGTCAGCTGTCCAGGACCGTGTCCAGACACCTCCGAGGATGGAGACTTCACAACCTCCCCAAGGCAACCTCTGCCCGTGCTTGGTCAACACCCCAGTAAAAAAGTATTTCCTGATATTCAGAAGGAAGGAACCTGCTGTATTTTAGTTTGTGTCCACTGCTTCTGGTCTTGTCACTGGGCACCACTGGAAAGAGTTTAGCTCCGTCCCCTTTACACTATCCCGTCAGGTACTTATATACATTGACAGAATCCCCCCCGAGCCTCCTCTTCTCCAGGCTGAACAGTCCCAGCTCTCTCAGCCTTTCCTCATAGGACAGATGATCCAGTTCTCTCCATGATCCAGTATATCCATGTCTCTCCTGTTCTGGGGAGCCCAGANTTAGCTCCGTCCCCTTTACACTATCCCGTCAGGTACTTATATACATTGACAGAATCCCCCCCGAGCCTCCTCTTCTCCAGGCTGAACAGTCCCAGCTCTCTCAGCCTTTCCTCATAGGACAGATGATCCAGTTCTCTCCATGATCCAGTATATCCATGTCTCTCCTGTTCTGGGGAGCCCAGAACCAGACACAGCACTGCAGGTGTGGACTCACCAGTGCTGACTAGCGGGGGAGGATCTCCTCCCTCCACCTGATGGTGGTATTTCACCTAATGCAGCACAGGATACCGTTGGCCTTCTCTGTGGCAAGGGCACACTGTTGGCTCATGGTCAACTTGGTGTTCAGCAGGACCGCCAGGGCCTTTCCTGACAAGCAGCTTTGGCCCCCAGCATATAGTGGTGTGTGAGGTTGTTCCTCCCCAGGTGCAGGACTTTGCACTTCCCCTGGCTGAACTTCATGAGGGTCCCTCCCCAGGTTGGTCAATGGCATCGAGTCTGTCAGTCTGCTGTCATTGTCAAGGCCCTTTTCCCAATGAGCAAAGCAAAAACNGCAGGACCGCCAGGGCCTTTCCTGACAAGCAGCTTTGGCCCCCAGCATATAGTGGTGTGTGAGGTTGTTCCTCCCCAGGTGCAGGACTTTGCACTTCCCCTGGCTGAACTTCATGAGGGTCCCTCCCCAGGTTGGTCAATGGCATCGAGTCTGTCAGTCTGCTGTCATTGTCAAGGCCCTTTTCCCAATGAGCAAAGCAAAAACCTCCAAGACCCCAGTGGGACGTGGGTGTGAGCAATCTGCCCTTGGACACACTGAAGAGTCAGAAGGGGCCAACTCACCTGCCCATCTTGCTGAAGATGGTGATGCAGCATCTGGGAATGAGGCTGCTGATGTGCAGGCAGGATATGGAGAAACGGGGCTGGAGCATAACCTGGGGCAGCACCAGGGTTCAGGGGCCCAGTCGATCCAAGAGCAGAGGGCAGGCTGAAAGGTGGTGGCGTGCCAGCATGGAATCCCTGCTTGTCAAACGTCTGCATGGGAAGCGAAGGGGACACAGAAACCAGTGTGAGCAGTCCCGTGGAGACTAGACAAGAAAAAAAAGTGGCCCAAACACACATCTCCTGAGCCTTTCACCAACCCCATGAGCAAGCCAAGTCACATCGAATACCTGCAAGCACTTCAGCAGATGAGTTTCACCTCCTGTTCCCACCCATATTTGTGCAATAATGCCTCCGACATTTTATTTTATTTTTATTTCCACAGCCTCTGTGTTCCTTTTTTTCCCTGACCTCTTTTTACACAGTGGGACACGGGATGGTAGCAGCTGCCTGAAATCAGTCCTTCACACATTGCGGGAGCTCAGCCTGGAATTACTTGACCTACCCAGGGCCACCCAAAAAAAAATGCAGGAAGAACCTGCAGTAAGATTTTCCTCCCCATGGCCAAAGCTTGACCTCTAATGCTAAGGGTGTAGCTGAGAGCCGGCTTCCTCTCTGTAAGCATGGATCACAGCCAGACACCAATTTCCCTAGCTGAGGGTGCAAGCACGGGAACACAGGAGCTGGATGTAAGCCCACTGCACACCACAGCCTGTCAAAGCGCTCTCTGCTTTCCCTGGTAAGGTGCACATTAAGAATCACAGGAGATCGTGGGACAGGGAGTCTCGGGTCCCTGTCCTCTTGACAAATGGCCTCTAGACTCACCTACTTCGGGGGCTATTTTGACTAAAAGCATTAGCGCCATCACATTTCATCTGCACCCAGGACACAGCACACGTGGGGCAGCGTGGGCAGCAGTGTAGAGCTGCTATGCCAGCAGCTGCCAGCAGGAGCTGACATGGCAGAAGCGGTGGGACAGAGAACAAGACTCCTCTCCAACAGCAAACAGAGCTAGCCTAAGAAATGCCGTGGTTGCTGACCCTGAGACCAACCAGCTTGGGAACAGCCCCAGCGGCCTGTGCTCCACAGGGGCAGCCATCGGTCTGGACTCAGGCCATCAGGGAGGAGGGTCCAGCGTTGCTCACCTGAGTCTTGTTGTAGACTGAGCCACTGATATCAGGCACACCTGTGTTACTTGAGGTCACAGAAACACCTGGAAAACAACAAAAAAGCCACCAATAATAAGAAAGTCAACCACCACAAGCCCTGCTGTAGCTGCTGGCCAGCCTGGTGGGGTTCTCTGTGCTCTCAGGCCCACAGCTCCCCACACCGGAACAGAAGAAAGGGCTTAGTTCCTCACTTCTGCTGCAAAGCAGGAAACCAGCCCACTGGGATAAATAGCACACATCTACGACCCAGCGGTTACCCCTTGGATTCAAATGCACTTCACCAGGCAGCAGCTGGCAGCACCAAACACTCATTTAAGCTCCCGAAAAGCCAGCTTTCCCCTAGGATTAGGGATGCATTTGGCTCTACAGCAGCATTCAAGAGCTTTCCAGTACTGTGCTGAGCGATGAGACTCAGCATCTGCTACACATTTGAGCCCTTGTCCTTTCACAGTCTGCAGAAGGGTGAGGTGCAATGCTCCTCTGCTCCAAGAGAATTCATATCACTGATTCAGGCCAGCTTCCACCGGGAGCAGACAGTGCAGTGCCACAACAGGCTCAGAAACACCCACTTACCAGTGAGGTGGCTCTCAAACTAGCCACTTATTCAGTCTTATAAAGACTGGCTCTAATAGTTTCACTCATATCAGAATAAAAACAGCGGTTCTTTTGGCTAGTGAATCAGAGGGCTGGACTCAGAAGGTGTGCACTGCTCTAAGGTCGCATCTTTCCTAGGACATTGCTCTTTTTTGGATTACTCCTCCACAGAGAAAAGCATGATCAGCACTTGGCTGAAGACAGTCCAGCTGGTGTTTCAAATGCACAGCAAATGCTTGGTATTTGCTTAAGCCCAAGAATGAACTAGTTAGTGCTAAGCAGTTCAGTATACATTTCTCAGGTCTAACCCAGCATGTGCAGAATAAAGCTTTCATATAAGCTGTATAAATTCTTCAGCCTTCACAATCAACAAAGGAAACATTTCCAGGCATAAAACAATGCAATGAATTACAGGGTGTACAGACAGGAGCTGAAACAACAGACCAGAGATGTGTGAACTGCTCTGTTTGCCTCTAACACACAGCTACCTCAGGCGCCTACCAAAAAACTCAAAATCTAGTCATCATTTGGCGGAGGACCATTTCAGCAGCAGCATCCAACTGCTCAGGCTTCAAAAACATGATACCGCTGCAGGACCACTATTCTTCAGCAAAGAAAACCTTGTCAGAGGAAACAGCTCACCATTTCTCCCATGTATAATTGTGGACAAAGCTGTGTATCAGCCACACAAATTGTTGCACAAAGTTCAGCCATGAAGTTTAGAAGGAACATTTGTGTCATTAAAAAAAAGCATTTTGTATACGGGAGATGGAGAAACAGCTTGATCGTGACCCTGTTTAGAGCTGGCTGCTGTGCTGACTGCACAGCACTGGCAATTCTGGGAGCCTGCCCTACTAAATCCCGCTCAAGAGCAACCTCAAGTCTCGTGTGTTACCTTTCCCAGGTCCAGTGCCAGCAGATTTGTTTTGTGCTTGAGATGACCCACTGTAGCCTCCTTTGCTGTAATCTCCAGCTGCCGTTCCCTGCGTTAAGTCATCATAGCCTGCCAGTGTGTACAAGACAAGGTGTTACAGAGTGCAAGCAGCTCTGCAGATGCTCACGTGAAAAGCGCAGTGGTAAGCATACCTGTTCCATAGCCATGCTGCCCATAGCCACTTGCTTGCTGGAAAGGAGTCGACGCGGTGTTCAGGTTGACTCCATGCTGTTTAGCAGATGCTGGAGGCACCTGGACAAAAGAAGGGAACAAAAGGCACTGTTAACTGGGGAACCGCACACAAAGTGCAAGCTCCCTCTGCCACCTAGTGGGGAAGGCACCTCCACCTCACATGGGAAATTTAACCTGGAGTTGGGAGCACTGGGATGGCCCGGGACACGGCACTCATGTTTCCAGCAGTAACTTGCTGTAATGGATCTGTGCAAGCCCCAGGTTTTCTGCTAAAGCCATCCCTCTAATTGCACTGCCGCCCTGCCTCAGAACAGGCTGCATATTTCTTTCATATGCTGACTGTAAACAGCAAATTCTTACCCACAAACTGAAGAAGGAGCAACTACAGTGCTCTCCCTCCAGAATCAAATGAAAAACCAACTCCTGCCTGAGGCTGTCTCATAAAACACAGTCCTACAGGGCCCTAAAATAGACTCATCTACCCTTCTGCCTGGAGCACCACCTCTTCCCAAATAACCTTCTTCCTCCTGAGACTAATAGTGCTGCTCTCTGACCTAATAGGGCCTTCTCCATTCTCAAAAGGATCTCCTAGGCACTCAGCCTGCTGACTCTCCAGAGACTGGTAAGGGCCTTCAGGAACACTCAGTCCATGAGCTGCAGCTGTCTGCTGTTTACAGTAACCTGTGCAGGAGTCCGTGAGTCCTGACCTTTTAAGTTTCCTGTTTTCTTGGAGAAGAGACTGCCCATTTTCTCATGCTTGCATGTTTTTGGAGATCCCTTGCAGGCTGGGGAAAACGACATGACTCCATTCTTGCGAGACCCCGCCTGGAGTACTGCATCCAGCTCTGGGGTCCCCAGTAAGAGAAAGACACAGACCTGCTGAAGCGGGTCCAGAGGAGGGCCACAAAAACTATCAGAGGGCCGCAGCACCTCTCCTATGAGGACAGGCTGAGAGAGTTAGGGTTGTTCAGCCTGATGAAGAGAAGGCTCTGGGGAGACCTTACTGCGGCCTTTCAATACTTGAAGGGAGCTTGTAAGAAAGATGCAAAAAACCGTTTCATCAGGGCCTGTAGTGATAGGACAAAGGGCAACTATTTTAAACTGAAAGATTGCAGGTTTAGATTAGACATAAGGAAGAAACTTTTTACGATAAGGGTGACGAGACACCGGAACAGGTTGCCCAGAGAAGCTGTGGGTGTGCCATCATTGGAAGTGTTCAAGGTCAGGTTGGATAGGGCTTTGAGCAACCTGGTCTAGTGACAGATGTCCCTGCCCATGACAGGGGGGTTGGACGAGATGATCTCTGAAAGGCCCCTTCCAGCCCAAACCGTCCTGGGATTCCAAGATCTAGGTTTGGACTGGAGAGAGCAAAAGCAGAGAAGGACAAAAGGAGGGTTACAGTTTAGGCTGTCACACTTACAAACATGGTTGGCCCATACTGGAATGCGCTGGGTACACCGGGCACACCAGCATAATAAGGTAACCCAGTGTAGCTGTACCCTGGGGGCAGGGTCGGGTTGAGGAAGGGCTGCTGAGTTGTATGGTGAGTCTGCGTCTGGTTCTGCTGCGGCTGGGCAAGCGTGGTAGCAGGAGCAGGGGAGGCAGAATCCCCACGGCCAAATTTTGTTACGTCACCTGCGGAAGAAAGAATCGATCAGAAAAACTATCAAAGCTACTCCAAATGTGGCAGACTGAAAGGACTCTAATCCTCCGAATACAAGCAGATAACAAACAACAGAAGAGAGCACCTCCTATACTTGAAAGCCTGCAGCTGCTCATGGGAAGAGCTCTCCTGGGTCTCTGCTCCTGATGGCCACAGGGATATTGACTGTTTGTGTCACGGAACACCGTGCCACGGCTAACCCATGGATAAAATGGAGATACCAATACTTACCTATCTCACATGGTCCAAGCAGATTCATTACTATCAGATCATTGCAATAAAACAAGCTCAAAGCAGAAGTATGGTAAATAGCCAAAGAGCAAATGGTTGTTGGGTTACAGTGTGACTCTCCTGGAGGTTAAACTGGTTAGCTAAGCTTCATGGGCTGAAAGCAAGTTAGGATTTACAGGCAGTGATGGGCACACTTTTGTCAGTGTCTGTTTATTTGTCAATCATGACTCGTTAGATGTCTGGTTCCTCACACCACCAAAGTTCTGGAGACAGTAGCTGAAGGCCAGGAAAGCAAGGCTTGCATCGCGGGCCACCTTATTGAAGAAGTAGGAAGGGAAATTAGGTTATTAACCCAAAAGTAGCTGCCTGAGAGAAGTGATCATGAAGCAGAAAACTCTTAAACACTTGCATTTTCTGGCAGCCTACAGAGCAGCATGTTCATGCGTTTTTTAGGGAGGTGACATACATCAATTACATCTATCTAATTCCCAACCAGTGTTCTTTTTTGTTGGTTACCAAGAAGTATGGAAGACTTAATACCCTCATTGTAGGAATTATAACACCCATGGCTACAGTTTTAAACTGTAATCAAATGGCAGTGAATGAAAACCACTAAGTGAACATCCTGGATGGCATTAATGTCATCTTTGCATGCTGGTAACTGAAGACCAAGAGCAGGAATGACGAAGGGCTTCTTAGACCATATATTTTTGGGAATGAAGTCCATTAGATTTGGGGAGGGTGAGGCAGAGCCTGCTAGACAGAGCTGCTGCTGGGAACATAAAAGTGCTAAAAGAACAGTAACAAAGTATGGGGAGCTGCTGAGAGGGGTCTATTCCAGTGCCAAAAAAGGAAAGCAAGCCAGTTGCACTTCAAGAAGAATGACTAAGCTATAGAATATTTTTCAAGCACCTGTGTATGCTCAGGAAGGGCATTAGATGACACTGCCATTTACAATCATAACAATTTTGCACTTATTCTCAAAGGCTATCCAACTAAATCCCAGAAGTAGTCACGTATGAATTACTGACCAAAGCCACGAAGAACCATCAATGTGAGGGCTGAGAGGCAGATGCTTGCTTTTGTTTGACTAGTTTGGACTGATGGGTTTAACTGCTTACAGAAGGGAAGAGATTGCTCTTTCAGCAATGGCATGATGACCTGCATTTAGAAACCAGCACATCTCACTTACCATCCTCGTCCTTAAACAGCACTCACCTGAGTACGGATTGTTAGCAAGGCTCCCATCTCTGCCTGTCAAGGTTGCAGGAGCAGGGAATGTAATTCCGTAGTAGTCCTTGGAAAGAGACAGCATCTTTTATCAATAGTTGAAATTGTAACAGAGATGGACAGGTCTTATGAACACTGTATTATATGTGTATGAAAACTTAAAAGGGAAGAACTGAAAGTTTGGGCAGAAGCTTATCTAATCACTTAGAGCACACCTGAAGATTTACTTGGATCCTCTACTTCAAAATAAACCTACTTTATAGAAGTTTTTATTATTATATACAAGTACTTCATCTCTTAATGGTAAATTAAAGGCAATTTCCTCTCCCAATCCTCATCTCTGAGCTGTCACCTTCCAGTGAGCCTGCACCTGGAAGAGCAACAGATCATCAGCGGCCAAAGACTTGGGGTCAGGCTGTAATCACATCGTGGATGTAGTCTCAAGGCTTTAACCTTGCATCATGCTCTGTTTCTTAAGGGGAAATGTCAGCTAGAANTCACCTCTAATCTACCAAGAGTTAATGCTTTAACCACTAACCTATCCATTTCCACACATTCTCCAACACTGGGAAAGCATCCTCCTCCTTCATACCACTCTCTGAAAATTCCCCAGCACCTCAGATGCTTTCTCTGAGTTGACAGCATCCTCCAGCTTGCTGCATTACTGTGCACCACCCCCCTGTTTCCTGCACCAAATCCTCCACCACTGAACATGAAATAATCCAGCAACGATTTAGTATTGCAGGGGCTTTCTGTAACTTGAAACAGTAGCATATTTCATCATCCGTTCCTTCCATTCCCAGGTAATTCCACATTACCAACTCTGGCATTAATCTCTTAACAAAACTCAATCAAATTCACATTAAAAGTCTTAGCAGACTACTCAAAAGCAGCACTCCTGTCTCCTTCCAAGGAAAATTCCAGAAAAAGCAGATTTGCAAAAGAGATCTGAACTAGAAATGACACACTAGCATTTTTCCCTATACGAACTGGATAAAATATAATCAAATGTGCATAAAAACAGGGTCTAAGGATTGCAATTATTCCCACCACCTCTCAGGTGGGGGAAAAACACATCAGCACTGCTATTCCAATTGCACACACCTGTGCATACACATATTCGAAACAAAAAATCATTAGGAAATATGAGTTCATGCCAGTTATCTTTGCACTTCATGCCTACCAATGGGAAAACATCAGTGAGATACTGCACTCTTATAACATCATGGGTATTTCCTGACCTACGGAAGGCATGCAGAAGAAGCTGCCTGAAGTCAAAACTGAAATATCAGGAATATATTCAAAAGGTGAGACAGAAAAGGACTGAAAAATGGTAAGTGATCTGATATAACAGATTTAAGCTCCAGGAAGCAGCTTGCTAGATACGATACGCACCAGCTAAAGCATCTGTAAGATCTCTGCTACACAGGCAGCCTGCAACAGGCTAACAGAAAAGATAGCAACGTAACTGCTATGTAATACACACAAAAAATAAAGAGAACATTCACATTAGGAAATTGAGTTAAATTAAAAAAGAACCNTTTTAAAATCGTGTGTGATTAACCTTTCTCTCATCTTTTTCTAATTTCTATTTTTGTATATATTTTATAATATACATATTACTACATTAGTATATGTATGCAATTTAGAAATAAAAATACATTGCAGTTAANCATTACCAACTCTGGCATTAATCTCTTAACAAAACTCAATCAAATTCACATTAAAAGTCTTAGCAGACTACTCAAAAGCAGCACTCCTGTCTCCTTCCAAGGAAAATTCCAGAAAAAGCAGATTTGCAAAAGAGATCTGAACTAGAAATGACACACTAGCATTTTTCCCTATACGAACTGGATAAAATATAATCAAATGTGCATAAAAACAGGGTCTAAGGATTGCAATTATTCCCACCACCTCTCAGGTGGGGGAAAAACACATCAGCACTGCTATTCCAATTGCACACACCTGTGCATACACATATTCGAAACAAAAAATCATTAGGAAATATGAGTTCATGCCAGTTATCTTTGCACTTCATGCCTACCAATGGGAAAACATCAGTGAGATACTGCACTCTTATAACATCATGGGTATTTCCTGACCTACGGAAGGCATGCAGAAGAAGCTGCCTGAAGTCAAAACTGAAATATCAGGAATATATTCAAAAGGTGAGACAGAAAAGGACTGAAAAATGGTAAGTGATCTGATATAACAGATTTAAGCTCCAGGAAGCAGCTTGCTAGATACGATACGCACCAGCTAAAGCATCTGTAAGATCTCTGCTACACAGGCAGCCTGCAACAGGCTAACAGAAAAGATAGCAACGTAACTGCTATGTAATACACACAAAAAATAAAGAGAACATTCACATTAGGAAATTGAGTTAAATTAAAAAAGAACCCCCTCCCAACTGTCAGAAGAAACCCCCGTTCTCCTGTTCTCGCTGTATCAGCAACCACCGGCACCCCTCTCTGCTGGAAGCTTCCCAGGAAGAAGTGATGACTTGAACTTGGATCTCTGCCCACTTTCACTTTCTAGATGTAAGCAGACCAGCATGTCAAAGACAAATATTCCCACCTGCTCCTGCCTCCCAAATGCCTAATGTTGACAAATTTCTACAAGAAATTCAAACAACAATAAAAATGAAAAAATCCAGAAATCAAAATCATTGTTTGAATAGTTGATGAAAAATCCTTTGTGACATTTATGCCTTTGTTCATAAATATGAACACACTGAGGACAAAAAACTCGGGGGCAGGGGAAAGACAGATGCCCTAAAAGGAATGCACGCATTAACACATATACACAAGTAATATCAAAGCATGAAATAAGAAAAATACGGGTTGGTAGAGGAAGAAACTTGAAAATAAAAACCAAGCAAGAACACACACATCAGTGATGAAAAGGAAACTCCTAAATGCACCCCAGGCACAACTGCCCCCAAAGCCTCTGCCCCGCGCTTTCACATCCCGCACTGAACCATAACAGAACAACAGCCGGGCTCTCCCGCATCCCAACAGCAGCCCTGGGAAAGAACCAGCTTCCCTTCCCTATGGCCACCTCCTGCTCACACTGACAAACACAAAGCAGCCCCCAGGAAAAAGTAAATAGAAAGCAAAACTGAAAATGGAAACAGGGAAATTCAGTCTAGAGGATGATGATGAAAGGAAAGCCAAGGCACCGCATAAAGCTGGACATGCAGCAGCACCCCAAGCACAGCGCCC
>VXBO01005907.1:0-28673 GCA_013400135.1 Rhinoptilus africanus
TATACATATATATATATAAAATACAAGTTTTTAAGAATAAGGCCAAAACTGCTGCCCTACTCTAATCAGAGTTTATATTCCAAGGAATAAGTTGCATTTTCGTCCTAGACCAGCACAGTAGTGGTAACTGAAAAAAAAATGATACAGTAGGGTATTTTTTTGTTGGTTTTCTTTTTTTTTTTTTCATGGCAACCGCATTTGCATTTCATTTTTCTGCTATAACCATTTGTACTTGTCACTATTTAACAAGCGTCTTAGCAATGAAAAATGTGAGTAAAAAAGAAATACAATGTGACCGTGTTGCAATTAGCCCATTATATGTATAATGATATAGCTTGAGGAGTTCCCGGTGCAGCGCTAGTTTCAAAACCCAATTATAGCAACTGCATTATAAACTGCACCATTGGGGGCTGCTGCCTTCGCAGCCAGCAGCTGAGTGTAATTGTTCAGTCCTGGAATTGGGTTTAAAGAAAGTGCTGCATTTATGGGGGAAAGAGGAGCTGAACTGTGCGCTCCCTGGTCACACGGAGGCAGTGAGGGCTTATCCTATGGCAGATGATAGTTTTTAAGAGTATTGTCATGACAACTGAGTCAAGGAATCCCATTTCCTGTGCTTGTTACAGCCATTGTTAGGTGAGAATTGAATCATGGCATTCAATTTGCTGTTTAATTTTTGCCTGCGCTACGGATGTGCTTGATTTCATGCCCTACACATGATACAATTGCTGCAAACATGAATTCTTGGCATCTTAATGTATCTTTTCAGTTTTCTCCAAAAAAAACCTTGGAAGGAGTCTGTTTTGTTTTGCCTTTTTGTGTTTGTTCGCTTTTGTTGTTTGTTTGGGTTCCCCCCCGCCACCCCCCGGATTTAGTGGCATTACCGTGACAGAAAAGGGAACAACTGGAGAATTCAGGTTCTTTATTTTGAGTAGCATAAATGAGCTTTTAATGCCCTGCCTCACACCACCCGCTGCGAAACAGCAGCAAGCCTGACTGGTGTGGGGTGTCACACGCAACCACAGCCGGCTCTGTCCCTCTGTCCCTCTGTCCCCTGTCCCTCTGGCCAGGGCTGAAGGGTGCAGCTGGAGCCTGGGAGCACCGGGAGAGGCCAGGCTACTGCACACCCTGCTTGGCTTGCCCCAGAAGTGTGTGTGTGTGTGTGTTTGTGTTGTGCCGCATCCTCCCCACCCCACTGAGTGCTGGCTGGTCCAGCGTGCAGGCGCAGCAGAAAGCTTGCTAAGGGTTTTTACCAACTGCTCAAGCACTGACTTGTTTATTGGCAGCTTGTATTAATTGGGCTTTAAAACTCCAGCATGGCTTTGTTTTATGTTTATTACGTGCAGAGGGAAGGTTTGAAGGGCGAGGCCATCACTCCCATGGCTGCAGCATCAGCAGCCCCATGATGTACCCAACTGATGCCCCAGCTCCGCACTGTCCCACCGCACCAGGTCTCCTGGGCTGGAGCTGTGGAAAGGCAAATAACTACACAAAGGAATCATCACTTCTCGCATTCGCTGAGCCTGGGGGCCTCTCCCAGCCCAGCTCTTGGCCAAAGCATGGGATGGGGCTGCGATGAAGGTGGGTGCCGACAGCAGGGTGGGTGCTGCAGGAGCAGGTCACACCACGCAAGGGAGCAGCCCCGGGAAGGATTATGAATTTCAACATTGCTCTGATGTGAATCAGCTGGCAAAACCAGAGCTGTCAGTGACTGCCCAGACTGTGCCTGCCATTTAAGAGGGGCTAAAGGGGTGCCAGTAACGTACCCCTGCCCCCCCCAGCACCGACGGGGGTGCTGCAGAGCGGTGGTGTGGCTGCAGCCCAAAGCCGAAGAGACCTCATGGCCGGCTCGCAGGGGATGGAGCCGTTACCATCCTGACTAACCCCGTGGCTGGAAAGCACGACCTCTGAGCTGACTCCGGGGTGGGAAGGATCCAGCAAAGACCTTCAATTTGTGACAACACACCCGTGAGTCAGCACTAACGTGCTGTACCATTGTCCTTGCCCACAGGGAATCGCTGTATATGTCTCATTTTTTGAAAGTGCTTCCTTATTTATTTATTTAAATTGTGTCTGAGGCTTCACTCTGAAGAGCTGACAGGGCAGAGGCAGCCTTTGCTTCCCTGCGAGCTCGCTGACGAGTGCTGGGGCTATTCTTGGCTCACCAGCGTCCAAGTGACCGTGACAAACGCCAGAGCATCTGGAGCCCTGGCTGTGCTGCCAGCCCTGCTCCACACCTCGGCTGCTGCCTGGCAAGGCTGGGCTTCGCTACGCAGTATCAAAGGGTCATTTACAGAAATTGTGTTGGTTTCTAAAAGCACATCAGGTGGAGGCAGTATTCTGTGTCAAGTCCAAACTTGGAACTCAGAAACCAGGAGCGGGACGTGCGTTTGCAGCTCACATTGCTTCGGTCATGGAGGAGATGTTTCTTGAGAGCTCTGCTCCGTGCTGCTGCATCCCGGCTTTGCCATCGGGATGGGGTTTTGCTCATTCCCCTGAGCAGCCCTGCCCAGTATGGCATGGGCTACAGGGGTGGTTGGAAAGCCAAAAGGCAACCATGAGGTGGCATTTTATCCCTTTGGCTCAAGAAACCTCATTTTGGTGCAGTTACCACTTTAATTTGCTTTTTCCTTTTTATTTATTGCTTGCTATGTACAATGACCCCATCAACTCGCAAAAGCCCAGCTGATGATTTGTCTTTTTCTCTGTATTAAGTCTAAATGTAGTGGATAACACCCATGGCTACGGCATCCCCTGCACAGGGGAGGGAGGGTGTCGGGGCAGGCAGGGCTGGTGTGAAGCAGTGGGCAGCTGGGGCTCGTCAGATCCCTGGCTGGGCTGCAACATCCCATTCCCTTCTCCCTTGTAAATAAGAGGAACACCAGTGGAGGCCAATGCGCTACAGCGGTGGGAGCATCAGTCCTACCACACAATGGACCCCTCGGCAGCTCCAGAGCAAAGCCATCAGTCACTGTGAATAAAATCGCACCGAAGGCAAAACAGTAAGGGAATACGGCAAAAGAGAGTTAATGGCCGGGGAGGTGCTGCCTGTCTTCACGCAGCCCATGGAGCCAGTGCCGAGGCAGCAGCCGGGAGGAGCCGACAGCAGCAGGGGTCGGAGCAGGACTGGGGGGTGGTGGGGTTATTTCATCCCTGGGATACTCTCGGCTTCTTTGGCATTACGGTGGTAGCTACAGCAACCAGCTCACATCCTATTATCTTTGGGAGCAGCAGGACCTGCATGTTAAAGTGGCATATTTATTTTTATTGGATTTGTACATTTAATTAGCTGCCTTTGTACAGGGGCCACATCCTTGACCTATTTGCGGCACCTCAATAAACAAGCTCTGTGCAGCAGTTCCCTGGGGAACCCGCCTTTCCCAGGCACGCAGTGTTGGCAGGTTCTCCATTGCAGAGCTGTTTTGAGCTAAGGAAGATTTCTGGCCAATGATTCGGTCATTTGCCAGCCGGTGAGAGCACCCAGCTGAACACAGGCTGGGGAGCAGGCTCGGGTGCCGCATTTGGAGCCCGAGAGGCACCAGGAAATTCATAAGAGTGGGCAAACAAAAATGCACATCTCCTCCGTGCTGCCAAAATTTCAGAATTCACAAGATGCACAAGCAGAACTGGAGGAAAGTCACCAGCCCCATAGTCCTGTCCCAGGCGGCAGCAGACCTCATGTAGCCCTGGCATGACTGGTGACAGGGGGGTGGCCACGGAGCACTGCTGGGCAACGTCATCCGGGGCCTGCTGGAGAGGGCTGCAGTGTCCAGGAGGGCCTGCAGCTCCTAGCAGACACGGCTGGGATGCTCCACACTGTGATTAACTTCCATATGGGCTCGTTGGTGCCTTTAGATGGCACACCTTATAGGCTCTCCTCCTGCTTCATGCTGCGTTACGGGGATGACCAATGGGTTAAATTCCAGCATGAACCATAACCTTGATCTCCTGTACATCAGGAATAAGAAGTTTCAGTTCTTATGCCCAGTTTAAATACATTCCTCAACTTAAAATGAATTATTTTTCCTAAAGATGACCTATCTGCCAGTGGAAGGAGGAGGGAAGAGAGGCTTGTGCTGTACCAGCCTTTGGGTTTCTGATAAAGGCTTTTTCCTGTCATGGGGCAGCTGAGGCTTATTTATGGAAAACAATAAAGTTTTGAATCAAACTCTTAAATCTTGAAATTGTGAGTAAGATGCCTAGTGAAATCTCTTTCAGCCCCCTGCAGATAAAGGCACCTCTTATTCTTGACAAAACAGCCTTTTCTGATCCCCAGAGTTGGGGAAGTTTGAATGTAAAGTTCAAGCAGGTGACGGACACCACACGGGCTTGTGACGGTGGGTGGAGGGTGCTGTGAGGCACACACAAAGAAACTGGGCAACAATTTCACCTTCCTGTTTGGTGGCGGGGGGGTATAGAAGTGACTGGTCAGAAATGAGGGAAGCGGCTGGAAGAGCTTGCTGGTCTGTCAGCATTCGGTCCAACATCCTAAATACCTGCCTGCACCCAGCATCCAAGGGCAGGAGGTGACCAGGACAGAGGGAGGGAAAAAGTCTGCAAGTTCCTCAGGCAAAGCTCCACTGGCATCAAGAGCATTTTTAAAGGTTGAGTGGTTGAGAGAGATTAAAAAAAAAAAAAACAAACTATTTCCACAAACAGTCATTTGATAATCATTATGGGCCTGCAATGTGGCAGGTCTGGAAATCCTGGCCCAAGTGCAACTCATTTCCAAGCTCCTGATGAACAGATGCCGTGACTTCCCAGCGAACCATCAGTGTCCTGTGGCACCTCCATGGCCAGCGCTCTAATAACTTCCTTAATTGCTGCCTCAGCAGCAGCCGGCACTGACTCGTGTGACGGATGCTTCCGAGCCGATTCGGACTGCAAACATCACCAGCCTTTTCCAGTGATGCACATGGGCGCTTTTGGGGGTGAAAGCTGCTGAATTCTCTCCTTGCACTCCGGGGGTTGGCTGCAGGGGCACAAGCAAAGTGCCTACAATCCTGGTGGGATAAATCACAAGGGCGATTGGCTCCAGCATCACATGGAAGATACTGAGCTCTCCCCGCTGCTCCGCACTCACCCCCGATGCATTAAGGCTTATGCTTTTGGCAGGAGGCAGCCCCCGAGCTGTTCACCAGATGCATTGATGCTCTCAAGGATTTGTTTGCGCTGAGCGCTATTGCTCCAGCCCGCAGAGGGATAAGGAGCCTCGGACGTCTGCAGGTACTGACCGTGCACAGCACTCCATCACATAAGGCCTTGGAAAGGGAAGGGAAAATGAGGCAGAAAATGGTTTTCATAGCCTGGGAAAAATTACAGGATTACCTAAAGGGTACAGTATAAGCCCTAGACACAAAGCAGAGGTGTGACAGACACCGAAAGAGCAGCCTGTGAACGTGGGTTTGTTGTCTGAGGTGACGGAGAGGTGCTGCCCTGGGAGCACATTTGATCCAGCAGCCTTAAGCCAAACAGCCCCGTGGGAGCCACAGCATCCTTAGTGTCGGAGAAGCTTTGTTGATACTGATGTATTTAGCCAGATTAAGGATAAATCCAAAGAAACAGGTGACAGAAGCACAGTGCATACACTCTTGCACTCAAAGCATGGACTTCGAGGTGTGTACTTCTTTCGTCCCACTGTAGCTGGTGTAAACAACCTCAAACCTCTTTTCAGGTTTGTTGTGGTTTAACCCCAGCAACCAAGACCACGCAGCCACTTGCTCACTCCCCACATGGTAGGACGGAGAAGAGAATCCAAAGAGAAAAAGTGAGAAAAAACTTGTGGGTTGAGATCAAGACAGTTTAATAGGTAGAGCAAAAGCCACGCATGCAAGCAAAGAAAAGCAAGGAATTCATTCTTCCCACTGGAAACTTGGGAAGACAACGCTACCACCCCAAATGTCTCTCCCTTCCTTCTTCTTTCCCCAGCTTTATACACTGAGCACGATGTCATATGGCCTGGGATATCCCTTTGGTCAGTTGGGGTCACCTGGCTGTGTCCCTTCCCAACTTCTTGTGCACCCCCAGCCTGCTCGCTGCTGGGGCGGTGCGAGGAGCAGAAAAGGCCTCGACTGCTCAGCAACAACCAAAGCCATCAGTGTTTTACCAACACTATTTTCATCCCCAATCCAAAACATAGCCCCACACCAGCTGCTATCAAGAAAATTAACTCCATCCCAGCTGGAATTATGACAAGGCTGTAGCTCACCTTTGGCAACATCCCCCCAGGAAGGCTGGAATTACTACAGCTCCTCTCTCCGTGAAATGTCCCTGTACTCCCAGTCTGATACCATGGTGATTTTTTATTCTTTTAAAACTTATCTTTCCTCTTTGTTTTTAAAATAAAAATTAACTTGCTGCTCATCTTTTATTTCCTTTTCATGCTCTGAACAGTGAGTAATTAGAGCTGCATCACACTGGAGAAATTACAACAATATAATATTTCTACAGTTAAATCTGCATAAGTATAATATCTTTGAAAAATAACAAGCTGCTCTAAGTGAAATTAATTATCCCATTGGGACAGTCATTATTCTGAAACAAAAGCTCCCCATTTTCTTTGCCTGCTTTCATTTTGAGCATTTCTTTCATTTCAAGTACTGGCCGCATATTCCAGCTCTTTTCTCTGTGGCTGGAACATAAATAATAATATGTTTAAAACTATGTAAAGTCTGTCTTGGAACCTTTTACAGATATCATGAGAATATTAAGCAACTTTAAAATTAAGTCAAAGTGCATTTCGCAAATCTGTTTTGGTGACTATATATCATTACTGTTCATCAAGCCTGTTCAGCCCGTCAGGTCTCATTTTCCTTGGCTATTTTTTTCATGAGTTGCTGCTGCTTCTTTGAGGAACATAACTCCATTTATCATAATAAGCATTTATTATCTGAGCTATCATCATATTCTCTATTCAGGCTCCAGCCATTGTATTTAAGACAAGATTTCCTTTTTCGAAAAGGGATGGCGTAGTCCGGTGTTAAATACTGGTACCTACACACAAGAATTGGAAGTCGACTCTGGAGTGGACAGCACAAGGCCTTGAATACAGCAGTGCGTAACATCCATGGCTTAAATCACAATCTGACTTCTACAGTTGTATGTAGATATGGAGGACCAAGCAGTGACATTGCGGGGCTGACTTCGTAGAAGGAAAATCAGCGTTGGGAGCACCACATGTTGTGCACGGTGGTCTCCTGCGTGGCTGGGCAAGGGCTTCGCAGCCCTCAATCCCGCCTCTGCTCCTATAAGCCAAGTATTTTGCAGGATTCAGACTGACTCGCAGCAACTGCTTGAGGCTTTTGCCATCTTAGGATCCAGTGGGAAGCCAGCCCCAAGCCAAGCAAAGTCCGTGGCAGCTGGCCTAAATAGTCCCAATTTTTAATGGCGTTGAAAAGCTGCAGTGTCACATTTGTGCTTGGTTGGGCAAGTCAGGAGGCATTTCTGCTTCAGGAGCAGCAACTCCTGGACATCAAACTCGGCGCCATTCTGCATCCTTGGCCAGGACCACATTACGGTTTTTTAAAGCAGGGCAAGGTCGTCTGTGCCATCTGCCGTCCATTAGCCAGCTCTTTTTTTTTTATTTTTTGGTCATTACGTGACGTCAGCGTGCGGTGGCCCGCTGGCTTTGTGTCGTGAGAGCAAACACCGAGCCCCTGAGCTCAGCAGCGGGCTGTGCCGCTGCACGGCAGGGAGAGCATCCCAGTCCTCCGACAGCCTTTCCCTGGTGGGTAACAGCTCTCCAGGTGACCCTGTGAATTACGAGCATCACTGACACTGCTTTTGCTTTAATGCACTGATGTCGGCCTGCCATTGGTTTTAGAAAGACACTTTCATTTTACAGATCACAAAGTTTGGGTGGAATATTAAGATTTCTGTATTTTTCTACAATGTACTATGGAAAATCAAAAAAAGACTTTGTCACTATGCAGGTAAGCTTCCAGCAGTCCAAAAGCAGAGACTCAGAGAAATCCCCTCTCACCAACATCCAAAACCTATTATCAAGTCTCACGTGCACTCGTAAGAGCGTCTGCAGTCAAGGTGAACTACAAAGATTCTTGCTGAATCCCTGACAGATACAAATACTTAGTTATCCTTGGCTTTTCTGCTGAACCTAATCAAAGATATTGTTTATTAAAATCCTATTGTCTCTGCAGTGAAGAACAAGGACAAGCTTCTCCATAGTGATTTAATACTTCCGACAGTTCCGTGTAAAGATTTATTATGGCAGCTGAAAGTGCAAACGCGCAATGCCCAAGTCATTACTTTTAATTTGCCACTTCTTTAAAAAAAATGTATACACAAGGCTGAAACCTTTTTTACCGTTCAGTGTGATCTCTTCTCAGCCAGGGGAACAAAACAAAGACTCAACCCTCACCCTTCCCTTCCAACAGATGAAGGACATTAAGATTTAGCCTTGCATTTAAAGGCAGACTGCTATGCTCCTGCAACACAAGCATTTTTAGATTAGAAACGGGTCAAAAAAATAAATTAATCAGACTTAATGGCTTAAATTACTGGTTTAAATTACACAGATATACCTGTGATCCTCTCTGAGAGGGGAAAAGGCAGGTCTGCTTCATTGAGAGGGGCTCAGCCCTGCAGGCTTGTGTGCAGAGACAGCTCTGAACCTCTGCCCCACACCTGGGAGGGCAAGAGCCCTCCCGGCGGGGGTCACGTAAGCTGAACTAATTAAAAGTGTGATGTTCGTTTTTTTTACAAGTAACAAGCTATTCTTTGTGAATCAATTTTATTAAAGTTTCAGTGACTGTATCATAATAAATAAAGCACAAAGGTAAATGAGTGAGCGCAATTAATAAATGCAATGATTCAGCCCTCTGAACTTTTAAACTGACCATATGTAATCTTTATTCACAGTGTTAAAACTCTTACCTTACAACAGTTGTAAGTCAATTAGGAAAATGGCTTTAATGGTTTAGCAAAGGTAAAGGCAATGTGTGCTGTTCCAGGTGAAGAGGGCTGTGTCTCAGCAGATCTGCTACGCACCGACGTCCAGGTCTCAGAGACGACCCACAAAGGGAAGCTGCTGCCTTCCTACCCCTGTGAGAGCTGATCCCAAATCCTGGAGGCCGATGGGAGCCGAGAGCACCGTCATCATCTTCCATGGCTGCTTTTTACCCAGCCCTTTAAATCCCACCAGTCAGACATTTGAACCAAAATATTCTTATTCTTAATTATCTCACAAGTCCCAGTTATAACAGCTTCTCACTATGCAAAAGGAGTTTTCTCGCTCTCTGACATTTTAATATGTCTAAACAGTGCTTCTAGCTTCTTTCTTTCTCACTGCTAAAACCACAAAATTTACAATTTTGGAAAAAAAAAAACCCCAAATAACCCCATACTCAAAGCTGTCCTGGCAGGTTTCGGCAGATGCTCTGCTGAGGTGCAGAGGCAGGACACGGTTACGTGACCTGAGCTCCCGGACCCATTCCTGACCACGTCTCTTGACTGAGTACGAAGTTCCCTCACTTTCCTACCATTTAATTTGCACGTAACTCTTCTGGTGAGACAGGTCTAGCCTACATTTCCTGTGTGTCAGTTTTAACACAATGTTTCCCCAACTAATTTTCACTAGCCAGCTGTACAGGGCTGCCTTCTGCTATATTCATTTCCAGTTGCTAACCCTCCACTCCAGGCCTCCTGCAGTAAGTAGTAAAATTGAAAGCAATAACCCCAAAGCCTGCATTTTCTCTGCCTTCCTGCTGCTGCTTTTTTCGTTTAACAACTGCCAGGTTTCTCTCAGGACATGTGCATTAATTTGCCCCACACTTTCCACTCCCAAGAGGCCGTATCTTGTTGCATATTGTAGCTCGGAAAAACAAAACGACAGGTCTCAATTTTTGTGGTGGCCCCTGACACATTTGCAGGGTGGGCTCCCTGAGGGATTTCATTAAAAAAAAGAACAAAATGTCCAAAGGTAGCAAATAACACCCTCGCTGTCCTGAGATGCATTGCTCCGGCCACGCAGGCGAGGAGTCTCTTCCCTGCCAGCTGCTGAGCGATGCTCTGCCTGGCCGAGGAGGCTGGGTCTCCCTCCATCCTTCTCAAGGCTGAAATTTTACATGAAAAGGTTAAAGGAAAAAAAAAAAAAGTAGTTGTCTTTGATTGTGTTTTATCTTTTTGTCTGGAAAAGTTGCTTTAAAAGCAGCCTGATCTGTGGACACCTTTCTCCTGTAATTCTCCTGTGACCTTTCCACCATCCTTCCAGAAGTAACTCTGAAAAAAAAGAAAAAAAACCCAACATCAAATAAAAAACAGATATTTTCTTTCTTTTACCTTCAGAGAGTGTTTTGTTTTTTTTTTTTTTTCCCTTCAAAAGCACGTGCCTGCTTTACAGGCTTCAAATCCGACTGCAGAATCAGAACAAAATGGTCAAAGCCGTTGGCAGCAGCCAGCTTTGGGCAGAGCATCAGGGAGGTGCAGTCTCAAACCAGTTTGCACCAGCGAGCAGTAAGTTTTTTACCTGTGGAAAAGGTCACACTTGAATTTCTATTCAGAGTTAATACTTCCCTGGAGAAGTGACAAATAGCTGTAGGGACAGGAATTGAAGGCAGGATATGAATATGAAGAGGAAAAATGAAAAAACCCAATCCCAGCCCTCAAAATGAAGTGGAAGGTTTGGACCAATACAAATGCATTAAAATCTTCAGTACTGATGAAATTTTGAACACAAGCTTACAGGAGATTTAAGGACACTTTCCAGGTTTTATTGCACTATATACTGGTTTGTTTGTCCAGATCTGGAAACTTTGAAATACCTTGGACAAGGAAAGCTTTTGAATGGTATTTCATTCTCCTGAAAAAATGAAAAAGCTCTATAGTGAAAGCTTCATGAGATCACCTGCTTTTATATCAACGCTTTTTTTCTCACCGGCTGTATTTTCATATGCCACGTAAAAGCATTCTGAGGTTTATCTGAACCCTTGGCTTTTTTTTTTATCGGCAGTTGAATCTCAGGGCCTGTTTCCAAGAGCAGATGAAGTACTTACGTGGCCGCATTTCAGAGTACCCCGCCGTGGTCCAGCAGCTGGGAAGGAGCATCCCACCCAAACCAGCCCATTACACGTGTCCCAACAGAGGCCACACAAGACAGTGCAGCCACCGTCCCCTCCATTAACAAAGACGTTGTCACAAAGCCCACTGAGTCATGAAATACAGTGAAACCACCACCTCCTTGCAAGAGACCTTACACTTGGCATTTATTGTACTTTTAGCCTTTTAACACTCTGCTTCAGCGAAGCTGCATGCCATCAAGTTGAAAATAGCGCGGGGGCTGCAGCTCGGTGGGTGACACTGAAGCCACTGACTGCGCTGCTGCTGCTTGACTACAGATATCAATTTGGGGTGGTGGCTTCGTTTTCCCCTTCTCTCTCCAGGTTTTGAGCCCATTCTGGAGGTCATTGCAAAGACGGTTGGCAGAAACACCAACCTGACCCCAATTCCACATTTTCTGAAAGTTCACTGTCCCAAATCTGTTAGATGCCTCTAAGCCAGACTCCAAGCTCTGGTGATGACACAGTCACTGGTACAGATAATTCGGCTCCTAAATGTTTTCTTTATGCTTTGAAAAAATGGTCTTTGAGCAGTTCCTTAAATGTCACTCCCTGTAGTATACAGAGCAGGCAGTAAACAATAAAATTATTCACCTTGAAGAAGCCATCTGCTATCTTTAAGGACATCATCAGGGTTTTTTTTTTGTTTTGAATGGTCCTCTGGGATGCTGTGTCATTAAAACACTGTGTTTCCCATCATCTGTATGCCAGACTCGTTTTGCTTTAGAAACAAAAATGATGATGGGTAAAATAAGCAGAAATTTCATTCTCTATTAGTTTCTGTATTTAATTTATTTTGTAAAAGCCGTATATAACGCTTGCTATCTGGAACTATCCTGTGAAGGCTGCAGCAGAACGATTTAGCCCTTGGCTGCGCAATGCCCCGGGGGCAGCAGTCTGACCCGCTGCAGGCGCTGCTGCCCCTCGCCCATCCCTCTCTGCCATCTCAGCGCCACCGCCCCGCGCAGAGCTGACCCGCGCCGCGGGCTGGCGGAGAAGGCTGGGATGCTGAACTCCAGCAAAGCGAGGTTACACTTAGCCCAGGGACATCCGTCTCCATTTTTCTCCTATTTTTCTCCTTTACTCAATCATAGGTGGAGAGGACGTTGTCATTTTCAATGAAAGTTCAAACTCCTTTCCTCCTCCCCCTCCTCCTGCGCCCACAATATATATATGCTGCCTGCTTTTCTGCTCACGGGGACATCCATCGTGGCCCAGAGAGGACTGTCTTTTGCTCCCTGGGAGAGCATTACTGCATTCTTTAGGAAAAGACAAGCAGAGCTGCCCCCGCTCCCCTCTGCTGCACCCAGGGAGTCCCCAGCCGTGCCCTGCCTGTCCCCGCTCTCCTCACACCCTTCCTGGGGTCTTTTACTGAGTGTAAAACAAAAAGCCCAGCAATGCCCCTAAAACTCCATCCCCAGTTCAAAGAAAGAACCTGAGGCTCTCGCTGTCCAGGGCATCAGTTTGTGGGTGATGAAGGCCGTGTGCATCTACCTCAAAATCTTGGCTGCAGCAGAAACACCTCCCAGCACGGTCCTTGGCGTGGGCAGGATCCGAACGTGGAGGTATAGCTGGGCTGAGGGACGGCGCCGAACAAGAGGTCAAATAAAAGGCTGTTTTAGTAAAAGAACAAAGGTTGAGAGCTGCATTCAGAACAGGCTGGGAAAAATAACGCGTTTTAAAAATACAGCTCTGTTGTTTTAAATGCCATATTGTTTGGGACGTGTTAGCTTCCTCCTAATGAAAGCCTGCAAGAGCAGATCATTGATGCAACAGTCTGTGCCTTGCAGGGTTCAACCTTAGTTTCAGGGTTGTGAGGTTTATTTCTCGAGGCTATATTTACTATAAAAAACTTTCCAAAACCTGGCTAATGTAACGAAAAAGCAATCAAACGTTAAGAAAGAGCCACCACATCAGAGACAACCCACCATTATTAATCTAGCTAAAACCAAAGGCTAAGGTCTGTCAGCCTCAAAAAATAAAATTAATTCTATTTTAGCTCTACAGCCTTTAATTGTTCCTTTCACCAATCAATGAGTTACAGAAATATAAAGAAAAATTTAAAGCTCAACCAAAGCTCCTTTTAAAATGAAATAAAATTAAATAAAACCACAATAAAAGCAGCTCAAGGTTCTAGTGACATCAGTTTTGCTGTTGCGGTTTCTGATGTCAGAGCACCCTTTGATGGGATTATTTCTCTATGCCTCACGATCCATTCATTATTGTACACATATTGTAGATTTCATGTTACAGTCAACAATAAAAAATACCCTTGGCAACCTCCATTACATCCTGCAGTTAATTTGCGTTCTTGCAAAGTGCTTATATTTACTATGAGTGATAGTCATACATATGCATGAGACCTTAAGTGAGGGAGAATGCGCTTAGGAGCTAATACAGCGGGAGGTTTGCCGAGAAGAGATGTCAAAATCAGTTCACTTTTGTTATATACGAGTAATTTAATTTCCTCTACAGTGTTATTAGGGCAAGAATGAAGTAACATTCTTTGGCATAATTAAAGCAAATCCCAGCAAGACGAGAGGATAACAAAGCCTTCCCATCTTGTCATGTCAAATTCTTACCAACTATTCAGCGCACACAGACGCGTTCTTGGTGTTGAATTAAATTATCTAGTTGAGTTTATTAACTTATTATGTCCCATGACCTTCATCGTATTTACTGTTGGATTTTTAAACTTCTCTCTTTCTTTAATTTAGACCAGACATACTGGTGGCATTCATTCCTTTTTAAGTTTTCAAATTCCATCAGCAGCTCCTCTTATTAAATCCTTAAACGTGTTCTCCTTTTCCAAGCCTCCCTAGCAGATTATAAACCAAATGGCCAAGGAGTGCTGGGACTGGGAAGATGTGGGAGGCTGGCTCTTTCCCCATACTCCCTGATGTAGCAGAAAACGATGCTCAAAGGCATCAGGGGTTTCAGCCCCACGGGGCACAAGCCCAGCATCCAGGGAGACCAAAGCCACTGAAAGCAGCTTCTGTGCACTGTGGAACAACCCTACTGCTGGTGCCTCTCAGGGGTAGGATACTTAAGTCAAATTTAATTGATTGATTTGAAGCTGTAATATCCTCCAAAGGAGCAACTGTAGCTTTCTCAGGTATTTGTAGGTTAGCCAGATACTTTTTTGTTATTTCCAACACTGCAGCATCTGCAATGAAACTCAAGCAAAACTTCTGTTGACTCAGGAGCTTTGTTTTCTTATAAAAGAGCCTGAGTTTCCCAGCTCTGTACTTTGGGTACTGACAGATGGCCACCCAGCAGGGTGTCTCAAGTGAGCAAGCCCTTGTAAACCTCACGGGTCCAAGTTCACTTGGCTGCAACTCACAATCATTTACAGCTCTGAATTTACCATATTTGGGCCAAATGGGAACTGGAGTTGACCAACGACCAGCTCATAGATCAATCCAGAAAAGGAAATGTCATATATGAACAGCGGTTCATTCTGGGCAGGAGGGACAGACGAGTGCTCATGTTTACTGCTCCTGCTTGCTCGCTGAGCAGATCCCTCGGTAGGAGCGGGTGAGAATCCCCGTGCTGGTGACTGTGTGCTCCCCAGATTCCAAGCCAGGAGGAAACAAGGGGAAAAAAACAGGAGAACACAGCACTGAGGAAAACGAGAGATTCTTCATCTTCTGATGCTTTTCTGAAAGATACTTTAGCCCTTTTATAGTGGGAGAGCAGCATAGGTAGGGAACAAAAATTCTCCCTGGCTCTCTCGCTCAAGGAATACTGCTGTTCTCTACCTGCCTCTGGGTCAGTCCAAAGGGATGGATGTACACGTCCAGACAGACAATCTCATGCAAGAACTGTCTTTGATATTTATTTGATACTTACCAAACTCCAGGAAAGTACTGCATGGTATGATCCCGCATGGCAAAGGCACACTTAAGTCTTGTTACACCTGCCTGAGACTCAGCTGTGCTCTTCTGTTACCACCATCCCTCTTACCTCACCTGCAAAACAGGAAGAAACACTATTTATGCACCTGTGTAAAGCATTTGAGAGCATCATAAGGAAGGAACTGTGCACATGGATATATTATTAGGTATATTCATACAAACAAAAGTAAAATGACAACACACAAGCAATTGGCAACAACTCATTTTAGCACTATTCAGCCTGGGAAGGCCATTACGCACAGTTGTTCCAGAGAGAGAAAGCTTCAATGCTCTGAGCAGAGCCCGCCCGAAGGAAGAATACTCCATACACCAGGCTCAGGGAAGCCTCAGCTTATCTTGGCCATGCACAAGTTAGCCTTTTTTTTTCACATGGTATTTAAACATTTTTCAACTTGTGAATTCCTGAATATGTGAGATAAAAACAAGTCATTGTAGGATGAACCTCAGTTCCCTAAAGCTGCTGAACAGGAATGGAATGGAGAGAAGCAAAAAGGAGGGGATATTTCCCAGGTGTATCAGGTGGAGCCACAGATTTCTTGCAGATGCTGTATGTCTCATTCATCATATTCCTCCATTCTTGACTTGTTTTTAATTGTTCTCTTGAAATGTTACTCCTACAGATCTGAACTGTGTGCCTTTTTAATTGAGAAAAGTGGTAAATAACAGTAATTTCTAGAAGAAAATAGTAAATAAGCAGCAGTAAAAATAAAATAAAATTGAATATCAGCAAGTGAAGTGAGTTTTGTTGAAATTTCTTACAGTGATAAATCAATGACGAAGTCCTCCATATCCAAAGAAGAGTAAGTCACGAAAATTAGTAACAGCCTGTTACTCCTTCTTGGACTTAATGGATGCTCTGCCTTCAGGGATTAGACATTGTCCAGGTGTTCAGGATCATTCAATCCTTTACCTTTTCCACAGAGACAGTCTCCTGGCCCCTCTCTGCCAAGCACAGCAAAAGGTACCACTTACCTACGGGATATTGAATTGAGACAGGGAGCTCATTCCGCATTTACCAAAGGACAGTCATGAGATGCTTGGGGCCACTCGGGTCCATCAATAACCTCTCAGTTTGAAATATGCCACTTGGCAAGTTAAAAAAAAAAAAAAGACAAATTATACCCACTCTGCTGTGCTCTCCATCAGTCCCAGCACTGCTGTGTCCTTACCGTGCTCCATACATCCAAACTCAAACACAGCTCCATCAAAACCAAGGGCATAGGTTCACAGCACAGACAGATCTTTTTGGTGGACTCAACCAAGATGGGAAAAACACTGCACTGTTCTTTTATTACTTGCATAGAAATTCATGCTGTGATTCTGGGATTTTTAAGGCTAGAAGAAAAGATAATCATCTAATCTGACCTCCTGAATCACACGAGATCACCCACAGGTAATGGATGCTGTGTGATGTTGGAGCAATGCAGCAAAGGCATTAACACCTGATTTTACCCTGTTGTAGACCACTGTTGGTAAAACTGAAAGAGGAACTTTTGAACTCTCTCTCTGCCAGATAGGGGATAGAAAATTGCTTTCTGGCTGATCTAGGCAAAGATGCATTAAGCTAAACTGTAGATGAAATTATTGTTATATTCATTGCAAGGGCTGCTATGACAACAGATGAATGCTGCAGGTAATTTGATTACATTTCTGTCAGCCCCTGTGCCTTTCAGGAGACAATGCAGAAGCCAACAGCATTTTCTTTTAATCTTGCAGGTGGCACGGAAAATGTCAAACTCTCCTCCAGAGGGCCTAGCAAGAGCATTTCACTTGAGTCATGGAACATTATTTGAGTATCTTGAAGGATCATTCTTTTTTTTTTTTCCCCAGCATCTCCAATTCCGTGTGTGTTCCCTCCCTCATTTCAGGAATCGTGCTGCACAGTGGCATTTTCCGCCCTTCTTGGTGCTCGCAGGCTGTACACACACACCCCTACAGGCTGAATCCTGACCAAAGCTGTCTGCCTCCCCTGCCCGCCGCACTTGGAGAGGAGGAGATAAGAAACGCGTGAAAGTCGGAGTCCTTCGCCAAGCAGGCGGGAAAGCTGCAGTGTCCCCCCTCCTGTGCTCCTCTGTCTTCGCTCAGGTGTAGTTTGGAAATCAGTGCTCACTTGATCGTAGTAATGGGAAAAAGCGCTGGGGGATGGAGGCGAGAAAAGTTCCTTTTTGGCCACAATCAGGAACTGTGCAGCAGGGAGAGGAAAACAACTGCTTTAAGGACAAAGTATTGACTGGTATAACAGAGAGAAGTTAATAGGTATTGACTCCCACTTGCTTTAAGTAGGTCACACAACGCAAGAACACGTTGCACACCCTCCTCTGAGGCGTGGCGATAGGCAATTCTTGCCACAATAAGCAAAATTTTAAATATTTTATGTATGTCATGCCCTCATACTGAGGGGACAGTACTTTCCTATGCAAAAGCCCTAATTTCTGTGCAGCTGGATGGAAGCCTGTACTGACGGACAGCAGTGACTTCGGTGGGTGCTGCGAGAGCTCAGCATGGCTTGAGAAGTGATCTGCGCCTCACCAAGGCTGGACCCAAGATCATTTAAATAATCTTATGATTTACAGTAATTAAAGCAGGAACATGGCAATTATCTATTGTTTATCTGAGGAGCAATCCTTGCATACCAGGGTACAAATTCAGTTGCCATGTAATTAAGTCATAGTTACATAAGCGCCGAACAAATGTGCAACAAGATTCAGATAATACGTTAAGGCGATAAGAAATACCCAGGCATTTAGCTGGCATTGAGGAAATTAACCACACCAAATTAGATATCAATGAACACATTTACTACCATGTCAGTTATTATTCTGAGCATAAATTGAAACTTAATCAATTATTTCTGCAGAGTTCCAACATAAACTCGTATTAGGAATTTAAAGAAAAACCCTGTTATTTTATAATGTTAAGTCTGTTGTGTGTTTTATGACACTGACAAAGAAGACATGACATCACCGCCCTCTCCTCACGACCTCCCCCTAGGCTGAAGACAGAAAGGTGGAATAACAGCAGACACAGGTCAAGGTCAGCAGTGGAGAGAGTTGACAAAGCAATGAAGGGAAGTCTTGGGAGACCTGGATGCTTTTTCTAATCTCCTGAATAGCTTTGTGCCTGGATTTCTCCTTTGGTATATGGAGGTTATGATAATTCCATTGTGAGAGGCTTTGGAATATCTCTGCTGAAAAGCTCTACCAAATGACAAGTTATTACTCACGCTCGTCCATCAGATTTGGTGGAGTCCTGTGCAGCCAGCAAGGGGGCTTTGTAATACAGATCTCAGATGAGCTGCAGAAGAAACATCTCCAAATATTCTGCCTCAGAAAGAAGCAAGCTGTGATCGCCAGATCCAGATCAAACTGCAGAAAAAAGCGTAAATGCGTGAACACCTAGGGCATCCAGTCAGCATGGGAGACACTGGTTGTTCACAAATTCATATTCATGCTGGATCCTTCTCAAAGGTGTAACAAAATAAAGGGGGATCTGATGAACAGAAAAATAAAGGTTCAGTGTAATTTATGAACTCAATAAAGGAGGCACATCTGATCTAATATCTGACAAAATTCATAAGGTGAGAAGAAAAGCATGAAAAACAAAGAGCTATTGCACCTTTTACATATACCATCCCCAGAGCTCCAAGAGGGTGTAAGAACCGGGATGGTAGAGCCCTCAGTTTAGGAGACAAAGGAACTATGCTATTTTCTGAAAAGGTAGCATTAACGAAGGATAAATTAACGTGTATACAAATATACAGACAAATGTGTATATATGCCTAGAAGGAGAAAGAGAAGATAGGTATGTGATAAAGCTGTGAGAACAACACAAGTTTGGATGGAGGCGCTGCAAGTTATGCAGGTTGTTCCAAGTGAATTCCAATAAAAACTTGCATGTCCACCACATCATCCCTCTATTCTGAATACTTCAGAAGTAAATCAGGGTTCAATGGCACTATTTTTTGTATCTCTCCACTGACACAGCCACGTTCCCTCAGCAAGATAAGTAGAAATTCACAGACCTAGCAAAAGAAAAATATAATTAATGCATTTTAGGAGCCACTAAAATGGACATAAAATATCTTTAAGTTTGCAATTTAAGACTTTAACAACCCTGGACTTTCAGAAGCTGCAGACAGTTCTCTACATCTCTCTGAAAGACTTGGCTTTGTTCTCAGTGGTATTCAATTCCAGGTCTGGTCCTCTGATGAAATAAAATCATTTTGCTCTATTGTCAGCAGATCTATGATTGGCATAAGCTCTTCCCATTGTTACAGATAACGAGGTTGATTGTACTTCTGACTCCAGCTACATCCTTAAATCTCCATTCTCCACTAGACACCTTGCCCGCCTGGCTCAGGCCCTGAGCTTTCAGTTCTCTCCATGGGGAACCACAAAATTCTGCCACTTGCAGCCATGCACAGGTTAAAAGTCCTTGTAGATCATCCGTGACCATGTCAAAGTCTGATCAACCTCTTGTGAATCCCTCTCAGCCCCCCCTCAAGAAACCACAGCAATGGTTACAAGAAAGCCATTTACCTTCCTCCCAAAATACTTAAGGAAGAATTTTCTGGAAATCCTAGTAGTCACCCTTGTTGTCCAGCACCTCTCTCCCTCCCGAGGCAGTGAGAAGTCTCTCCTAAGGGATGTACTTTAGTACCAGTAAATTAGTTTCTATGAGCGTTGCAGACCTTTACAATTACACACAACCATCTAATAAACCTAGATGTTTCCACATGCATTTTTCCCCAAACGTGGTATGCTCCATTGCCAGTTGATGCATCCCTAACATCCCTATGAGATCAGGACCCTTTTTCAGACAAGTTTCTCAAAAATGAAAAAAAATGCCTCTTAATGTCCTACCCACCACCTGCCTCTGTGAGCTCTGTGGAGGAAAGCACAGCCTCTCCCTCTGCCGTCCCTCCTGACTGTCACTTCTCACATGATAATTCAGAGTGCTTTTGTTCATCCTTCAGAGCTCGTTGTCTGGCATCCTCTAACCACCGCTTTCTTTTAGGGTCTGGCTTTTTTCCCCGATGAAAAAGAAACATTTTGGTATGTGCATCCAGCCTCGCTGTTTGGACAGTTTAATGAATCAATAAGGCACAGACCGGAGAAGGAGCGGGAGGTGCACAGTCATTAGGATCTGTTATTAGCATTTTGCACAACACCACAAGCTTTTGTACACGAGCAATTAATAGAACAATAAATACCACTATGAGCTGGAGAAACCTCATTGAGGCTGGGAAATGTAAACACTGCCTTCCCCTTCAAATAATTCTCATAAGCATTTAGAAACCTTCATGGAAATAGCTGAAGCTCCTGGCAGGCACAGATATAAAAGTCCATTCCCAGCCACGACAGAGAAACCTTCCACCATCTTAAAGAGAAGTCATCTGATGGAGCCAGAGAAAATGCCAGCCCAATCACCCTTCCAGAGCCTATGGTACCAGCCCACCTAAATGTAAATACTAGGTTTAGAGAAGGGTAAGCACAGAGTTTACTCCTGCTGATGTAGCCAGCGTGCATGATATACAGCATCAATTGTCCTTATTCTGGCTGCATAAAGGAGGAGAGGCGATACCTGATCTGCTGGTACACAATCGAATCATCAGGAATTCTTGAACACGCTTGAACGATGGGTTGAGTTTACACAAGAAAAATGCTTCTCTCTGTATTTCTGACTTGGCATTACAAACTCGAGTGTGGGATTTACTGTACTGTAAGACCATGGCTGGAGATAAGTGCTGACAGAAACACAGGAATGTTTCTGTGTGGCCAGAGACAGAGCCTGGCTCTGCAGGCTCTATCCCACATGGGGTCGGATTCCTTGCACCCGTTTACAGCCTTTGCCCTCAGATACAATTCTTCACCCACCCATTTAAGACATCTCACAAAGTCAAATTTCCCCACAGACAGCATGAATCTTCTCCCACAATTTCCTTGTACATGCTAGTTACCAGCAACTTTGCTAATAACCCATTGCTCATGCAAATTAATTCAGCTTAGAGAAACAAGTCTTGATGATTATAAAATGCTGCAATCATAGTATTGCTTCCGGCCAGCTGAGAGTAAATTCATCAAGCATTTGATATTTAAAGCTGCTGTGGTGATAAATGCTTGCCTTCATTTATGGCTGTACACCAAGACAGAGAGAAAATGGAGTGCAGAAAAATGACTGCATGATGGGAATCCCAACAGAAACCACCAGAGACAAAGGCGGAGATATGAAATCTCTTTCACAATCAGCTGAATGTAGCTGATACGCAGCAACTCGTCCTCTCTTATTTAATGAGGAGCTGCTAGAACAAAAGCAACAACAAATACCAGTTTTACTCAGGCAGAAGCACCGAGCTGTGTTCTTGTTGACTGTATCTCATAAAAGTCTTATTATGCCAAGGTCAAGGACAGCCGTACAGTAGTAGGTGTCTCTTCTGCCCGGCAGTACACGTGCAGCCAACTGTTATGATTATGGATGCTTGCTCTATGTGTGCGAGCATGTGAAGGGGAGGATAAACTCCTCTGAGGTTTTGATAACAACCCTGCTGCTGCTGTATACCTTTTGCTCTGCATATGACATTACAGTAGAAACAAAAGGAAAATGAATTCAAAGATAAATACCCACGATTATGCTGCACTAATTATTTTCATGGTTTTATGTGGAGTCAACGTTTCAGGCAATGCTGTCCAATACAGAGGAAATAATTAATTCCATTGGTATTCAGAGCAATGGCATTAATCACAATGAACTCTTTTACTAATGAATGTGGCAAGAGTAGTGCACACAGGGAGAGGTAGTTGGAACTTTTCTTTCAACTGGGGCTCTGCTCAGCCACCCCACAGCAAACAGCTGATGGGTCCTGAGATCACGGCAAGTCCCTGGCTCCCCAGGAGCACCTGAGCATCTGATGGTGGGGGGATTACAAAGACCTCAAGAAGATGGTCAGAGTAAGGATACTGCACAGACTGGAGCGATTTATTTTTTTCCAACTGATCTCACAACTCACTTTGTCCTCCCGTCAGTCACAAGATATCTTACCGGAATGACACGGATAGCAGCAGCACTGACCTGTGGCTGATTTTCTCTGCGACAGTCTTTCAAATGGATGAGGCAGTAAACGTGTCCTTCTGCAACGCGTGGAGGTACAGCACCCCGTAACAGATCCCCTGTGTAACGCTTTATAACTGCCATCTGCACCATCTGTGGGCAGAGAGAAAACGTTAGTCTGGACTTGGCTGGCACGTCAGAAAGACCTGGTCCCAGATGGAGGAGAAAAGAAGATCTAGGGACAAGAGGAAGCTCAAAATCCTTGGACATAAACCTCTTGTCAACCTGAGTTTGGCAGACCTCTAGTGTCATTTATCCTAGGATAACATCTTACAAAAAGAAGCTGAATTCCCATCTACTGCTCTATAAGGCAATTATAAAGTAGCTATCTATTTTTTCATTAAAATTAAATAATTGAAACTGTCCGGATTCATGTACTTTTTTCCCACGAGATATCCAGCAGAATTAAGTTTCAATTGACTTTCCAGACCTTGGTTATCATAGGAAGCTTTTCAAAAATTGGGACATTTGGCAATTTGAAATTCAAATAGGTTGCAGTCAATATGTTTACTATTGCCAGAAAGGCATCTTTGTCCCCTGGGTGTTTAATGCCTCAATAAGTAATTGGTCCTTTCATCTTTTATATGCACAGAGTGAAGAGTTTATAGCTCATGCAGTGAATTGTCAATACAAAGGATCTTTGCACCAGTCTTAAATAACCCAGCTCCCAGCTCCATTAAATCCTATTAAAAATCCCCCCTCTCTCCACACGCCCACAATTAGTCTCTGAAGATTTTTTTCCCCTCCTCTGATTTTTAGTGGCATCCTTAAAAGGTAGCTCTGCTTTACTCACCAAGCCTGGATACAGACAAAGACAGGGAGATGAACACGAGGAACAAGAATATGCACGCATCAAACCGAAAACTCCAAGGATTTCCAGGAAAACCCTTATGCATTTATCCATTATGTCTGAAATTCAAAGTACTCAATGCACCTGGGTCCAGAGATTCAGATCTTCAGAGATAGGAATGCAACAACATCAGTTTTGCACGAGTATTTTTTCATACGAGGCCATCTCCTGAAGTGAACTATTCAGACACATGGGCAGTGCTGGCTGGCTGGATGTAAAGCTGAACTGAAATCAGATTTTCTATTGTATGTGAAACTGCCACTGTTTCATTTTCTTCTGCTTTTGGATTTTTAAATATATTCGCCACAAGTTAAAATACTTGAGATTTGCTTTCAAACAACTGAAACATTGTTTTTCTACTGAGAAAAAATCCTGTCATTGAAATCGGACACCTCTTTTGTACATTGGGCACTATACATGCACACACATACTGCATAAGAACAAATATTAAAAACAAAGAAAATGGTTTTTTACATAAAAATTTGTAGCGTTACTTGCCAAGGAGCTCAGAATTGAAAGTTATTGCCCTGCTTCTTCAAAATGAAGACATTTTCATAATGTGCTTTGCTTTCGATGAGTCAATTTTACCAGAGGAATGGTTTCTCCTGGCCGTTTTCTGATCAGCTCTAAGTGATGCGCTGGAGCAGGCAGGGCCCCAGAAGCAGCTGGTTTGGTTCATAGAGCTGTGACTGCGTGTCATCACACTGGCGGTACCCGCGTGGAGCAGCTGGGGTTTGCACCGAGCTTATGTCGCCTGTGGAAGTTGCAGGACAGATGCTCCCTGCAGTGCCAGCAGAGCTGCGCTCATCCCTCTGCAAGGAAAATCTTTGTCCAAGACAGGAGCCTAAGAAGCACAGCTAACCCTCTGTATTTTCCTTTTTGAATATGTCACTGCACGCCAGTTTAGGATGGGGAGGAAGCCTAATAATCAAAACTTGCACCTGAGTTTTGAAGAGTTATGGGATGTTCAGAGTTTGATTTAACTTTCTGTAATGATGGGAATAATTTATTTTTTTTCTTCTTCTTTTTTTTTTTTTTAATTCAACCACCAGAAAACAATTTTTTTCATGCTGTTTCTAATTCAATTTGATCTAGAAAGGTTTGAAAAGTGTAATTTCTTGAGGACTCCAACAAAAAGGGCTGCAACACAATTCTGATCAGCCAACGCAGCTTCTGAACCACAGAGACTTTTCCCGGACTTGGTGCACAGGGAAATATTGAGACATTTCACAATGAAACTACACCATTGCCCTCATCTGAGCATCACCAGAGATGATGATACAGCACAGAGAATCTGCGGTATCGAACGATACCGTTTTCCGCAGCTCAGCTCTCCATACCTCCAGCATTATTTATCACCCGGCCCGCGGGGTGGAGCACGCTGCAGCGCTGGCTAGCCGCTAATGACTCTGTACAGATCAGCAAATCTTCTGTAAGCCTTGATCAGACTTGTATTGCAACCTCTTATATTTAGTAGGAGTGCTCCCTGGGTGACACAAAGCGCTTTGTCAGTGACTTGGGAGGCCAGACATTTATGCTGAGGTCTACAGGCAGAGGAGAAAGCAGTGTGTGATCAAGGACAAATGCAGATAAACTGAATTCACCCACTGGTAATACGGGAAATGTAGAGCTTTCTCTTCCTATATGTGTCGGAGTTGAGATGACGCACTGTATTTATTTCTCACTATGCTATAGGGATAAAGAAAGTCTTCACAGATTCAGATCAGAACCCTTCACTGCTGCTAATTGTTCATTTTTATTGCATATGTCTTTATTGAATTTAATTAAACTTGTCTCACAAGCTTTGCATGCATAATTACTAATAATAGTTAATAGTCCATTTCTCATTACTTTTCAGTCAAAGGATGCCTTAATGCTCTACAAAACATATTGCAAAAGTTTAGGATCTTTTAGCCAGCAGTGAAACAGCCATCTCTCATGATGCTTAATAGCAAATCTTCAGGAGTGCCAAGAGACGCCCCACTCACCTCCACCTAGACTACACAGACACCGAGTGCAAATGAAACGGCCCTCGACTAAGGATTACTCAAGAGGCTATATTGATTCATATCACAATCTGGCAAACTGCTTGCAAAAGCAGATTTGTGTTCTGTGAATGGAGAAATAACTTGGCATTACTTTTCCTTATCAGAATGGCAGCATGTCCTCTTGGCAATGAGAGATCAGATGTGCCTACAAGTAGCAACTATCTTATCCCTTAGTCTGTAAAGTCAGTCAAAATCACAGCCCAAGCTGATCAGGATGAGAAAGCGCTCTCTCCAGTCAGTCGTGTTTTCAGTCGATATTTGCTCAGCGCTGAGAGGAATAACTAGAATGCAAAACAACTTCCACGGGAACAGTCCTTGTATCAGCTAAAGTATTAAGACAAGATTTTTAGAAACTTTGCTAAATTTTTGTTTATCCATGGGAAAACCCATGGCATGTGACTTCCCCTGAGCTCTCTCTACCAAGCTTCACATTTCTGGGAGAGGGGGGCTGAGTCTCCAGATACACACTATTAATTTTTCACTGGGATGATGATGGGACAAGCATAGTTATCTCCTTTCTCTCCAGGCTGAGCAAGCATCTGCCACGTTATTTCTTTTTTCACCACAACCTATACTATGAAATTTCAGAGGGAAATCATGCCTCATCTGGAGGCAGAGGAGAACTTGCAGGGGGATAACTGACATCACCTCTTACAACTGTGTTATTCATCAGGGGAGACATGCTATTAAAAGTCAGTGGCACCTCCTGTTTTGGGAAGGATCTACTGCTGGTTGGGAGGGCTGAGCCCCTCACCTTATACCGTGGTGTCTGTGTTAGGTGGTGGGGCTGCTGTGGGGCTGCGATGTCTGTTAGGCTCTGCTCACTGAGAAGCTGTACCAGGTCTATCAGCATGGTCTCCAGGGGCTCATGGCCAACAGCTCACAGGGGCGGATGAGTTACAAGGATTTCATCCAATAACAATGCAAGTTAACACTGACCTGCCCAAAGGGCATCGTGTGCAACTGTAAGCTACAAACGACAGGCAAAGGAAGAATCTTATACCTCCCTCCTGCAGGAGCCAAGGATGAATCCCATACCTAAAGAAGAAAAGCTAACAAGATATGTCTCTGAGAGCCAGGAATACATAGCGCAGAGCCAGTCCTAGGTTTTGACAGCCTTTGTGGATTCTGGACTATTCACGGCTGCCAGGACTAAACTGGGCAATTCAGACAAAGGGAAGTGGTGAATTCAAGGTCCTTGCAGAACAGACTAGAGGTGTATCTTAAGCATGCGGCCTCTGCTGCGAGCTCATGAATTGCAAAGGTCAAACGTTTCTCCTCTGCAAAAGTCTGTTGCAGGGCAGAGATACGGCTACTCCTCCCATAAGATTAAACAGAGTGAGGAGAAAGGGTAAACTCAGCTGAAGATGAGCTGCATCTTCAAGACGTGCAAAGAAAACACATGGATAAGATGCTGGGGTTCTGCCCAGAGCCGGTCACAAAGAGCCCATTCGTCTCAGACTTTTGATAGCGTCCCAGTAACATCTGCTGCTATTGCAATTCAGCATCAACTGAATGTGGCTCAGCATGAGAAATATCTTCTCCTAGGATAAGGAGAGGGAAAAGTAATTAATAGATAAGGGTCTTCCCAGTGGAGGCTGATTTGCTTTCTGATCCACAAAGCATTGCAGATTAAAAACTGGAACTAAACAATTCATAGAAAACTGAAACTGCTGAAGAAGTAGGTGCTTTTTTCCTCTGCAGATTAGGGAGCCCGTTGCCTTCATCTGCAATCAGGACTGCAACACTCCCCAGTCCAGCATGCCTGCTAATCACTCCCTTTGCTTCATTAAAAGCAGTGCAAAATGAAATTTCCTGCACTGATTAGAAATGTGGAGAAGGCAATCACTGTCATTTGCATTCAATCAGATGTTTGTTCCCCCTGATAGAAGAGCATCAAGATTATTTGAAAAGCACCAAACAAGTGCTATGCCATTTCACTAATTAAACCCACCCTTCTGCTCTAAAATTGATGAATAACGACTGAACTTGACTCATAATCCCTTTGTCTTCTATTATTTACTCTTTTTTAACAGTGATTTATGGCAAGGTAGTGCTTCCATTATTCTTGTTAATTACCTCTGTTCTCTACTTCAGCTTGTAAAATGTAATTGCCTGAAACATAAATCTAGTCTTGCCACCTATGTTCACACATCATTAATATTATTCTGGCCATTCTTATAAAATCTTTATAAAACATAATTATACACATGCTACAAGTACTATGTTGTGTTGAAGATGCGTTAAGCCCTTTCTGAGGCCTAAGCTAATCCGTATATTAAACCATCCTGTTTGTCTTAACATGTTTGTGTTCTCCTAAGGAAAAAAACCCACATTAATTGGTCAGTGGATATTGTAGCTCCAAGGAACACACCTCCTCGAGCGTGTGAGCCCTGCTAAGTGGCTGCTAAGGCGTTTGCAGCAGGGGAGCAGAGGCACTTTAATGAACTCTCCTTCACTCCCCACCCCTGGAAACAATAATTTCACTGACCTGAACAATGATCACTAGGAAAGTGGGTAGCAAACAAATGCAGCAGCTACTCACTCGAGTGACTATCAAGTTTCTTTCTGCATGGAGATAATCCCCAAACAAATTATTTTCATCCTCTCTGCCCCTGATACTTCAAATCAAAAGAACTGCGTATCACAGAGAACAGACATCTTCCAGCAGCTGCTTTTTTCCCCACTGTAATTTTTTAGTATTGCTTATGATTATATGTAAGGAAAAATCTATTAGAAGAAGAGGAAATGCATTATCCCCAGCTGATTGTTGACATGATATTAGCTCAGTATTTGTCAGGCTTCTGGTAATGAACAAGTTTATACGCAGCACTTCATCTCTCCAGCAAAACACTTGGCTATATGAACAGCAGTAATATCCCAGCTGAGCCTAGTGAGAAACATGTTTATTATTTCTAAAAAAAAAAAAAATAAAATCTCATTCCTCCCTGATTCATCTACTACATTATTACCTAAGTATGCATTTGGAGGCACTAGATCAGCTAATGTAAGCCCTTCAGCCAACAAGTATTATCAAGTGTATTTCCATTAACTTCCATTCCCCACAATCGTAAGAAGGACAGCCTATAAAATATTGCAATTGCATTTACAATTGTTAATTACTGTAAATTCAGCGTTTGAGATAAGAGCATTTCCTCTCTCCAGGTCTTCTACCTGATGTATCGTGGCTATTATGGCTTTTAGGCAGATTCGCAGCGGCGAAGTCCTGTCTGTGGGGTTTCTCCTGCCTTACGCCCGCGTGCAAGATCTGACTCAGATCTTCCAGGCTCTGCAGCCCCATTTAACGGCTCAAACCACAGATCTGAGAGGCGCGAGCCAGAAGGGCAGTGAGCAGGGTGTAGTCTGGCAGATGAAATCGAGATTCTTTTCTCATCTTTTCCTATTCTTTAGATGACTGCAAGGAAAAATATTTCCTGCCTGACCCCACCTGTGGTTTATTGAGTAATGGCATTCTCGATAATCCATTTTGCCCGAGGAAAGCATCATAACTTGGTTACTTTGGTGAAGAGCATGGAAATGGGATGAGAAAGCTGAGTCTTTAAATCAGTTTTGTAAATCTATGCCAGATCGGGTTGGGCAGCATGAAAGATGCAGGTCAGAGGGCAAATCCACCACCAAGTACAGTTCCCAGAATTAGACACATTCCTTCTTTTTTTTTTTT
>VXBO01005907.1:28705-171817 GCA_013400135.1 Rhinoptilus africanus
GAAAGGTTTATTTCCTAGAATCAAATCTATCTACTATAAGCCCTAAAGCTAACCCAAGTTCTGGGACCTAGCTTCCTTTCTTCTGAAAGCAGATCTGCTAGAGAAGCACATATGCCCTCTGGAGATTTCTTCCTCAAGGCAGGTAGATAAATGCCACTCCAGTTCTAATATAAACTGCTAAAAGTGGCTCTGCAGCCTGAACTAGTCATTCAGTAGGGCCAACCATGAGGAATTCCATCCCATTTTCAGCTAGGTGTGTAGGAAAAGTTGAATTTTTTGCTTCTCAGCAACCTCTTTTTCTCCATTTAGACTTCTTCTAGACCACCCTCCCTCATGACCAGGGAAGGTGCCACGTCTGTGGCTACCTCACCTCCTGCGTGCTGCTGTGGGATGGACACCAGCAGTATGCGTGAAAATGCTCGCCATGGGCCAGTTACATTTCTGGATGAGTGTTTACATCGGAGATGTCTGCCAACACGATTACAGAAAGCTAAAAGACTGGCTGGATGGCTGCAGCTCTGCATTTGGGGAGCGCTGCTCTTTGCACACTTGTCCTGGTGCCTCCTGCCTCCCATCATCCTCACCACCACCAGTTTGAAATATAGGTGTCCAACACGAATGGGGGGATCACTGGGGACTCCTTACAGTCAGATACAGAACATATTTTCACACCAAGCAGGTCCCTCTGAAAGTGATTTAATTAAAACTTCTGAATTAATAAGCCTATCCTTAACTAGTAGCCAGAGTAATAAAAGCAGCATGGAACTTCTCTTTAATGAAACAAAGCACACCTAAAAAGTAAAACGGAATGTGAAAAAGGAGTTGTACTCTGAGAACTGCTTTTGCTGCTGCTGGTGCATCATTATAATGACTATCAGGCAACTGCTGTGTGTGCTGTTGGGAAGGAAGGAAGACTGAACAAAGGAGTGCACATTAGCCATAATGGAACCAACTTTAGAAGTTGAAAATACAGGTAATAACAGGAAAAACCTGAGATCTGGTATTGCTCAGACCAGATCTTATAGGCCAGAACACCTCATGTATTCAGAGGTGAATACCATAAGTTGTGTAATCATTTATCAGGAGAGCAGTGCAATAGGTTACCTGAAACCTCTTCTGTGCTTATCTCTGTGGCTCTGTGAAGAAAAGTCCTAGAGATGGAGATCCCCGAGATGGCAGATACCGAGACCTGGATCATAAAGTTGTGCATCAGGCTCATCTTTAATTCTGGATGCATCACACACCACTAAGTACCTTTTTTTCTTAAAGTTTTCTGTTGTTTTGTAGTTTTCCCTAAGTTCTACAATCTACTGTTACAAACCTAACACAATTGTATCTGCTGCACAGCTGGGGGTTCCCAAAGCTGGTTTTCTAAAGAAAACGTATTATCCATCCACTGCCTCCACAAGCCTCCCTACTGAGAAGAGTTTATGCTTAGCTACACTCAGGACATAACAAACGCGAAAGAGAAGGAGGTAAACTGAGGATTTAAAGAGCTGTATCAAATTTTATCACCGGAAAGTCTGGTAATGAACACCATCCTATTTCCTTCTGTTTAGCACATTTTGGAGTTCATTTTTCACAGAAACCTCCACATCCACCTAAGGGATTTATTTGATTTTATTTTTTTAAGTAGCTAAATGGATGAACTGGTCAGGCTCTAATTGTGTCTGAAAGGCTACAGGTGACACACACTGGAGACTTAATTATGTAGTGTGCGGCTCCATCTGTCAGCTGCAATATCTTTTGCTACCAAGAACTAGACTTCCATAGAAGATGACGTGACAGATTCAATTTGCTTTCACAAGGATAACTGTTATGTGGGCATTTGAATAATGCTGGAAATTACAACAACATTTACATTCCTTGTGTAGACATTGAAGCGCTATTTACGGCAAGGTTTGTCCGAAATACAAAACTAAGCTTGAATGGGGAGCAGCCAATACAAGGCTGAAAACCAGGAAACAAATAATTAAAATATCATTAAATGGAGGATAGACTTACACAACACTCTGTGAGTAAAGATACACCCATTCACATGTAGAAAAATTCTGAAAAGTTTATTTTTGTGTGAAGTTAATGGAAACAGCAGCTGCAGTAAAATTTCAGAGCTTCTATGATAACTCTGATAGCAAAATGTAAAGACGGTAAAATCCCAGTTTGGGAGGGAGAGAGGATAAAGTTTTCCCTTAAACTAGAGATTTTCAACCTTTTTCAACCTGTTTACTATAAAGATTTTTCAAGGCTGATGCAGATTGCTGTAAAACTATTTAAAAGTGATGACTGTAAGCTTACCTTTCTTTTCTGCCTTTCTAAATAGCTCACAGATCGCATCTCTAGATTCACCGCAAGGTAAAAAATTATCCTGTGTAGCTGGTAAATCCAGCTCATGGTTCCTTTGGCCTTGCTGCTACCTGGCCACTCATTAGCTGAGATAATCTAATCACTTATGAACGTGGGTCCAGAACCCCGAAGGGACACTGGTATCCCTGTATGACATGTTGGCATAAAAGGGGGAACAAATGTTATTTTCAGAAATTACATGTGAACCATAAGTTTTCCTCCTAGTTTTTCCAATCATATTTTCTTAATTTTTCTTAATACAGGTCCCTGGACCATTTAAGTTTGTGAAGCCCACGCAGACTCCATGGGAAGCAAAGCAATTGGTAGCAACATGCTGGCATATTTAGAAAGTGAAAAAACAAAAGAGGGAAAAATATACTAGGAGGGATTTTGCTATTTACTCTAAAATGAAGAGACTTGCTAATTAGAAAATGCTTTTCACAACTGATTTCATTTGACATCAGGGGGATGACCCCCTTTCATTTGCTTACAGGCTGTGACGTATTTCAACCACTGAACAACAACATTATTTTTAGCAAGCTATACATTCATCATATGCAATGCATCTGGAAGTCTAACCTGCCATTATGTCAGCATGCAATATACAGTTTTGAAAAACTCCCTATATTTATCAGCTTTTGAATTCAACGGTTGTCCAATTATCGCTAAAATTGTTATAATCTTAGTTTTAGATGAAAAGCTTTTTTTGAAAATCTACTAGTAATCTTCTGTAAATGTTAGTCATAAACAACACTGCTAAATCATAAAAATATAACTGCTTGTGATTAATCTGGGGAGAGACTTACATTAACATATTCAGTTCTAAATGGTCTCTCATCCCAGCATCCAATAAGTACTGATAAATTGAATTAGCTTACTTAGTGTGAGGTTAGCTGGGAGCTGGCTTGAAAATCTCCCCTGAATTTCTATTTTAGCATCCTTGCAAAAGCGTGAAAAATCCAACCCCAGACCAGATTGTTTGAAAACACCACCAATCTGTGAGGATCTAGCAAAATGCCACATCCACGCTCTTCTGAATGCGCCTCTAACACTCATTTACATTCAGTGCCTGTGCAGGTTTTACTTCCCAAAGTGCGAAGCAACCTGAGGCCATGCAAATCATGATTTCTTTGTAATTGCCCCCCGTTGCAAGCCTACAGGCTCTGCTGAGACTGAACCTCTTCATACCCGCTTGCTGCATGTACCCAACCCTGCGCACTCTGTGCATTTACATTTGCAGCGCGACCTACATCCACGAAATACACAGGAGCCGCAAGCGGGGGACACTGATGTGCCAACTCCACCAAAGTCTATGGAGACCACTGGCAGGGGCACGTGCAGGAGAAGGAAGACATGGCTATGTGGGGCTGCTCAGGAACCTAAGTGCTTATAGCGGCTGTGCTCCCCATCCACATTTTGATGGATAAGAGAAAACCTACTCGCTCGTCACCGTGACAGGGGCTGCGCAGTGTTTGGCTCCCCCGCAGCACAAAGGCAGGTGCATGCGAAGGATGCGAATGTTTTCGATGTCACGGGCTGGCACAGCCGCAGCTCTGAGCCCAGCCAAGCAAAACCATGACCCTACAGACTCCACCAACCGTGTGTGCATGCATTTTCCATACTAATTTGTGTACTTTGCAAAACCATAAAATACTCCTCTTCTTCTGCTACAAATTAATTCACTCCTACTTCCAGTTTGACACAAACTATAATTGGAGCCGAAGCTGAACAAGAGCTGATACTGATCAATGAGAATTCACGAAGCGCTGATTTGAATACCGCTCGCATCTGCAGCCTAACGAGAGCTGGAGAGCTGCAGAAGGAATGAAGCAAATCTAATGAACATAAAACCAGGGCGGCAGCACTGCTGACTCGGAAAGGAATGGCTGAATTATGCTGCTGGAGCAGCTTGAGCGGCTGCAGAGACCTTTTCTCCAGAGGCCCTGCCAGGGAGGTGCCCACAGGGACATGGCTTGGGGGCTGTCTTGGCTCCGGCTGCTCCCAGCCGGCAGCCCTGTCTGAGCCATGTGGGAGCGCCGTTCCCTGCGGAGATCCGCCAGCTGACAGTGCTACCCTGCGAAACCCATACCTGCCAACTGGCTGCAACACTGGGATGGAGGTGCATTTATTTTATCCCAATATTTAGCTTTTCAACCGCCTCCCCTTTGCTTTGCTAGCAGAACCACACGTGAGAACCTGGGGGTGCTCCTCCCCACCCAGGGCTGGCGGGGACAAAGGGGTGGGAGATGCCCGGGGATCGCTGCGGGCGCCGAGTGCTGCCAGTTACGCAGAGCAGCCTCATGGGCACCTTAATACCTTTCCCATATAGATAATATTCCTTGCTTCTCAAATGCACAAATCAAGCGGAAAAAACCCCTCCAAACGGCTCAATTAAATCCCATCTAACTGACACTGCGGGAGGCTTTTGACCAATGCAGAAAGCTATGTTTTACTTCAGTAAAATGAGTAAATAGCTTCTCCAGCACACCAGAAAAAAGTAGAAAACATGCAAACTTTAAGCCACCCTTTGGTGTTAAATACTTGTAAATACTTGCCTTTTTTCCTCAGATTAATATCTCACGTTTATCTGCTCTATACATTTTGGAGACATAGTGAAAATTGCTTATTTCTAATAAAATGTAGCAACTGTACCCTGAGGAAAAATTACTGTGTTATGAAATATTTTTCCCCTCTACCACAGCCAATTTAGTTTTCATTTAAAATTCAATAACTGCATCATACTCAGAATCTTCCATGACTGTCATAATGACTTTGAACAAAAAGTCTGCTGTAAACAAGGAAGATTAGAAAGACATTATCAAGGTAATTTCTCCCCAAGTTTCTTTCACACAGAGTTGCAGAAAATGGATGCAACAGTTAGCGTGAATACGATTTAGAAATAAATAGGAAAAAAACAGAAGCACTTTGTTCCGGAGATACTTTGGTAATAAAAGCATTACTTCCCCTGTTTTATTTGAGGTATCTTTCACCGCTTGGTGGAAGGAAGCACTTTGTTGTTGGTTGCCTCACTGAAATATTGATGTAAGTGAAGAAGACAGACAACATAATATTGCCAGGGAAAGGCTGCCTACTTGCTGTAGCATTTTCCTTCCTTGCATCTGGGGAAGGAGGGAGCTCTGGCGACGGCACGGGCAGAGATGTGCTGAGCAGGAGCTGCTGGTCCACGCTCCCCCAAGCCCTGCATCTTGGTGCTTTGGCAGCAGCAGGCACTTCAGAAGGAAGGGCAGAAAGAGAGGAGCCTTTCCCTTTTCACTTTGCCCGGTCTCTGAAGACAAACGCTGCTCCTAGCATGTAGAAGGGGAAGGAATTTGAAAAAGCGCCTCTCTCACCTGCCTGTGGCTTTGCTCCTCACTGAGTGCATGGCCGAGAATCTCCCCGAGCAAAGCCCAGAGCCTCCACTTTTTTCAGAAAGCAACTGAATTCCTACAAATGGATTCGATAAGCAAAGCTGTGCACATCCAACTACATCTCTTGGCGTCATTCCCTATGTAAAGCATCTTTGCGCTTGCAAAGATCATTCTTATCATTTTTATTTTTAACTCCAAACTCTCCCAGGCGCTGGAAGGAAGGCAGAGCTTTGTGGCGCACAGGAGAAGGACGGGTGCTGTGATGCTAACTTGCCTTGCACGGCAGCTGTGATTGATGGAAAGCAGCAAGGAATTAAACAATTCTGAGGCTCTAGAGAAAGCAACAAAATGTGTATGCTTTTCTTCTGGGACCGGTTCAAAAATATTCCCCTTACAAATATTTTTGGTATTTTTTCAATCTGGCCATATTGCAAGGTCAGTCTTTGCCTGGGTATAATTTCCCACCTTCCTTGAGCTCAGGGACTCCACAGCTGCAAGGAAATCCTCTCCTTTTCCATGGAAACCAGACACAAAACCCATTAGAAACTTCTGCATACTTCAAAAATCCTCTGAAAATCTTCAATCCGAGTAAAATCCATTAATCTGTAACTGAAACAAGGCTGAGGCCCTGACCCCACAGTCGCTCCAGGTGCTCTGCCTCACGGCTCCCATGTCCCCAGGACCTTGTCATTTCCAGTAGCTAATAGCTGACCTTGTAGATGTCTTACAACAGTATTTGAGGTTACCAGAAAGATGACAGCGTCTACAATTGTGGGGGGGGGGGCTGAAAGGGTGGGGAAGCACATTTCCAGCGAAGATGAAAATTGTATTATCACCATAAACCAGCAAATTTTATTTTATAGTTCTCTATTTTTCTCACCCCAACAAATAGGAAAAGCCTAGATATATTTCCAATGGAAATGCAATGTAACATGGAGAAGCTTTCTCTTCTATTTCCTGTTTAACCTATGAAGTAGTTCATTACTAGTCTTCTGTCAAGTCCCATTCCCCATCTCAGCATTCCTGGAGAGGGATGCAGCCCAGCACATCCTGATCCAATTATTTCCTCAGGACTTCTCTGAGCACACCTCAGACACCTGCAGCTACCACCACAGGCACCCACCAGGCACATGCTCTTGCACAGCAATGACATTACTGGTGTTTCATCCTCTTATATTACAACTTGATGGGAACGATTTCTGGGAAGAAGGTGAAAACTCGCAATGTTGCTGTACTTCACTATGCCCAGCATCCTCAGTGAGTCCCAGCCACCGCTTCTGCACCCGCTGAAATGGCCCCCAGGAAACCTGCTCTGCTCCCCCTTCTCCCCCCCTGCTCTTCAGCTGCCCTTGAGATCACCCACACCATAACTCACCTGCACAACAGAAACACCCATGGGTGCTGCCGCTTGGCAGGGGCAGAAAGAGAGGTGAGAAGCACCCTGGGCTCTTCTCGGGGTACAGAGTGCTGGTCAGTTAAAAAAATCTGTATTTTCACCCACTCATCCTTTCTCTATGGGATCTGTTCAGAATGAAACTTTAGAGTGGCCATTAAAGTCAACCAATTTTAACGACAAAACCTGTTCTTCCCTCCTCTCTCCAGGGCTGCACAACAAAACAGACCCGAGCAGCTGCCTTCTCCCTGAAGGAGGACTGTGTGCTCTTATTTAACAGAAGCACGGAAACTCAGCTTTAAAAAAATCTGATTTGATTCTTCTCCTCTTGTCTACTCTAATCAATGTACTTTAAAATGTTGATAGTGATTTTCTAGGGTTTTGCCAGGTGGTTAAGCCGGAGGAAGTCTCTGTATGCCAAACCCTGATCATATTTATGCCAGACTGTGCTCTAGTGCTCTACAGACACAAGATCGTGTTAACACCATTAACTTTCTGCCCCACCTAATTAATCCAAAATAAACATTTATATCCCAGGAATTGATAGGCCATCTGCAAGCAGAGGTAGCAGGGCACGCCCTTTTTACAAAGCTATGGCATAGGTGTCGGCAAGGAGTACAGGAATCTCCGGAAAAATGGACTATGAACAGCAAACAGAGCTTTCAAGAAATAAATTAAACCTCTGTATGTGAGAAAGAAAGTACTGCTCTGTTCCCTGACACATGCAGGGTAGGAACCAGTGTCTCGCCGCAGAGGACTGTCCTCAAAAGACAGATCTGCTACATGCATTTTCCACATCTGTGTGGAGGGATGTCTCTATCGTTTACAAAGAATTAGGTATTCAGGTTCAGTGCTGTGTCTGAATCATTGTTCAATTTGGGCTTCACAAGACTTTTTAACATCTTACCATAGAAATCAACAACAAAAAAATCCCTTGTATGCAGGTACTATTAGATTTGATACTACTCATCTGATGGAAGGGTAACTCCCACAGCTTACTCTCTTTTTGTTTTTTATTGTACGTCACAGAGCTGATCTCTAACTGCAGATTCCAAGAGATACCATACTGGTGGAGTGAACAATCCAGAAGATTTATTAGATTTCCTTCTCGCAAACTACCGGTTCACATGAAAAGAAAGGCTTCTTCAATTTCCTGGTTACCTAAACCCCAACGTGGAATGGGGACATAAAGATTGTGAAACTCTTGATGGTTCTATCCCATATGTGCAAAAATTTGGCACCTGCTAGATTCATGCACTTGACTCCACTACTATTCAGCATTTATCACTAGCCAGCTGCCAGTCTCTGAAAAATCTAGAAAATGTGTCAACCACCAGTAAAAAACAGCTTCAAATTCAAGACAACCTTTTGCTATTTCCAGACAGAACCTGCTATTTGCTATAAACACTTGTTTCTAGTCATCAGTTTTGGGAAAGGTAAGAAACATGGATTCTGCTTGGTCTTGATGCCATGCTTTTGGGCAAGATAAAAAATAACTGTGAAAGTACTTTCTTAAAACCTGGCCACACCACACCGAATCAACAGGCAGTTGGTATTAGGAGATAAAAGGATGCTGTTCAGTCTGATTAATCAACCCCCCTTACGCTTGCCAAAGCCTAATTATTCCTTGATCTACATTAATGACTTCAGAAAGCATAGTACACCTGGTGGGAGTTCTCAATGGGGAACATTTTAGGCTAAAAGGAAAACTCCTCCCTGTGTCACAAAAAACTAATTTGCTTTTATCACTAGAATCAATTGGTTTATACAGAACTGTGGTCTCCCACAGGTACTGTTGGTTGTATCGAAAGATAATATACACAGTTTTTACCAGTATCAAACAGCTATTGTTTGACAAATACCAAACTCCATCTCAGGGTGACTTTAAAAACCACACTGCTATTGCATACTATTGCCGTGTGTAGCTTTTTAGTGAATAGTCTGGCTGTTAACTCACGTGAGCACAGAGACACATATCCCATAGTTTTTTGCATTCTCAGTGAGATGAACGAGCTGCTCGTATCCCAATTTGAAATTCAGCAAGAGATTAATTTACAATCTAGATCCAGATAAATTCACACGGATAAGGATGACATAGCATGAGAAAAGAAAAAAAAATCTACGAATAAAGCAATTCACCTCAACTTTACTTGATTAAAAAAATCCTACAACTAAAGCAAAGTAAACTGTTAAAAGCATAAGGTCTTTGCTTGCAACTATCAGCTTCCCCAGGAAGTTACTACATCAAATAGTACTTTATGGTCATCTTGAGGTGGAGACATCCAGGGCCAACGGAAACATAGAGAAATATAATAGAATTATTTCTACCAAATCTACTTGGAGCTGCATCAATTTATAACAGAAATTTTAAGATTAGCATGAGTAACATAGAACAGTAGAACAAAGGTTTAAAGAGTGGCCTGAATTTGTGAATAGATCAAGCTACGGTAAACTAATAATGTCCACAGGGATCTTTTTTGGTCTCCTCCATGCTGTTGAAAATAATCTTGGGAAGAATGTATTCTTTCCCTTACAAGGAATATTTGCTCAAATCCCAAAGCCAGGAACACAATTTCCTGTGCTTTCATGGACAAGAACACATTGACAGCCCTCTAAATTTTGAGAAGCTGATACTGTTGACTCAAGAATTTAACAACAGAAATGAGGAAACAAGATTTTATAAGGAAGAACTGCATCAAAATAGCTGTTTTCTATGGACACCTCAGAAGAAGTAAAGAAACCAACATAGTGGTGTTTCCCTTAAGTACATGAATATTTGAGAGCCCTGTAACAAATTAGTGCTGGAGTTTTGCAGCAAAATGACAGACAGGAGCTGTGTTTGCCTGCGAATCTGGGAATGCATGGGTTTCACAGCCATGGGTGGAGAAAAGGAGCAAATCTGTATGGTACCTATTTTCATTCAAATTGGTACATATCTTCCAAGGCTATCAGCTTCCCTCAGAGGTTAAGCCTAATATCTAGAGGATCCAGTAAGAGAAGACCTGACTACTTTTTCTTTCTTTTTTTTTTTTTTTTTTTTTTTTTTTTTAAAATAAATTTTTCTGATTCAAGAATAACTGAAAACAACTAGTGGTATATATTTAGACAAAATGATATAAATTTATCCTGACCACCAGTCCAAATCCAAAGAGTCCAAATGAGCTTCTAGGAAGTAATTCTCTCTACGGATTCATTGATATTATTACACATTATTACATATAAGCTTTGCTTAAACTACAAGTTTAAGCTAGAACTACAGTACAAAGAATGTCTTCACAGCTCAAGTCCCAGAAGCAGTATGGTGGTTGTTTAGGCAACCATACTTCATACACAAGATCAAGTTCTCAGAACTCAAGCCCTTACAAGGATTTAGTCAGAGCCGTATCTCCCTGCTTTTCATTAGGCCTTTGAATACTTCATATGCATTGCAGCTTTCAGTCTTTCATGGTCCTTACTGATGGGCTGGATCCTGATTCCAGGAACTTCCATGGTGAGGTTGGAAGAGCAGCAGAGTCCTTCAGATCAGGATTGAAAAAAGACATATCTATTTATATGATCTCAATATTTTCTTCAGGGCTTTCAGCCCGTTTACCTCTGCAGGCAGCACCAAGTGTGCAGGCGCTAAACTGTGGGAGTTTGTAGGTGCTATTGCAGGAAGAGTAGTAGAAGACTTGTCAGAATGCAACCGGAGAGTCTCCTGCTATCAGCTGCTTCCAGAACTCAGCTCATTGACCAAAGCAGGAGAGGACAAGTCTTAAATCAAGCACCAGACAGAAATGATTAAACAGTTTGATGCAACGATCAATGATGACACCACTTTGCTTCTTTCTTTAGCATATTATGAGCACACAGTATTTTCTCTTGCAGCAGAATTCATTAGTCTAATGTGAAATGTTATGGGAAGGGACAGTGATCATAAAGTTATAAGAAAGATTACATGTTTGTCTCAGATAATGTTGCCTAGAGCTCCTTTTTGCTTATTATTGTCATTATTTCTTTCTCCATTTCAAAACAATTCCTGCCTACATTTCATTCTTTTTTTTTCCTCCAGATGACTTTATTTTAGGCCCTTTGAATTTTAATGCCCTGGGCATAACCTGTTCAACATATCTATGGGTCGGACTCCATGACTGTATGGGAGTATGCGGCCATGAGAAAGCACAGCATCTAGAAGAGAGGTACAATCTTGATGGTTATAAATCGACCTTTTCCATTCATAGCAGTGAGGCATCCAAGTACCTCCATATGCCTATAGAGCATAGAACAGCCGCCAATCTTGTCCTGCCAGCCCACTGCTAAGCTTACCCAACTCAAGGGACCAAAGCTTTAGCTGATATCAATCTATCAATGCGATTTCACTTATTTGGTAACAGCAAACGTTCCTGCCCTGTTACATCTGCTTTGTACTATCATTTCCTTCTCATCAAGAAACAAACTCAATTATACTTTTCTCTGCTCCAGGCATAACTAACCAGCAGGCAACTCCCTCAGTAAGCCCAGCCATTTCAACTGCCTCCTCTCACACGCAGATATCTCAAAAAAGAAGTGTTACTTCTATACCCCTCAAGGGGTGCATGCACAGTCATTAATCTTTCTTTCATCTCACGGAATGCTAATAAAACAATCACCTCCCTATCCCCGAATTGAGTAGGTCCTAATTAACATGCTAATTGGGCAGATCTTCCCTAATGACTCCCAAACCTCAGCAGTAATATGTTATTTAGATAGAAAAGAGTTATCTAAAAGATAGGTAGAATTAAAAAACTGGCAAGCCAGAGCACAGTTTGGATAGGCAAAATACTGAAACGGACCCTTCTGCCGTGAAAATTAAAATTCTCACCCGCCTGTGCTATAGATCATGTATTTACAAATTCAGCACCTTGCAAGGTTCAGAGCAAGAGGCATTTTGAAGGTAATATACAGCTGTAATAAAGAGTACCATTCAAGCAGAGAGAAACAACATATGAGTAACAATGAAGTTTTTAAATATATTATTAAACCTGTTTATTTTAATATCTCTCTAAATAAAGCTGGCTTTTATTACCTGACACAAAAATGTACAAGTTGTTTTGCAAACCCAGCAATGCCAGAAGCTCTGGCAGTTTATATTCATGAGCAACTTCAAGATGGATAGTTCAAGTCTTAATGGAATTAGTCCACTGGGTCTAGTATTGTGTTTATGCAGTTAGAGGCTCAATATAATCAAATTTCTGTGCATTTGCTCTCTTCAGAAAATAGTACTCAATAATAATTTAAACCCCCCTTTAAGCTAAAATGAAAATATTGGCAGATGCCATAAAAGTTATCGTTCTGAAGTTTTCTTCCATGCACACCTCATAGATAAAAGCGGAGTTTTGTTACTAAGAAATTAGAAGTTTTGAATCTTATACAACAAAACCTCTGATGTGTCTCTCTTGAAACTCCAACTGCAGAAGTCCCTGCAGCGGTGGCCTTACCCTAGTACCGCTGCACACATGGATGATGAGCACACTGCAGCACGTTGGCTCTGGAAAGCAGCATTTCTGTAAACACCACAAACAGAGCCAGCCAGTACCGCCTCACACCCCAGCCGTGTTAGGGAGAACAAATTCAGCATCAGGACTACACAGCAGCACTACACTGCCTTGTCTCCAGGCAACTGAGACAAACCTAAGGTCGTAGAATAGTTTAGGTTGGAAAAGACCTTTAAGATCATCGAGCCCAACCATTAACCTGTCACTGCCAAGTTACCACTAACCCATGTCCCTCAGCACTGTGTCTACACATCTTTTAAATGCCTCCAGGGATGGTGACCCCACCACTTCCCTGGGCAGCCCCTTCCAATGCTTGGCAACCCTTTCTGTGTAAAAATTTTTCCTAATATCCAATCTAAACCTCCCCTGGCGCAACTTGAGGCCATTTCCTCTTATCCTATTACTTGTTACTTGGGAGAAGAGACTGACCCCCACCTCACTACCCGCTCCTTTCAGGCAGTTGCAGAGAGTGAGAAGGTCTCCCCTCAGCCCCCTTTTCTCCAGACTGAACATCCCCAGCTCCCTCAGCCGCTCCTCACAAAACTTGAGCTCCAGATCCCTCGCCAACTTTGTTGCTCTCTGGATGCACTCCAGCACCTCAATGTCTTTATTGTAGTGAGGGGCCGAAAACTGAACGCAGTACTCAAGGTGGGGCCTCACCAGTGCTGAGTACAGGGGGATGATCACGGCCCCAGCCCTGCTGGCCATACTATTCCTGATACAGGCTTTGGTCCCAAGCCAGAAAACCTCAGAGGAAAGCCAGATAATTTTTCTTTGCTGTGCTTTTGGAGCATGCAGAAAGAGAAAGACTGACATAGGGACACCATAATATTATTTTCAGCTGGAAAACAAAAAGCCACCCTACTATCCCATTTAACCGTTACACCCTAATCCAGAGAGCCACAATCCTTTCTAGAGACTTCAAAGGAGGTGGGAAGGACTTCACCGCTTTATCGCTTTAAATGTAGTCATAAAGAAGATAAGTTATAAAGGAAACCAAAAGCAAAAACTATAAAAATATATCCCAAAGCATAAACACAGCTCTTACACAGCTTTGCACCTGTATTTATCTATCTATAAATACCTATATCTACATAGATATACTGTTCTTTCTTCCTATATAACCCTCTTTATAGAGAGCGCTAATGTTTCTGTGTACCACAGCATGGAACTGTGCTGTGGAAGTTGGGCTTGAAGGAAAGGTAATCATGGAAAAAGGCTTTCAGATGTAGGCTTAAAAGCAGTGTAGCCAGAGACAAAGAGCTTCAGGGTGAGGTATCTTAAGGGGTGTGTTTCTTTGACAGAAATACAGTTCCCTGAGCTGTATTCACATCTTCTGCACACTCACATCATGGTTCAATGACATAATAAATCCAACTTAGATCAAAACTACTGCAGCTGTGAGACACAAAGCACTGATCCAGTATAAATTTGCTCTGCTGATTGAGATTTGTTAAAAAAAAATAAATGTTGACAGGTTAACTTTTCACTGGCAGGCTTTATGCTAGATCATGCACCATCTGCCTGCAGCACTTTAACATTTTCTGAGATCCCTTACCATCTTCAGCTACCAGAAAATAAACACACGCTCCTTATCTTGTATTTTGGCTAATTCACTAGAGATGCAATTGTGTGTCCATGCCTGATTTGGTTCAAATCTGTGTTGCTGGACAGTCCTCTAAGTGAATGGATCTGGTATGAAGACCAAAGAAAAATACCTTCAGCCTTTGCTGGAACCCAGAATGTATTGCCCCAGGGCAAAAACTGGGCTAAGCAGAGGGACAGGTGAGTGCTCAAGGTGGCATGAAAACTCGTTCTATGCAATCCAGAGCTAAAATCATGGTGCTCCCCTTAAGAATGGATCTAGCCCAAAACACAAAGGTGCTGCTGGCTTTGCTAGGGTTGGACCAGTTACATACATATACTTTAATTAGTATGGACTATAAAGTATTTAAAAGACTTAAAAACAATCATCTTGCTCTTCTCAAAAACATATCCTTTTACTCACTCTTTCATAATTGCTTTTCTCCTTTTTTTTTTTTTTGGTGTTTTCCAGTTTTAACAGAAAGAGATTTTAGCTGCCTGAAAAGAACAAAATAAAGAGAGGAAACTTTTGATTTGTAACCTTTTCTAAACAAGAAAAAAGCGTGTAGAACATCCCTTGATAAGACCTGGGGTCGTGATCCCCCACAAGCCTACCCTGTTCAAGTGAAGGTGACACGTCTCCAGGTGAGCTCAAAAAGAGCTCAAAAGAGACCAGACTGTTGTGCCCAGCTGAGGGTCTAACCCTGGCCTTTGTGAGCTGACCTGCTTATTGAAGTTGCTATGTGTAGTGTAATAGATCAGTGGGTTTTGCAAAGGCACTGAAGGATGTGGGGGCTGAAAGCTCTAAGGCTATGTAAATGGAAATTTTCTTTCTAAGGAGCGAAATATGCAGATTTTGCTCATTGCTTCCACATAAACGAGTGACCAAATGAAGAGAAAAATGATCAAGACAAATGTATGCATAATAAAAATGTGTACATGCTTCATCTAAAATTCATTGCCTCCAAAGGTTCATCAAATAATTGCTTAATCTTGAACAGCTGCATGCACAATAAAATTTGCTTGCACTAGGTCTGAATAGAATTAATTTTTCTTGAGAATTGTAACATAACCGATACCCTCCAAATGTTCAGCAAGTGGCAACTCCAACTGAAAACGGCAGTAAAGTAACTTGTATTTAAAAGTAGCTACGCAAACTAGGTTGATTCTGAGCTGACATCTGCTCACTTTCATCACGTACTTCCTTGTATAGTAGCAAAAGCCTGAAGAAATAAGAGCTGCAAAAGTTTATTAAGGAGTCAAATCCAATCCATAGCTTGCTCTGCCAAAGAGAAGCTTCATTCCTGCTGTGAAGTGAGGGGGGGATATTTGGGCCCTGCGCAGACTGCGATGTCAGAGTTTCCCAAAGCCTCTGCAGGTAGGTCAAAGGGCTGGGGTCTCGGGCAGGGTCTGAGGGTATCGCTCATCAAGGTGGAAGGAAAAGGAGAGCATCAGAAACATTTTGGGAGCAGAACTTTAAAAGAAAGATTCCCTCTACCCTATTCTTTTGGTAAAGTCACTTCTGTGCTGACAGCAGGATTTGTTCCAACACACTTCATTTTTTAAAATATCCATTCCCATCAAATTTCCCGGAATAATGTTTACTGTTGGGTCACCTACCTTGAAATGGGAGCTGCAGGCAATGTACTAACCCGACTGAATTCCTGTCCTGGGTCACTAACGTCCTATAACCTCTGTCCTCACAAGCCTTCCCTGCAGTGTTGTTGCTGCAGGAAATTCCCCGACCACCAGTAAATTAAATTAACCCCCCCACACCGCTTCCTGCTCGTACAACCGTACAGCGGGAGACTTTCTCTGTTGCACTGAAGTTAGCAGAAAGGCTCCCACTAACTTTGCTTCAGTGGCAATTGGATGAGCTGCTGGGTAGGTGCATCGAAAATTCACTGAGCGCCAGTTTGGAAGCACTTAACAAATGTCACCGTTTACTCTAGTAAGAGGAGCTGCTTGCCAAAGATTCAGCTCCCACCGTGAACAAAGGGATGAGGGATGTTCTCGATTTACCATGAATAGCTATCCCTTGCAGCATCAGGCTGCCTCTTTCAATGCTCAGCTATGAAATAAAAGAAGTTTTACAATAATCACAGGACCAAAGACTGCCTTTCCTCTCCCCAAAGCTGAACGAGTTCAAAATGCTTGGGTTGACAGACTACGATATCCATAGTCAGACAACATGGAGAACAGTCCATGCAGTTTTGTAATTAAGCTAGGTTTGCAAGGTTTTTATTTTGGAGGAAAAAAACCCAACAGGCTCTCTTATAATTGGAAATAAAACTAAATAAATGCCACTGCCTTTATTCTGGCAGCTGAATTCCAGTAATGGTTAGCAATTGCTGTGTTTGTAATGTAAATATACTACTGTCGCTGCACCAAAATAGATTTCTTCTTTTTCCCTACTCATCAAAGTAAAACATTTGCTCCAGCTGCTGATGATCAAGAATTTGGAGAACATTATCCAGACTTTTAGTATTCTGCACACACTGCCAGGTGCACGAATAACTCGGTAGCATCTCTCTCTGAATATAGTTAATTGAATTGGGGCTTGACTGGGTTCAATAGACAATAAAAGAAATATTTTCCTGGTTTGAAAAGTTTTGACCTACCTCAGTGAGGGAAAGAGTGATAAGGAACATCTCCGCAAGAAAAATGGGGTTTGCTAGCCTCATCTGAATCGGCGTTCAATTTTGTAAGCACTCAGATTTTCTTTTGCTTCCTTACTTGTATTTCTGCTCGTGCTACAAGACAAACAAGCTAGCAGATACCACAGAAGGTCACAAGACAGATAGCAAGAGAAATTTTAGCGTAACTAGATTTTCTCATCCATTGCATGGTCCTGTAGTGTACAACTCCTGCTCCAGTTGGGTTCTCAGGTGGGACCGCTACAGCTGCGCTTAACGGGGGAGGCATTGCCGAAGAAGAGCCGACCTGCGCTGCACCATGGGCCCATCCAGCCGGGTGTCCGGCCTCCCCCAGCAGCCATCAGAGAGTACTTCTCTTCTGAAGGCTGCAGGGTTTCAGTCTGAAAATCAGTGTTACGATTCAAGATTAGGCGAAGCACAAGAACCCCCAAAGAGAGGGAGAGCGGTCAGTTTGCCCATTGAATTCAGCTGTGAGGGAACTAACTGTAAGGGAAGTTAAGGAATTTTATGAAGGAATTGAGAAAACCTTCCCTGATGTGCAGAACTGCCAGACCTTTTTTTATGGAAACCTCTTTTTTCATGGAAATGCTGTGACAGAACCCCCTGTGCTTTCTAATTGTCCAAAGGATTTCTGCATATACCAGAGGAAGCACAGAAATCAGCTACAATAGCGTCTGTGCCAAATAAATCCTCTCTCCAGCTGCATCTTCAGCTTATTTCTCTCTTTCCCCAGCTGACACTTCCTAAACTCCCTGCTCGCCACCCTGGGGTGACCTACATCATCGCTCCAGGTCCAAATTTTGGGGGAAAGTCCTGTATCCAGCAGCTGTACCAACACCGAGCCAGCTAAGAGAAGTGCAGAACACTGAGACCCCAAGCCCTGCAATCTTAGCAAAATCGGGACTGTTCAACGAGCATCGCCAGGAAGAGAGCAGGCAGTACAAGAGGACAGAGCAGAACTGCGCTGTCAGCATCTGCCACACTAACAGCTTTGCAATTTCTGAGTGACCTTGCACATAACGGTTGGGATGAAGGTACCTGGAGGCCCACGTGGAGGTTGGCTTTGGGCCAACGCGTGCATTTGCTGCCCAGCTTCATGATCCGAACCACCAGCCCTACCATCACTGCATACTTTCCCACCTACCAGCCCCTCCTTTTCTTGATTGCAAAAGGACTAAATTCACAGCTGATGTAAATCAGCACACCTCTAGTAAAATTAGGAGGTCTGCAGTGCTCTGCACAATCAATTGCTCATCCAGAAGGGTGCAGAGACCTTACTATTTTGTAAAATATTAGGCATTACACAGCAGGGATGAATTTGACTAATTTTGACACAGTTGAAGTCCCATTCATAAACACCTGTATAATAATTTCAATTCCCTTATTTATTGAAAACTAGTGTTTTCTAAATACTCACTGAGGGTACGTTTTTAATAGACATCTCAAATAACTGACAAATCCACTCAAACTCTATTTAACAAGCTCTTGACTAGAGCCTGCCCTTCCAAATTATTTTTCTGTTTCGAGCTAACTTCAGTGGAGGATTGGCTGCCTCTTAGCACTAGCTTTGCTGTGTTCACTGTTGTGTGTTAAAAAAAAATAAAAAGCCCAATCCTCCCCAAAACCATAATACAATCAAGAATTAAGAGCTTTCAGCTGCATCCAGTTGTCAAACAGCCCGTGGAGTATTAACAGACGCAAGCAGTATGTATTTTGGTGAGATTAATATAGAGAAGGAAGATTGACGATGCCGAGTTCAGCATCAGATTCCGAATTAAACCCTGTTTTTATGTGCTTGACTGAGGTACGCTTTATTATGGTGTAACACCCACTAGCACAGATAAAGTTCAGGGTCTGTCAGCATTTTCCAGTCTAAATCAAGTCTGTTTTCCAGAGCAGGAAAGAGGTCTGGGCTGTAACTCAGTGTAACCATTCTCTTGAGTCAGTAGTCCAGCAGACAAGGTCTCCTCTGAGGACAGTAGTGTTTGTTCAGCTAATTATTGTTCCAACTGGTTTGACCTTTTTTAAAATTAAAGGAGAGTTTGAAAAGAAAAGTACATGCAGGTCAAGTTTTCCAGGATTTCAGGAAATTTCTTATGGCTTGAGATACTGCGTTTTATAACCGTGAGCGCAGAACATGGATGAGTAGCTAAGAACACACTGTGAGTTAAGAATATGCCCCCTAAGGTATTTGGTACTAACCCTTTCCAGAAAAGACCTTTAGGTTGCGGGCTACAAAGTGAAAACTAGTTTAGATTCCTGCAAATCATGTCAGTGTCTAACAGTTTGGTTTGGATCACTGTTGACTCAAAGTGATCCATCTTCCTAAATAACACACTTGTTTTCACTGTTTTTTCAGGTAGGCTAGGAGCAATGCAGTAAATACAATGCTTCCATCAGCAACGTTACTCCTGCAAATTTTAGCAATTAACATGGTAATTGGAAATTGTTAAAGATTGATTAACACCTGTGAGCAAAAAGGAACTGCTGTGAGGCAATTTAAATGGAGAAAGCATAGAACGAAGAAAAAGGAGCAAAAGAATTTGTTGGCACATAACCACTTTTTTCCATAAAAAAATGTATGTATGCAACAAAGAAGAGAAAATACAAAAAAAATTGTATGTACAAACAAAAGTAAGAAATAGAGGACATAACTAAAGGGTAAACTGAAACATCCCTGTCACCTGCATTTATAAAAGTCAGGCCAGAGTCTGATTTTCCTTCAGAAGCAAATACTTATGGCACAGTACCTATGACACTTGGTACCTGGGAAATGGCTTGGATGAATCTGAAGCATCAGCAAATTATGTTGTACATAATGAAACACTGTAGGCTCCTTCTCTCAACACTGATGCTGTGTGGGTAGATCTATTTCACCATGACTCTCCTCAGAGGGCTGAGGCCTAAGGACTCAAAACTGTAGGCAGATAGATATTCATTCCTTCTTAAAAGCTGGAGGTTTGCAAACACTTTGCATCCCTCTTGTGTAGGAGTCTTTTTTCATCTCCTTTGGCTGTCATGAGGTCCTACAATATTTACAGCAGCCATGCGATGTCTCAGTAATTTATCTAAGAATCAGCAAGTTTCTCCATCTGCCACACTTTATGTATCCTTAAGGAGTCTCTTAAAGAAAAGACACTTGAATTTCTACGCTCAAAACCACAGTGCTAGCCCTGCCTTAAATACCAAACAGACCCTTTGGATAAGGCACCATTTGATGCAATACTTTCACTGATTAAACCGTGTAGCTTAAAAGTGAGATTTTATTTTTTCCATATTTTTTTTTTTTTTTGTATTTGTTACGTTGACTTCAAGCAGGATTCTATTTCAAGAGGCACAACACCTCGGGATTTTGGTATGATTTCTAGCATCATTCTAGTCTCAAAGGAGACAGACGTCATGCTTGTGAAAGGTGTTTCATATGGGGAATCACACAGTGTTTCACTAATAATGTGTCATAGTAAGGAAGCTGAGAGGTTCAAATGGTCAACTTAAAGCACAGGCACATGCTTAGGAAACCACTGCTTTACGTGCTTCACTTGAGGCATGTGAGTGGACTTACTGGCAGCTTTCTGGCTTCATTTTATTTAAAAAATAACTGTTTAGGGACCAAATTTGTAACAAGGAAGGGCTTTGTATTGCTGTTTTACTGGTTCAAAGTTGAGAAAAGTCTTCTGGTTTTATATTTATAAGGTAAGCCTAAATTAGCCTTTTGTTAATAAGATTAAATTTATACCAAAAGATAAAATATAGAAAAGTTTTAGTGAACCCAAACTTCCTCTTACTCTCTTAATTTTGCTTGTTTGAAAAAATAAGACAATTCAGATTTTTTTTCATGATAATTTTAAGATCTGGAAAATTCTCAGAGAGTGAGAAACACTTCCTACATAAACTCATTTATGAGTAAACAAAATCAAACCAAGGATTTGACTTCTAACATCACAAATGTGTGTACTAAATTAGACTACGTGAAACACAAGAGAAACAAAACTGCTTGTTTCCTCTTGTAAGATCATATTTATGCCAGAAGTTTCTTTGGATACTGATTCCATATGTGATTGCACTCAGCCTTTAACAATATTTTCAATTTTTTAATTGAATTTTCTTAATCTGTTTAGAAAAGAGATTTATTCAGAAAAGGCATTCCTCTTCCAAAATGAGAGCAACCACCCACAGAGCCAATTAGGACCAGCTAAATGGCTTGACATTCAAACTTTCCATCTTATCCTACATTTTCTTGAGTTATAAATGTAAATGTTGATTCACCTCTTTCTCCTTCCCTTGCTGCTCTCCCTTATTCAAGGCCATTTGAGACAGATAATTCAATGAGTGGGGAGATAACATTTGCCTGAATAAAGACACTGCTGAGCCTGCTGCAGACGCACACTGAGAGCCCTCATCCCACCCCCTCTCCTACAAGTGTCCTATGCTGTCACAGCTCCTCCCTGAGATGCTGTCGCATTGCTAAGGGACAAGAAGTTGGAGCCATCTGCTTGCTTCAATTAATTACAGCTCGCTCCTGAGATTTCTGCTGGGAATCTCCCTTTTCAGGCATGCTGAAATGAGACCTGCAATCACTGGGGGGAATTGACCACATTGTCCCACCTTTTAAATGCGAATAAAAAGATATGCCTGTCCTAAATAAGAAAAATGGTATTATTTCAGCTCCCTCAGAAGTGACTAACAATGTCTTTCTCTGCAGATGACTGCCACAGACACAAATAAGGCTAGGAGAGGTTGAAGTGTCAAGAACAGTTGAATTTTCAGGTACTTGCTCTTTAATAAATAATGACAGGCTGCACTTGGAGTTCAGCAAAGAAACTCTATTGCCTTTCTCCTGTCAGGACATCTTTATGCATTACAGGATTGGACACAAAGCTCCCTGACACAGCAAGGTTAGTGCAGCCATGCACTTGAAAAGACGACCCAGTGATATTCAGGGTCGACAACTGGTAAGTATTAAACCTCTTAAAGCTCTTGCTTTGCGAGATCCTCCATTTGCTTGTTTACTGGAGCCACGTCTCATGGGGAAATCAGCAGTGAACACAGTGACTTCTGGGTCTCATTGCAAAAGAGGACTGTTCATAACCCTGAGAGTGAGATTTTTCAGAGTACTCAAAGCGAACACATAGTAATATAGTTTGCCAATTAAAAACCACCCTGAATTTTGCTGGATTATTCACAAATTCACTAAAATCTCTTTCTCATCAGCTGCAGTGGGATGCTAAATTGTAAAGAGTAGGGTAAATCTACCTGTCTCAGCATTGCTTACAGTCAGCCAGACCACTGCTCCTCAGGGTTCCCAACTAATGGATACACCCTTCCCTCCCAGGAGAATTCAATGCACTCGCTTATCTTAAGCTGGCATCTGCGAGCTTGTCCCTGCTACAAAGAGAAATATAAAAGGAGGGTTAAGTCGCTAAAGAGTTTCAGATTTGTGTCTCACTCTGGTTTCTAGTCCTGACGCAGAAGCAAGGAATTACTATGCCCCATGCTCACAGCAAGCACTAGGGTTGCAAGGTGAAATGAGAGCAAACCTCATTAGCAAGGGGCTCTGCTGCTGGCAGGAAAAGCACCAGTGTATATCTCGGTTTAGCCTACGTGGGATACCAGATGGGAAATCAGTGTAACTTGCTCCTTTCACACTGCCTTCAGAAGAGCCACAGCGTCCTCCACCAACAAAACCTTGGACCTATTGCTTGGAAATGCAAACAAACTTAGAGTTAGGAAGCCCGGAAACTTCTGAGGATGACTGATGTAGCTTATTAATTTCCACATTTTGCTTAAAATATGCATAGACGTCTAAAGCCTGAGGATCATAAAAGTCACTGAACAAGAGCCACTTTAAGAGATCAACTGCAAATAAAGGAACATATATCCAGCAGTTAAAATGACGCAGCCCATAAATGCCAAGAAACAGTGACTGTTTATAAGAGCTGTACATCTGCTACTGCTCTCTTTCCTTCCTATCCTTTCTGGGTAAGGATGGCCTTCTGATCCTTTCTTCTTGTGAAAGAAAAATGAACAAAACAAAGAGGGGGTGAAGAACTGAATGAAAAGTTTTAAATCAGAAATACAGGTTTGGAACTCCTTTTTGATAGAGAACTTGGAGTCTGACGGTTCACAAGCTTGAAACATTATATCTCTCCCCCATTCCCAGCAGACAATGGAGGAGATGGTAGGTTGCAGTGTTGGCACTTTAGAGTCTCATCTTAAGCCATTCCTGCCAAGAAGCCGATTTTGGGTGAACATGCTGACAGCTCTGTAAACCTTTCTCCATTAATCTCAGCTAGTGAAGGACATTTGCAAGGGCTAGATGGCTCAGATTACAACCTTGGGCTGGAACTCCCTTAAAGGTTCTCAAATTCAATAACCTAGCATGAACAATTTCATTAGAGAATTATCACCAGTCAGTTTAACTAGAAACTTCTTCACACCGAGTTCTTAAATTCTCTTTCCTTCAATAAATCAAGGCATTTATTCTCCCTGTCATCCATCATCTACTTGTTATTTGCCTGGCTTAAATATTTTAGCAAGTGCTTTAACAATGTTTGCTGTTTAAAAATTTAGATGGTGAATAAATGTGCCAGTTTCCTATGTCTTAAGCCCCACCGACGCCAGGGACCAGATATTAATGGGAACACTTTTTTGCTGAGCTTTCACCACCAGAATTATACATTCACATTGTTGTCTGAGGGCTTAGCGCTGGATTGAGTCAGTTCAGTGCTCTTAGGACATCATTCCTTTAAACATCTGTAAATGAATAAAACGTATTTGGTGAAAATCTGTCATGCACTAGTCATCTGCATATTTTTAAATTTTCATGAGAACTATGTTAGACTTTAATAATAATAAAAATCCCAACCTTGCTTGCACGGAACATACACAGGGAGTAAGGGGACACTGCTTGCACAAGATTAAGGAGTTTTAAATGTACGCACTATACAGCGGAGCTTACAGCAGTGATGGCAAAGAAAAGCATACGTGCTCTACAAACTATTCACAGGTTAAGAAGAACATAAGGATCAAGAAAAAAGAATTAATAAAAAGTATGTACAGGGAAAAACACTGGATTTATTCACATTCAAAAGAGGGAAAAAAATAATTCTTCTTCAGGGACACCAGCCCACACCTCATTTAAAGTCCCGTGAAGATCCTGTATGCCAAAGGCTGGGTACACCAGGACATTTGGTTAGTGCTGGGTTCAGCTGAAATGGAAATTCAAGAATTACTTTTCAGGAAAAAGCAACTCCGTTGTGGCTAAGGGATTATCCTGGCTTTAGAATTGGGACCGTTGTATTATTTTTCCCCAGTCTCTCTGGATTTGTTTCCTGATAATTGTGGGTCCCTGAAAAATATCCCTCATTAATCACTACAGCTGAATGATCCTGGTTCTAGGAAAAAAAAAAAAAAAAGAAATTAGAACCCCTAGAGACTTAATCAAGAGCATAAGGTGAGTATTAGTGACTTCTCCCCTCCTTACCCAACCACAAAATTATCCATGGACCCAAGCAATGGGTCAAACCAGAACCTCAAACATCTCTGAAGCCTGTTAGGCAGTGGGGTGGTTTTCATGTTCTCCTTTTTGCTGAGATCAGTCAGAAAGACAAACAGCAGCCCACCAGTACTAGACAACAATCCTTTGATGGAGCTACACAGCCTGCCAGAGCTCTGCACGGCACGTGCCTTTGCAAAGTGCGTGTTGGCCACCTTCCGAATTCATGCTTCCATGTATGAAGACTGATACTGAAGGGTTTGCTTCACTACACAGCAGACAGTGAACAGTAATTTAAGAATCTGTCTGGTTAAACAAGACCTACTAGAAATGAAAAATGACATTCCCAGTACAAGGCAATTACTGTAGTTCCAGCCATCCAGGCAGGAGCAAGGTATAAGGGAATGCTTCCTGCATTTAATTTCCTACAAAATCACAGGTATTAATTAACTTGACTCTTCAAAAGGTGCTGCCTTTGACATTTGAACACATGCAGATTTTACAGAGGTTTGTAACCATCTGGTTTTTGAAAACTTACCCTGCTCTCTGTGACCTGACTGAAAGCCATGCAGTGCAGCATTTAACTGCTGAGAGAGAGAATAATTTTTTTCTTCCTTCACCCAAGATATCTAAGAGCTGCAGTAAGGAAACAAACCCTGGCTCAGATAAGTCTGCAGACTTTTCAACAGCAGTAACAATTTCTGTGGACATTAGCCAGGGGAAGCCCATTAGGAGCAGATTGCGACCATGCTGATTTTCTGATTGGAAAGTAGAGGAGGTGGGTTAGATGATTAGATTCAGATGGGTCTTTGTCTCAATAATGAAGCTCCAGTAAAATTGTGATGCGCTGCAAGATTGGGAAGCACTATGGAGATTATTATTTATTTTCCCCTCAAAACGTAACACTTTTTACAAAAGGAAAGCCTTTCCTAGAAGGACAGTGATGCTAGTAGGCCCGGCTGAGGGGTCTGCTCTTCCAAGTGCTAGGCTAAAGTTTCTTCTGGTGAAAAATAAAGTCTCCAGTTTCTCTTCATGTTGTATCCCAAGCCAAGTCTTTTTTTAGTTATTGTTACATAAAAGCAGCTTGATCATCCTCCTAAGGTCAAAGCAACAAATCTACTGCATCCCTGTGGGCAACACATTCTCCTCTGCATCCTATCTCTGACCGCGAGCACAGCTCTACACACACGCTGGCACATACAACCCTCACCAGCCGCTGCATGTCTGCTTAAATCTTCTTCTTTTCTGGAAGTCAGAAAATGTTTTCATCAGTTCTGCTCTGAGCATCCTTGGATGAGAAGGCAAATTTAAAATCTGTGCTGTGGTATCCTCCTTGATACATCACTGGCATGAGCCCTCCACAGATGCGCTGTGAGCTGCTACGGTGCTACAGCTGCTGCCAGATGTTAGTATCGGCAGCCAGGTACCCCGACACCAAAAGTCCTTGCTGCACATAACTGAATATCCCCCTGTCTCTCATTAGTGTTCCTCACAATTCTCATTTATGATCTTTCCACCATACTTACAAAGTGCCTAGCTGTTAATAAGCACTGTCACTCCAGTTACTGTGTTTCAGATAAATACGTTGCAGTAATGAATAGAGAGTAACAATTTGATTTAAGAGAGTGGCTTGCCCGAGCATGAAAAATTACTTGACTGTCACTGCAAGCTCAGCTTGTCCTCACATTATATGTGCAGTTCACATGGGGAATCATACAGAAATCCATCATCAGTAAAATTATATTCATTAGCCTTCAGTTTAGAAATGAAGCTGGTAAACCAACTTTATCTGCTGTCTGTGGGGTGAAGAGACTTTTGATAACAGCCTTTTAATTAGATGAGACTCCTTAGCATCAGCACGCAGATAAGTGAAGCTGCACAAGTTACCTATACTTTGCAGAAATAGATTCTTTGATTTGGAACACAACAACAAAAAGATTTCAACATCAAAAGTATTGAGGACAAGACTGCTTATGAAGAATAGCATCTGTATAAATTATAGCAGAAACAGCTGCAGCAGACATGAATGCCTGTAAAAACAAGCCTGCTAGAAGTCGTCTTCACATTAAAACCCAGCGAAATCCAGTGCCAATTGACTATTAAAACTTCCAGCCACTTCCTACTCCTATGGATAAGAGCTGCCTCACACTCACTTTTGCTTATGGGACCTTGATTATAAAGCATTTATCACATTTTCATCCCTTGTTAAACGATTTCTTGCAGGGGATTTCTTTATTGGCAAGCATATCTAGTGCTTCCATATGCCAAGCAAGTAGGAAAACCGGCAGGAGAATGGAAAGACTGAATTTTTCATACAGTCCCTGCTTGCACGATTGCATGCTTCTGGGGCACTCTGCAAAAGATACAAGGTTTAAATAAAGCTATTTCCAAGAAAATGGCTGCCAAGTTTCCGCTTTTGAACCCGCTAGTCACATAACTCCTCAGGTGGGAAGTAACCAAGAGCCTGAACTCATCTCTTCCCATGGGAGCAGTGAAACTGGACTCCTGAGGAAACCCAGCTTCCTCACATCAAGTCTCATTCATGCGCTAGACTCGAGGCTTCCACAGGCTTCACAGATGCAACACATTCTTTCTTTGCTACTCTTTCTGTAGAGAGAGAAAAAACATGCTATGGGTCAACAAGATGACTGCAAAAGCATCTGTGGGAATAGGAGCGGATCTTACTCTGGGTTTTGACAGAAGACTGTGTGACTCATTTGTAATGCTGGGATGCTGGATAGGAAAATACCAGAGCTGTCTGCAAGATGTCTCGTCTCCCATGAAGGGAGCTGATAAGTGGGATAGCTTGGTCCAATCCTCCACTTGCTGTTCCAGAACTATACCACGGAGACCTGCTGCAGGAAAAAAATCAAGTGTGCCAAATTCCCAGGAGCTCTTTGCCTTCTCTGAACAGGCACGGGGGGCAGCAACCAGTGCCTGCCAGCACCCCAGTACAGTACTGCCCGGCTTTGGCAGAGCTCTCCTCCTGCTGAGGTTAATAGACTTCATTAACATGCTTCTTCCATACGATACCTCTCATGGAGCACAGCTTTAAGTTTCCTCTCAAGGCAGGTAAAGCCTCTTCATGGAGGCTGTTTGTACTGTTACCAAGTTCCTGTGAAAATTCTCTAATACTCCCCTGTCTGCCCAACACTGAATTTTATGGGAAAAAAATCTTGCCTGGGTTTGAAGTAATTGCAGGGAGAGAGGAGGTAACCAGAGGTGCCCACACCTTTCTGAACAAAGACAGTTATTTTACATACCACACAGCATCATTGTAATTTAAATGATGTCAAGTGTAGCTCTTAGGATCTCTCTGCTCCAAGCAATAAACTTCCAGACAGTTTTAATACCATTCAGTTGTCAAACAAAGTAGTAATTTACATAATATTCTGCTACTATGTCTGTGAAAGTCCCAGCTCTTTTATAAGTCTCCTTGGCATAAGGCTTCTGCCTCTAGGAATATTTACATTATTTTATTCAGCACTATGCAACTCTGTGGGTCCCAGCAGATTGAGCTGTCCCAAATGCATTATCCTTGAAACTATGGAAGTCTTTTGTGCTTCTTCAATAGAAAAATTTCCAACATCTGGTCTCGAAAGAGTTGCAGAAGCAGCTCTCTGCTGGCTTCAGCACATGACCTAGCTCTCGCCTGCCAGCTGAGTCACGGAAACCGTTTGCAGGTATTCTCCCGATTTTCAGCAAGTGAAAGGTAATGAGCAGAAAAAGGAATAATTCAATCCCGAATTTGATTCCTATTCTGCAACACTAATGCTACTTCGTAATCCATGACCCCTTGTGCCCCAAAATGCACTGTTTTTTTTTTCTTCAAGCAGCCGATAGGGAGGTCCCACAGCACTGACCACAGCTGATCCCAGCTGGCAGAGGGCACCCACACCCCAGGCAGCTGGCTTTTATTGCAATAGCAAGTAATCTGACATCTGCATGCCAAACATCCATCAGCTCTGCTCGGGCTTTTTTCTCCCCCAGCACACTCTGAAGAAAAATTAAAAAAAAAAAAAAAAAAAGAGTGCCAGGGAAAGAGCTGAATTCTCTCAGGTGTCAGGAAGCCGGGTTTGCGCTCACTCTGTTATTGCTATTTCAAGGTTCGAGCGCGGCGTGGGGCCAGGTGCCCTGTGCACTCACTGCGTGAGCATCTCTGTTGCACTGAACAAGTATGACTGGAAAAGGTTAATAACTCAGGGACAAGAGGAGATTATATGACCTGTTGTGACTTTCTGAAGGCCACACATGGTGTTTGCACAAATCTCAAGAGCCTTGTCACCTCCAGCCCATTTTAAAACCCCAAAGAATCCTGTTCTTTACTGAAAACAATAGTATCTCACTTTGAGTGAAATCGTGCACTGTGATATTGTGCATCAGAATTTGCTCATCCCACACAGAAGCAACTAAGTTCATAAGAGCAAAACCTGCTCTGTGAGATGCCTGACTTAGTTGCCTAAAGTTTTACAGAAGCATCTTCTACTTTGGTACGTATGTGACCTATGAACTGCTCCGGACAGTGCAATTTCCAGGAACCTCAACTAAATCAGCGTTTGAAGGAGAGGCTGCTGCCTTGCTCCTTTTGCACTGCATAATATCAGGAAGAATACAGTGACCCTAAAGACAGTTCTGCTTCACATATAGCAGAACAAGGATAGAAAACAAGATGCTTTCCCATGCAGAACTGCTTTTGAACGGATATAGTGAACAGCATAACTATGCCAATAACTTCAGTGACTGATCCTTACATCAGAAAAGTAAAACATCCTTCTGACTGATATAGGATACCAGCCTGCTGCAGTAGAGTATCTTTACAGAATATACTCAAGCTCTTGTCTGTGTCAGAGGATCTTGAGAAACACCATTTCACTCCATCCCCCTTACCTCCCATTTAGTACTCCACACCTTTTAGTTAAGCTGCATATACTTCAAATATAACCTAACAATAAAGAAGGGGAATCATCCAGCCTAGAGGAGGCAAATGCTGAGACAAAGCTTGAAGACTGAAAAACACAGCAAAAAACCAACGATATGCCTGGGAGTCTTTGCTTCTCACTTCAACATTACCGTTAGGACAACCCCCTCCCAACCCCCCCCCCCCCCCACGAAAGCTACATTTCAGCTGGTGAAAAATCATCTAGAACACTTAGAAAAGAGTGCGTGTACAGGATCAGCCAGGAAGAGCTCTACTATAGAATTACATCTTAGCTATCTCTGTGTTTACTTTGATGAAAATCTAATCCTTGTTCTTCTCGCAGCAGGGCTGTCTTGGCTCAGTCTATCTGCTCCGATAACCTTGCTCTGAATCCATGTAGCTGCAGCTCACCACTTTCCAGTACGTGGGTTGTTTTGTGAGGTGTACGCCGAGCATTTTAAGAAGCACTGCAGTTGTTAACTAAGAGAATTTCAATCTGCTGTCATCTAGACATGTAAATGGGCATGTGTGTGTTACTTCTCTACCGTTAAAACCCCCACCTCACATTTCATGTTGGCTTACAGGTATTATAACTACCAGTCTTACATGTAGAATATTATTTTACAGTACACTACGCCTTGCTCAAATCAGTCTCCAGTTAAAGATGCTGAAGCTAAAGTCCTCAGTCTGAGGTTAAATGAAGCCATATTTTAATTTTCTTCATTGTATAGCATCACTAAATCACACAGGCCTATAACCACCTTTAGGAGAAAGGCATCTTTAAAGCCTTTGGGCATTTTAAAAACAGGATAAATAAAGCCAAGAAGACAAAAGACACGACAACTTTTACAAGACTCCAAACAACCCTAAACACTATGAATACTAAAATGTCTCAGCCCCTGTCCCCTTAATTCAGCTCTTACTTCCAGAGTAGTGCTTCAAGTAATGCAAATATGTTTTTTCTCATTTTGATATTTCAGACAGGTTCCTTTGCATTTAGCACTGAGCAGACACAAAGAGAGAGCATCCTTGAAAGTGAATTGAACTTGTGTTTTTCACCTTATAAATCTCTTCTATATCCCATCATGGGTTTCCCGTACAAGTAAGTGGCAAGAATCATCGTCTAAGTAAAAACACCTCACTTTGGATGAAACTCTCCCTTTGCCAGGGAAACGAGAGTATTTATTTCAGTGTGATACAGCTTCTTTACTTCCCATTCCTTCCACTATATTTTCCTTAGAAAGGTGGGCATCACAATGGCACTCTGACTCTGCTTTCCTGGATATGCATATATACACAGATATGAAGAAAAGGTGGTTAAAAGTTCAGTCTTAGTACATCAGAATGTCAGTGTCAGAATACACTCTAGAAAAAACACTCTAACTTGAAATAATGATACTGTAGTAATGTTTTGGGTTTTTTTCCTTTTTGTCTTGGTGTTGTGGAGATGGCAAAGGTGAAATTGATGCAATTATTAAATGAAGATTGTGGTTTAGATATTTTGCAAGGTCATCTAAATCTTGGAATAGGTGTCGATTTGGTATAGACGGAAACAGATGAATCAATGTGCAGTCATTTTTCAGAACGTTCCACTGTGAATTGGTGATTAACCTTTGAAACATACTATGAAGAAGAGTGGCTGATTCTCTGTCTCATTGCCTTCAAATCAAACCTGCTCCTCCTTCTATAACACGTGCTATAGCCAACACCAAGCTATTGTGTTCAACACAGGACTATCTGCCTGAAATTCTTCATCCTATTCTTTGTAACAGGAGAGACTGCACAAGTATATAATCTTTCAGCTGAAACTCTGTCAACCAGCGTCTAATGTTTCTAGTAGCTACAAGCCAATATTTTAGTGTCCAACTCACAACCTTCTGGTGCATTTTGAGAAAATAAAACATAATTCTTTAATACTGTGTGGAAAAATTACATTTTGCTGGTGTTGCCACATTCTAGGCTTCGAGAAAGTGCACTTGCCTTTCATTGTGCATCAGACACCAAAGAAAAGTTGTAGCCATTTATTTCAATCCACACCTCCTTCTGAAACAATTTATTTGGGGCTTGTAAAATGTGGCAAATGCAACAAAGCATAAAACCGAAGAATTCTTTATGGGGTGACTAACCTTGGTGTGTAGTCAGTAAGAGTCGCAGTGAGTCTGTCCATAGGTGTACTGATATGATGCTGTAAGCTTTGCTATTGTTTATTTTGGAAAAAAACAGGTCTGCCAAATACCCTGGACATACCTGCTATGGAAAACTCAGTCTTCTGGGACAGAGGCCAGAGTGAAGGATTTGCTTTCTACTTGACCTTGAAAAAGTTGCTTGACCTTTGAACAACCATATTAGAAAACCAGGCTAATAGAAGGACTTTAATCAGAACGCGATGCTGTATCTGAACTGAGTTTTCATGAGCTCATGAATTATAGAAACTCTAGCAGCAGAGGGGGTATCAGACTTCTAATTCTATTTCAGTTGAAGTTAAAGAGTCCTGATCCAGCATACAGAGATCCATTGGGAATCTGAACAACTTTTGTGAGTTCTTCTTTTTGTTACATTTGAATATCAAATAATTCACTGATTTGCTTCACACCTCAGATAAGAAATATCTAGGTCTGATTCTTCTTCACCTGTCCCAGTGGGTAGTCTCATATGCAAATATCCTTATTATGGCTGGGTACCGCCAGTGCATACACGGTTAAAGAAACTACAGGGCAGTTGAAAACCGGTCTGTCTCTGAAATCATGCTCAGCCTTGCTTAAAGCTTCCCCCAACTTTGCTGTATATTTAAAAAATACAGCCAGTCTACAAAATATTAAACAAAGGCAGACACTAAACAACCTTTTTATGCATTTTGTGGAAAATCTTAAAAAACATCCCACCCCCATTATCTTTCAGCAGCTGCTAGTGACTACAGCAGGTGGAAAATGCTTTTTCTGTCTGTAAAACTTGTACCGTGTAATTTTGCTGTCCTAAAATGAAAGACTGCATGCGCACATGGAAACAAAATGCAAGGTTCTTAGCTTATTCATCTCTCTTCTTGTCTGGCTAACTGATACTGAAAGTGACTGTTCGCTTTTTTGTCAACATGCAACACGTCAGCATTGAGCCTTTTTACTTCAGAGCCAGGCAGGTACTAGAGCAACCCAGGACCCTGCATGATAACACCGTCATTATTTGGCTCCCCCATCTCAAGTGCTGCTGGTTGAGAAAAGGTAGCCGTGTGTAGCAGATGGCCCGATGTGCTTCAATACACTCCCATCACATGCAATGCTGTACATCAGCACAAAGCCTGCAGTTCCAACCTCAGACCTCACGAGCCCAGCACCGTCTCCTAAATTATTTATTTCTCAGATCAGGCTTAATAATGATGTAGGGAAAAATTTGGTTTTGTGATGAAGAGTGGTTTAACAGAGCTGACAGCATGTCTACAAGCTTTGTTGGGGCTATTCAGCAGAGAGGTGAACACTCTGCTGCTCTGTTAATAGTTATGGGTAGTTAGTCATCAGGCATTAACCAGCTGTCATGAATAAAATTTCTGCAGTCTACCAATTTCTAGACGTGTAGCAAAGTAATCTGCGCTATGGACAAAAATACTACCTTCTGGACCAGGTGACAGAAGCACAAGATGTTGCGGTTTACTTTATTTTGCTGAGAAACTGGCATTCTTGTTGTTTGGATCAACCCTAATGAAACACCTGCTAGGTTTTAATTAAAATAAAATGGAATGCAGTTGCATGAACAGGTGGAAGGAGAAGATGATCTACCATACAGCTCAAATCCCTCCATGTGTTTGGAGACTTTGCAAAGTCCCAGCTATCACATCCATAAAACAGCAATGGAGTGTGTCAAGAACATTTTGATTGCGCACATGAGTCTGGTTAAAAAGGCATCTACTTAGTCAGGGAATAGCAGAAAAATAATATTCAAGCAGCCTCACATGACATCCAGGTAATGACTGGTGTAATGGTTTCTCACTTCAGGTGATATTTTCCAGTTGTGAGAAGCTAGACTATTCAAATCATTCACAATAAAATATTAGACATGAAAACAACAGCCAGACATCAAAATAAGTGAGGCATATAATGAGCGTGATCGTCAACCCCCCCGCCCCGATTACAATTCCTATTCTGAGCTTTCTCCCCATCCTTTGTTGGAAAGAGCTATCCCCCCGAGGCTGCGCACCTCTAGCCAACTGCCAAACAGAGCAGGGCAAGATTAGCCACTTCATTTCAGATTTTGTTTAGACATAGAAGAGAGGTGGTGCTCTTCAATACACCTCTGCTTCTTGAACTTGGCACATGGTTAATCGCCATCTGTATATGGCAAGAAAATGGAAGGTAATGAAGAGTCAGTCATGTTCCACACAGTCCTGGCCCTGGTGTAGGAGAGAAAGCAGGTAACTGTGAAATGCGCATGCTGAGCAGCTGGTGTAAGAGCCAGTTCCAGTGCTTTCTTTTACAATTTAAGTTTTGAATGATGTAAGGGAACTTGGTGGGCTAGAAAACCTGGCCCTTTGCTGAAGAACTTTTAATACTCATTGCTTTAAATTAGGTCTGTCTTTTAAGAATGGGCTTTTTATGCACTTCCTGTCAATAAGCCTGTAAGTATTCATCTGTTAACTTGGTGGGTGCTTTCTTCTAAAACTGTTATAGAACAACAACAATAAAAGCAACCAAAAAAATTCCCATATAAAATCTTGAAACTCCCTCTCATTTTCCTGAGGAGAAACTCATGCCATGAACATAAACATCCACTGTTTTCTGAGATATAATGCACAATGCCTTCTGATTTTTGCTTTCAAAATAATACAAGTCCTCTAAGGACTAACAATTAGTAAAATTTTAGTTCAATATGAAAGACTAGGGGAAAACACATAGCATGCTGCATTCAAAGGAGCTCTTTATTTCAAATAACTCTGAGGGCTGGAATTATGTACAGTAAAAGGTAAGAGATGGAGCTAGAAGTTTGACTTGCTAGCTACCTGCTAGTTCTGTTTGCTGTATACTTTGTACAGGGGGTAGATTCCTGGTTATCTCCTGTAAAACAAGGAGTTTTCTGACATGCTTGACTCCACAAAGTGGAAAACCTCTGCAGTTTGTGCTTTGATTTAGAAAATGAAACAGCAATGGTATTTATAGAAGGGAACTCTGTAGAAGAACACATAGAACTTGGGGAAAGTTTCGCTTTCCAAGGGATGCAATCCAGGGCACTGCTCTCAGGCTATGGGTTGCGAAGCCTGATGAGGCAACAAGCCCAACAGAAGCTGGTAACTGAAACAATATTAGAACTTCAAAAACAGTTTGGAGACAGCAGGGTGTTAGGAAGGAAGGATGACCTTGGTACAAACCAGACCCTTACGTAACCCAAAATTGCATGCTGTCCTAATCTGAGGGCAAGGAAATCACCAGATCTAGTTATTTATAACAGATAATTCAGCATGTTTAAAAGCATCTATCTGCATGATTTCAGTCCATAAGATAATCTAGAAACAAAGCACTTTGGAAGGTGAGTTGGTCCTGATGTCCCATACAGAGGTCTATTTCCATAACTTTTAACAGCCTCATCTCCCATATGGAGTTTTGGCTCGAGTTGCAGTTTTGGGATACAAAGCAGGCTGCACTAGCAAAGTGGCCTTTGCATAGTTTAAAGCCATGGTTTCTTTCACGCTCACTCTGCAGTCTAAACTTGTAAATCACATCTTCCCTGGCAGCTACAGTGATTGATTTTCTGCTCGTTCAGATGCAAAAAGTAATATTTGATCATGAAAATCCATTTAACAAATTTCTTTTTCTTTAATCCGTTAATGCTGTCACAATGAGCAATACACATTTTTACGTGACAGGGTTTATTTTTGAATGTGAGTCACCTCCCACAAAAAACAAGAGAAGTTCCTCTCTCAAGAAACCTTGAAAAAATATGATGAAGTATGAAGCTGCACACTCTGATAGGAGTTAAGTTCCTAGATAAGTATCTTTAAAAATATGGACCCTTGTTATAAAGGTTTTTTAATGTCCTGACCCGCTTGCATTTGCTATACTCACACAGGCTTTGTATAACCACTACGTTAAGACTCTGCAACACTCTTCATCCACTGGTGTCACAGTCATTTACAACACAGAGAGGAAAAAGCAGCAAGCCTTATTCCTCTGTGGTCATCAGCCCTTACGATTTGTGAAGCTCAATGCTCAAGAACAGAAAGAATCAGGTAGAATAATAGTCATGGGGCTAAAGAGACAGGGTGGGGAAGTCCAGCAGATAATTGAACTTTTTGTGACGTGTTATATCTGACACTAACACCGCATTTCCGTAAAGCTGAAAGGACATGAAGTAACAAAAGCAAACACATCCCAGACTGCACTGAAACAGACACAAATCTTGTTCATATTAGACAAGAAGGTGGCCAAAGTATACAAAGATACACAGGCAGAGGTTGAAGCAAAGGGAGAAAAAATTGAATATTGGGTCTGAACTCACTTTTATGGCATTTACATTACCAAAGTTCTTGTGATAACAGTTATAGAGCAGGATGAAGATCTGATGCTTTTCAAAGGAGCTTGAATTTTGGATTTTGGTAGGTACCATTGAAGTACATAAACCATTTAATCAAAGGCACCCACTGTTCTGGTCTGGAAAAAAAGAAAAGCAGTTGCCATCTCTTATTCCATAAACATTCAAGCTAGTCCTGTATGGGGTCTCAATCAACAATCACAAACAGATGCTTCAGAGAAAGCCACAGAAACCCCACAGCAGATAGTTATACAACAGTCTAGTTCAAACAGAAGTACTTTCTAACACAGTGCTTCATTTTTTCCCAGAGCCTGTCAATCTATATTGCACCAAACCAGATTTCTACATAACCGAAGGAGGATTTGGCATTTAAGTGACAGTAAAAATGTAAGACAAGTTCAGTCACCAATGCCACGGATAAAAGTGTTGTGCATTTGCACAAGTTGCATCTGTCCAGGCTCTGGAGGGGATTACCATTGATAGCTAATCCAGTTCCCTCTGCTCTCAATATAAGAATAGACTCATCTAGAAGACCACTAAGCATGCTTTTCCTTTCTGAGGTCCACAGATAAAACCATACTCACATCACAAGTTTATATATTTATATTATTTATAACATCTGCAAGTAGATGTCTCTGTCTTCTTTGCCATGTGGACTCTGTCTAGCCAGCAACTTTTCAAGTACCTTCTGAAAGAGATGCATTTCTTTGCTTGTACACTCTTTGCAAGCAGCAGGGAACACTGTGGCTTCCTTTAGCAGATACTTTAGCATCAACAAGAGTAGACTGCAATAAAACCTATGTACAAGACACTCTTCCAGTAAAAAAATCCAGAGATTTCTGTAACCCAGAGATACAAACTTGGAAGCTGGAACTCAGGAGTGCAGGTAGCTCCTGCCTTCCCTACTGAGTTCAGTGTGAGCTTTACTTACACACTGCTTCTCAACTGCACAAAAACCCCCAAACCTCTCTTCAACACTCACATTTCCCAAAGCTAACACTTCATTTTACTGTACTGGAACAGATTGCCCTACTTTTTACATCCTAGTAATTGTCCCTTAATAAATCCTACTCCTGCTCAGCCTTATCCTTCAGTTAACCAGCAGCATCGCTGGCACCAGCAAGATTCAGTTCAAAATTGTTCCCAGGAGGGCAATAAAAAGTAAGCAAGCTTTTGCCCTTGGCAGGCATTGGTGATAATAGTAAGTGATAAGGTGCTGACCTACATCCACCTCACAAACACATAAGCTAAAGAAAGTCTTGAATGCCAGGACTTCAATCTGCTTTTCAGCCCCAGTCCACTCACATGTATCAAAGTATCACATTTTTGCAATCAGAGTTAGCGGGGTTTTTTCTAGTGCCATTAGGCTTGGGACCCGGGGAAACTGTGCTGCATTAGTTAAAAACCCAGTGGTTTCCGGGCTAAGCAACCACTGACGATACTTAGCTCTAGAGAGGAGCAGGGCAAAGGAAGATTGCGCATTTGAGGAACAACTTTGAAAATCTACACTAGGAATGAAAGGAGGTGAAAAGGGCGAAAGGGGCCTGGTGCTGCAGACACACACACACACATCCTCCAGCAGCACCTTAGTGTGTTTAGAGCACCGGGGAACATGGTTCCCTGGATGGTGGCTTCCTGGAGCTCTGGAACTGCTCAAGGGCTAAGGGAATTAGGATGGTTGTGGATTTCAACAGAGTTTTTCTATAGCTGCCTTTGTGGTGGTACAGATGCATGCTACCTGTGGGGGTCGGAAGCAGACGCTCTTTAAGGTCCCTTCCAAGTCTGACCATTCTATGATTCTATGAAACTGCAGCTTTACTATCCGCTCGTCTAATTCTCTTCATGCTTATCAGTCAGAAGTGCTGAAGGTCCAGTGGCCTCAAGCAAGAACTGCTGCAGCATTAATTGGGTTTTGTTCCCTTTGTACCATCAAACACACGAGGGATCATGCTTTGCGGCCTCCATTTTAAACTTTTGCTTAAATTTAACTATTCTTTGTCCTGCAGAAGTTAAAACTGAAACAGAAAAGAAACACATTAAGCCATGGCTTGAAATTGCTCACAAGCCCTCTCATGGTGCTCGCTGTCACCTACGCTTCAGAAGCATCAAGCCACTGCAGAGATGCAGAGTGCAAGCTATGAAAGAGATGCTCAGGGAAAGACAGCATTTCTTTTGGGGTAACCCCGTGCCTCTATGCCTCTCCCATCTATATTGTGTAGAGAGCGAAAGATATAGAGGTGGCAGATTCTTTGCAACTCTTTGCATTCTAAATCCAAGTATCCTGCTCTCCAAAGCATGAGATTTTATTTTTTAAAAATAGTTATTTATCAGTTTGCTTTGCTTATTTTACACACCCTTTCTTTGTCCTGCCTTGGGCAAATGATCCCCTTGTCTTCATTTCAGCAACTTTCAAAAGATGAGCTTTAGAGGGGTACCAAGACCTCAACATTTGTTCAAATCTTCAAATCTATTTATTAGACAAACTGATGCCAGGTTATGCAAGGAAAAAAATCAATTTTAGTTAAAAGATAACTTCATTTTTAACTGTATTTACCTAAAAGACTCAAAATAATCCTGCTTTAAACCAAAGCATTTTTCCCTGAGGTAGTAAACCACTTGTACAAAAACAGTTTAATGCAGTGTGTTCACAAAGCCAAAGTCTCTATCCTATTCTCAGTGTCTCACTAGACTTTTGTCTAAATCATTGAGAGTCCAGAAGAGAAGTTACAAATCGACATCCAGTTGTGAAAGCTGAGCTCTGTTTTCAATGCTAAGAGACAATAATAAAGAGATAATATTTGCTTCAGGGAAAAAGCACTGGAGCGAGTGTTGCCCATTTGATCAGCATGTTGCCTACTTTGTCTGACTCTCCTCCTTTAAAAGGCTAATAGAAATAATTTCTTTAGACACTTCATAGAAGGATAAGTGCAACAGAGTTGTAGACCTCTAGTGAATGTGCTTATCAACCACTTTCAAAGGGCATGGAAATGAACTAACTCCTTCCAGCTTCATCATCAGATTGGGAACAATTCAAACACTTTGACCCTAAAAGCATTAGATTTGTACATCCTCATCAAAAGGAAGGGTACATATATTTATCCTTCATACACTTTATCTGCTTTGCAGCATCGCACAGAGAGGATTTTTTTTTTTAATTATTGAAAACACAACTTCTTGACCAAGTCATTTGTCCACCTGACTGGTGCTAAGTTAGCACTTTCTATTTCAGATAATGATCTTTAAGGAAAAATAATAGAAATAACCTATGAAGAGGAATTTATAAAAGGTTCTTAAGAATAGGATCACATTTTCTATAGAAATGCCTTATCCCAATATAAAACAGGTGGGCATAACTATCTCAAACTGAAGTTGCCAGTTATTGCCACCAGTGGAATTGAGTGTATGGGTGCAGGGTCCCAAGCGCTCTCGCTACACCAGCTAGTCTGAGCAGAGATATGCAGTGCAGCAACATTTAGATCAGATTCTTAGTTTAATTCACCCCACCTCCAAACAGATCTTGCAGGTCCTACATACTCAGGTGAATGCACCCAGCAAAACCAGCTCACTCTTGGCCATTGGAAAGAAATTTGCCCTTCTTGGGTAATACTCTTCTTCTCTGGCTCACTGCTGCTTTTTGTTCACAACTGCTCAGCCCAGTTTCTGTAGCACAAAGTCAATTCTATCACATATTCCTCCAAAAGACTATGTTAAGATGATTATGTGCATCCAGTGGGCATTCCAGACAAGCTGACTGCAATTATCTGGCTAATTTAATTTTTTCCAGGCATTTTCTATTATTTTACCCCAGAGCATATACAATCATTCTGTCTCATATTTGTATCCAGAGAAGAGATAAAGAACACATGAAAAATTGAAGTGTCTGATGCTCCCAAAGATGATCTTAAATTGTGAAGGTTTCCCAGAAAAACTACTGTATTTGCTATGGCACAGAAGCTGACAAGACATTTCCCCTAGAAAGTATTACACTATATTCATTTAAACTAAAGGTCAGGCTGCAGTACATAAGAAAAACGAATAAAGATGATCAGAGTGGCACAGAGACCAGTATTCTGTCCACCACAGACAGGACTCTTCTGCTGAAAACTGCTGTATTTACGTGCTTCTTTTCTCACCAGTGAATGTTACCATTCCTAAACAGAGCAGCTTAACAGAAAGCTCCAGGCATTGATTTCCATTTAATTGTTGGAAGAGGGAAGGAGAGTGCAGAGAAAAAAAAAATAGAAAGGGGAAGTTGGGAGAGAGACCAGTTTTCAAAAGTCAACAAGGTGCAACAAGGTGATCGCACCTCACAGAAACAGTCATGCTGCTGTCAGCCCTGCAGTTGCTCCTTTACCTCATGATCTCAATCATTCCCTTCACATGTTCTCCATAAGATGTAACTCTGCTTACCATTTTTTTACTTTTCAAGCTCTATTTGCATTAAATGAGTCTTGACAAGAATAATTAGGATAGGACTCATAAAACAGGTTTATGATTTATTAACTACTGATTGTTCCTCCTCAGCTTCACTGCTAAGATGTCTCTAGTCCAAGAATTTGGCTTTTATTCTGTGTTGTCAAACACGGCACTCCTAAAGGGCTCTGTGAAGAAGAGCGATGTTTTGCATTTCAAAGTGTTAAAGGAGAACAACTAGAAATGACAAACGCAGCTATTAGACACAGTCTCTCTTTGTCATTCAACAGTACAGTGTTCTGGTAGGAGTCTCCTCCGTGCATTTTATCCCATGGAAACGCCTGCAATGCTGTGGTTTTCCGTGGGCCCCAATGAAACCAGTAAGCCCAGCAAGCAGAAGACATAGCCACACTTCAGTTGCAAAACCAAACCTCTCTCCACTCAATGTCAGCCCTAACCAGTACACTAACTCCCTCTTTTACATGCCAAAACATGCCTTTAAGTGCTTAACCTGAAGTTGCCCACATTTTAAAGGTTCTCAACTGCCTCTGTTTAAAATAAAACTGTCAGCCTTTTACCTCTCAGCTAATAGAAACGGGGTAGGGCTATGCAGAAGGCAGCAGCTGACTGAGGCAGAGTCAGCCATGCTCTGACCGCTGCAGGCAGCTGCGCTACTCTGGGAAATACTGTTTTATCGGTCAGTGCTGATTGATCAACGCAGACTGTGCTGAGTCCAGTATTTCCACAGCTGCTTGCAATATTACCGTAACGCAACAACCTTGTAATAGCTGTGTTACTGCTTTCAGCACCAACGCGCACACTCTGACACAGGACTTATTTTACTGAAAAATAAAACTGTTGGCCAAGACATTCTCCCTTTGGGAAGCTACTGAGCTTTGGAATTTTTACTTTTTTTTTTTAAACTATCAGAAGAACACAGTGCATCAATAGACAAGAATTCCTGCATGCAATGTCTCTGAATAGAAACAATGCTACTTTACAGATGTGCTTGTATAAATATTTCACAGATCAACTTTTTTTTATTAATCTTTGCTAGTCAGTTCTCCACAAATGAGTTACACCTGCTCCTCAAGTATCATGTTTCAGAAATGCTGCCTTATTACAGGGGCCAGATTAGGGCTTACTAAAAGTAATGGAAAAGTTTCCACTGATAGCTTCGTTTTGCTGGGTCAGTTTCAAATGTTTTAGCAACTAACCTGCCCATTTATATAGCTTACTGTCTAATTTTGGAAGATCGCATTTGAGACAAGCAATAATCTGCCAACCTCAGTGTTTCAGAATATCCAGCGAGTAAACCTTCTAGTTAATGTCTTTACATAAAGCCCTTAGTGCCATTTAGTTTTACAATGGGAAAATTGGTTCTTTCCTGGCAATGAAAAACAGCAGAGAAAAAGATCTTATAAGCCTGTAATCAAAAATACAAAATACATCCTTTGCGGAGAGTTGCAAAGGAGAGAGTTTTTCAGACATAAGCAGCTACAGAAAATCAATGCAAGGGCTGAACGCTTCTCTTGACACTTTTCCTTTTCTGAATGGCTCTCATAAATTGGGTTTTTAGCTTCTTGGAGTGCTTTGCTTCACAAAAGATTTAGAAGTGTCGGATCCAACATTCCAGTCACTCCCCAGAAGATAATATACTTGCTCATCCCAAGTAGAGTTATATAGAAAGCAAATTAAAAAATGCAAGTTCATATCAAATCAAGAAGAGTCAGTCTCAAATATTAATGCCTCATGTCAAAGGTACAAAAAAAATCCCTCCCTATAGGCAATAGAAAAAGCAGTAACTTGCAAGCGATCGAGAAAACTGCAGCCCTGCTTAATGGGTCTGCTTGAGCTGGCGCAGCAGGGGAATGATACTCCTATCGCTCAGAGTACGTAAATGTTTGCATAAATCCCATGGCTTCTATCTGGATGCAGCCCTTGCTTACATGTTTTGTGACACAGGGCTGCCAGGGAGGTGAACAAGACTCTTTGGGTAGGGGATCCAATTTTATAGCTCATTAATCTGGATTAGACCAAAAGCTCAATGCTTAGACCAAATCCATTAGTTGGTAGCCTTGGAAATGTTCTGTTCTTCTGCTAACAACTCGTAGGTCAAACCTAGAGATGTCAAAGCTGATGCAGGAACTTTCCTTCTGAGATAATGAATTAATGACGGAATCATACTGTTTCTGGGAAAGTAATGCTGCTGCACCACCACTTGTACTTGACAATTGATGAGAACAAGTTCACCCACAGAAGGCACATCTACCACTCCTCCTCCAATTCTACACGGGTAGAGTGTGATAAAATTCCAATAAAAAATTGTCAGCTTCCCTGAAAAAATGGCATGATGGAAATGTTTTAGTTCCAGATGGCAATATTTTTTCCAATTAACTCGAAGAACACAGGCAGAGAATTTTATTCAGTTATCCCTTTAGCGGCCAAATGATTTGTGTTCACTTGAAGCTAAACAAAAACTGTCCAGACAGGCTGCCATATCTCAAAGGCTTGAAGAGGAAGGGAGAAGTCCCCTATTACTTAGCAACTTGTTCCAATTGGTCATCATGGTCATCTTTTAAAATAAAACTTTATACACACAATTTTCTTTTTGGATTTCTTCTTCAGCCCTTCAGCCTCTCCAGTTCACTTGAACAGAGAGAAATTAATCCAAAAGCTAGGAAAAGCTTTTGGTATCTGCTCTTGGGAGATCATAATTAGTGGGACACTCCTGGGAAGTGAAAGCGGTCTTGATCACTTTCTTATAGTCACCAGCAGTTTGTAAAACTTATCAGGGACTGCAAGTAACAGAACTCCTTAGTAAGGCTCCTCACAGTTCCTTTGCTATACTGGAGCCCTCCCAGGGCAAGCGTCAGTAGAAGTCTGCTAGTCAGTGTCACACCGCCATTGACTTCAAACTAAATTCACTTCTTCCCACCTCAGCCAAAAGCACTGGATGAGAACATACCACAGCAAGGGATGCTGGCTTGCAGAGCCAGTAAGCTCTAATCCTGTCCATCTCATTAATGCAAATTAGGAACTTGATTTTACCCAGGGCTGAGTCACCACTGCTCCTCCCTTCTGTTTGTACTGGAGGTTTTTTTCTTGCCATGAATGAGTCTCTTCTCCTTTTACAAGAATCTCTCATCATAAAAGGTTGTGGTTTTTCACCTCTCCTTCAGGCATTTTCACTATGATGTAGTTTAGAAAAACAGCAAAAAAAACATAATGCAGTGTGCCAGTCAATAGTGAAATTATGAGAAGCATAATCTACTCTTCCCACCCTAATGAGCTGATGAGTAAATAACTGTCAGGCTATTGCAGTGAGCTATTGATTGGGGCTTCCCGCAGAGCCGATATGCTGCATAGGTACCCGCTGCTAAACAGAAGGGATCAATATGGGACAATTCTGAAAACAATAAAGAAAGGTTTCATTTTTTTTTAGATGCTTTCTCTCATGTGCTGAGGCAGCACATCTTCATTGCTAGATCACACCTCCCGTCCTGTTTCCTGCCCTTTCACCTTGAAGAAGTTAAACGTGTCCTATAAACACATAGTCCTCTGGGACAGAAAAGGCTGATTAGCGAGAAGTGTAGTTTATAGCAGATAATAAAGCAGCTGGTTGAGGTAACTTCACCCACCATGAGTGCTCCAGAAAAAATTTCCTCAAAGATTTATCTTCTTGCTTCTACACAACACAGCCATCACATCACACGTATTGGCTTCCTATACTACCAAGAGCCAAAGCTTGAAATTGCTTTATTTCCAAAAGCTTTGGAGGTGCTTCACCACTGAGTGTCATGCCATGTCACTACTTCTCCATTTTCCACACTATCATCCTTCACTTAGTACCAAACTTTCAGAGCAATACTCTTATCTTCTGCTGTGTGTTTCATTTTTTTTTTAACCTTCCTTTTCAAGGCTCAGTTGAAAAGTTCTCTCCCCTTCTAGACCTCGAAGTATTAAATTTTCTGTCCTCTGATCCTATTATTTACTTGGATGGTTCAATTTTCTCAAGACTTCTCATAGCTTTTTGCTTTTGTCCTCACCTCTTCTCTTGAAGCTAGGTACAGACACAGACGTCAGCCTTGAATGCCGATTTTGAAGTTTCCAGCACAGAACCTTTTTATAAAATTACTTTTAATTTGAACTCATAGAATCCTTTTTTTTTTTAAAGCTCACTTACAATCATTAAAGTGAGAATGAAACATTTGCTTTTCTAATTAAAAAAGTTTCAATTGATATAGCTTATCTTCTAAAAAATTCTAAGTCATGAACAATTGCAAAGATCTTATTTCATTCGATGATCTAAAAAAAATATATTCAAATTCAGGGAAGTTCTTATGAAACATTAAGTCCTGTGATATTGTAAAAACAAGGAGACCTGAATGGCATGTGATTATCATTTCATGAACTCACGAGCAGCTGTACCTGAAACTTCAAGTGGATAGCACATATCTCCAGATAAATAGTGACTTCGGTCCCTGTTAGATATCATGTCTAAATCAACCACATATGGAAGCATGCTGTTCTCCTTCCTACAGAGCTGAGATTCTGTGAACACGAACCATAAGATTTGTCTTATATTCATATGTTGTCTTTCACCAAGAAGAATCCTGAAATAAAAACACTATCATGTTTCTGTGGACCAGTATTATCAATATGCTAAAATATTAAGTTAACAACTAATAAAAATAAGTTTTCACATCTACTCTGTAATATTTTTTAAAAGGAATGAACAACTTGGATAGAATTTTTTAAATAGGAAAACTCAAGAAAATGTTTGGGTCTTGTCAAACAAAAAATATGGTAGTTTTGAAACTCGGAAAAGTTTTGCTTCCATACAGACTCCTGATGAACAACACATTTTCAAAAAGTGGCTACAGAATTTTCAAAATCAGCACAAGTTTTGATCTTGACCTGTAATAGAAAAAAGTTTCATAACATCAGAGTTTTCTGCAGGACCTGCAAAGCTGCATTTGGTGATTTGTTGTAACAATTCTTTAAGGCATATACATAGCCTCACCACTACTGTCATGTTTTTTCAGAATTTGTTGTACACTGTGGATATTTGGTTTCAGTGCGTTCCCTAGAAAGCTGTCACTGCAACAGTTATTTTAAGTAATGTCAACTTTTTCTTGCTCAAACTCAATAATTAAAGATGAAAAAGGGAAGTAGAATAGACAAGACATTCTATCCCTTCCTTTTATACTGCCCCAAATCATTTTATTACAGGGAAGATATTTTGCAGCAAATAGGTACTAGTCTCCATTAAAATGCAGCAGAGGAAATTTTAAAAATGATCAAGGGGACACACTAAGGTCTTCACGTTGAACAAACAGGAGAATTTGATGTACAATTCAGAAAACAGGGAATAAAAAGAATGCTTAGACAAGATAAAAGGGATAACAGCATATAGAGGACAAGTTATCAAACAGAAGACCTTGAAGCAGAGCCTATTTTGTTCATTTCAATAAAGAACATGAGATTCCACACAAGAAGACGGAAGATTATTATTTTCTCCTCTGACAGATTTATGTTTGTAGCTTTTTAAAATTTATGTTTATATAGCCGTTCTACAATCAGTTCCTTCCTTCAGTCTCCTCTCGTGACCTATAGATCTCAAGCCCTGGAAGCTAGAGTGCAGCTGAAGTTACTCAGTTAGGAGATACTGTCAGCTATGAAACTGGGAAAAAAAAAGAGAAAATAAGAAAAGTATCTTCAAAATGAACAATGGACAACACAGCAGAATGCACTGAAAACTATTTTACAGATTCCAGTATCTAGACTGTGAAACTTGATATAAATAAGTGGCATGCAAAAAGAAAAAAAACCTATTTATTCTTCAGAAACAATTTATTGCAATCTAAACTCCCAGTCAATCATTTGAGCCATGGGTCAAAAAGCAGAAAATACTACAGTCTTTAAATCTTTGTAACATTCAGCACTTGTAAGGGCTCATTTTTAAGATGTTGGTGCACGGATTGAGTGGATAGATCTAATCAAGTAGAGAATGATCTCAATATCTCCTAACTGATGAGAAACAAACCCACATTTTATCAATGAACATGGAAATTATATATGATCACAGAGAATGGGAGGGATCATAAAAAATGCCAGCCTCTCCTTTGATATATCAAGAAGTAAAAACAAAAAAGGAAAAAGCAGCTGGTGACCAATCAGGACCTTGGCCAGTATTAGAATCTCACCAGGTTTTTCTTCACATTTCTTTGTGAGGGTCGCCTTCCACACAAAGCAAATCTCAGAGAGCGCCTATGAAAATGATAATCAACAACATAAGAAGAAGAGATGAAAGAAACAGTCCTCTTCCCTCCACCCTGGGACACAGTGCTAATAGACAAGGAAGAGATACGATAAGTCTACGATCGCTAAAGGATAACGCTGCTGGTCAAAGAGCATGCCAGCAGACATCAGAATATCAATCAACAAAAAGCTTTTCTGGTGCTCCTGAGTGTGATTTACATTACACTGTTGATGTCTAGGGTACAAAGGTTTTACTGCCATAAATCTGAAGGTGCTATGTGTTTTCCTGGAATTCGGATGCAAGACAGGTTGGCTTTTACCTGAGAGCCCATGGATAGTATCACCATAACTGAACCTCCAAAATCTGGATACGCAGGGGAGAACAAAGGAGACTCCTCCGTATTTGAGACTTTAGCTGGCATACGTCAATCCTACAGCTAGTGGTGGTAGCCAGCATTATTCAGAGCTGGAAGATGGCAGATTAACAAAAAATTTAAAGAACTACAAGCAGGCACTTTGTTTGACAGTGTATAATTAGGTGGAGAAATTCATTGGCCACTGGATACTCATTAAGGGTGAAACCATCAATCAAAGTTGAAGAGGGAGTGGACATCAGACAGTTATGTAGTAGTACAGATGACCCTAATGCTTCAAAGGGACACTAAATCTCCACTTTCTGGTCTTCAGCCAATATCTTTTTTTAAATTTTTTTTTTTTTGCGACTAGACATTAGGACAAAAGCTTTAAGGCAAGGAAGAGGCAGTACAGGTTATTCCTCATCCTAGCGTGTGAATGAATTTCCTTCTGGACTACTATGCTATAGGTCAGGATACTACCAGGATGTACTAACTAGATGGAAGCACAAACTGGCAATTTTCATGTCCACAAACAATTCCCAGAGACTGTTGCTAATGCTCTATGACATTGTTCCTGGTACGTACTAGCTGCTGTTCAAACAGGCAAAGAAACAGCCCGTATTCTGCATTGCCTTGCATGGTAGGCAGCTATTTAAGTACAGTTGCTGCCTTACCATATGCAGTACAAAACCCCCCAATGCCTTTTGCAGCCCTCCACAATGCTGCTCAGGGAGTGCAAGTTCTGATGGCTTGTGCGAAACTGAAGCAGTGACTTATGGTAATGAGGTCTCTTCCCTCCTTTCTCCCAGGCACTTTTTTAGACTTCTTTCCAACTGGAAAAGTCTCAGGAGAGGAAAGGTTGGTGGGCTTTTTACTTGCAGGACTGGCCACAATCCAGACCCAAGCATCTGTTAGAGCACTCACTATTGCTCTTTTCGTAACAGATTTGGCTGGTAAACCTGGTAACAGCTGCACGAGCTATGCTTGTGATCCATACAATTAATTTGCAACTGGCAAATCCGTCATTGTTCATCACTAGATGACAGCAATGCACTTCTGTGCATGCCTTGAACTAAGGGCATGGCTCCAAGCAGCCTTGCGTGGTTCTGTGGCCTGTTTCCCTGCCATAGTCACAGCTAAATCAGAGAATGACAGGAAGAGGATGCACTTGGGGAAAGAGCTCTGGATAGATGAGGTGTCACAGTCCCAAAGGCACCAAAAGTCCCAAAGACACCAGTTGAGTAAAATACAAAGCAAAAATAGTGGTGGAGCTCAAAATTTACCTCAAAGCAAAGACTGAAATATTCGCTTCCTTCCTCTCAGTACCATGAGAGCACACTCAGAGGAACTTAAGGCAACTGCTCTATACTGTGTCATACATGTGACCTTCCTACAGCCACGGCAGAAGTGCTGACGCTGTTGTAATATAAGGCAGAGACATGAGAACTAAGAGTAACCATTTGATGCCATAAAACTCTCATGACCAGGAATAAACACACTACACTGCAGGAAAGGGGTACCACAGGAGGAACGAAGCCTGTGGTAGCAAGTCCTGCTTCAGGATTCCTGCCTTCCCCTCCTGCTCCTGGATGTAACACAGTGACTATCAGCTGTGCTGGCAAGACCATTTGAGTGACTGCACTGTGAACAAGTTGGCATGAAAACATCATGTCTGATAGCACGTAACTTGCCCAATTTTTATTTCCTCAAGAGGTTACTATTTAAACTAAAGGGTGGATCCAAGTGAGTTCATAGATGGAGGAGGGGGGGTGAGGAAGGGAAACAATCCCAACCAAAGCAAACAGACTGAATGCATAACCAATTCACAGCCAAACACTACTTCAGCTGAAGCAACTGTCGTTTAATCCTCCAATTCCCATAGGAAGGCAGTCTATAAATTTAGCTGCATGCAGACATATGTATACCCACATTCACATAAATCCTTGGGTGAGAACAGAGAACATGAATATCTGCAGCTTCAGTGATTCCTTGCCATGCTGGTGAGAAGAATAATTTCTTCTTATTTATATCTATGACAAGCCACTTATTCACACACAGTTTTTCATGCTGCCCTTTTTTTCTCCTCACCTGATATTTTACCTTTGTTACATAGTTCTTCATTTATAATAATTATCTTAATTATGAAATCAGCTTTGGGGTAAGCAGTCTTTGGAATATAAATCAAACCCTTTACCACTTGAGATCATTAGAGACTCCAGAGCAAGAAAATTTGTGAACAAGAAAACTTTGTTTTCTCTACCTGCAAACAATGTCTGTGTCTCTGATAAGACAAAACAGCTATAGTAGCATGGAGAAAGGTTCAGTCGACCAAAAGAAAAGATCTGTTTGTATTACTTCTGAAATAGGTTCTCTGGGTTATCTACCCGCGGATGTCACGGAACCATGCACAGTTTCTCCCTCATTTTAGTGTAATCACCTGTGGCTATTTCTTTCTGGAATGGGATCTTCCACTAATAAGCTGGTAGTTTTTTTCTAATGGAAACTATCAACCAGAGGTGCTCATCCTACATAAAATATTTTTACTGATTCCTCATCGTTATAGGAACCAAATCTTCAGAAAAGATCTTATAAAGGAAGCTACCATATTCATCTTCATGGCAATTACTCTTATATGAGTCACTTGTTTCAGAAATTAGGAGAATAATGAAAGTAATAAACATACAAGTTTAGTATGGCAGTCATATTGTGGGCATTTAGGCTAGCAATATTAATTTATAGGGCTTTTTTTCCCCCTTATCAATCAGTCATCAATCCTCAAGTCCATGGCAACTTCTCAGATAACTCCACAGTTCCTTGGAAGTTCTTACAGGGTTTATTCTGACTTTCAACTAGGCAAGATCTACATGTACAGATTTAGAAGGGTACAATGGAAAACATTGTTGGTCTGCTCAAAATTTATAGGAAGTTTAGCTCCTTATCTGGGCTACCCTCTGCAACAGAAGTACAACAGGTTACAAAGAGTTGAATTCTTGACTTTGGTTTGCAAAAAAATAAGATTTTTTTTTTAGACCTTTTTGTCCTACAGAAAATGAACATCGTCCTGGGATAGTCACAACCCTTTTCAAAACTTTATTAGCTCTTCAGTAAGTGAACTCAAATGGCTCTGACAAACTCCGTTCTTAGCCGAGTGTCTGTCTTCTGGTTTTATAGTTGTGCACACACTGTTGTTTTATTGATCATTGCAGCATGTGATCCAGAAGACCTATACCAAATTGTAGAGCTGCTTCTTCTGTTTCCAATCTCCTTCCCACTACAAACTTCCCCGCTCTGTGCTTACTCCCCTTCCCACCTGCATCTAAATTTGCCTCTTACCCCTGCTTCTGGTCTGCAGGAAATCTTTTTTCCAGCAAAAGTGGCACTCATTCCCACAGCACATTCAGTATCTGTTATCTTGGAAAATGGAGTTTCTTAAGAAAACATGAGACAATGTCATTGTGCTTAAAGGAGGCTAATGATTGGCAGGGGACTGACTACTCCCTATAATGAAAGGGAATGTGGAACAGACTTCAATGTTTGCAGCTCATTGGGGAAGCATTGTTGTTTTCCCTCTTTAAATAAATTTTGAAAAGACGACAGGTGAACTCTAACTGCAACTCCCTCTGTAGGCAATAAAGCATCTGATGGAATTGCTGCACATCTGTGAGTGAAGTGATACGGATTAATCAACACACAACATCATCTATATGGAAAGTATTAAAGCCTCCCTTGGACTGCTTTGCAAGAACATCCTCTGGTCATTATTTAGATATTCATATCTCAGGCTTTATTTGTTCCTTGTCTTCTGGGATGATGGATGAAGGTTAGAAAAAACAAATCTCAGTGAAGAATTTTCCTTTGGAAAATACTTGCCCTAATCCTGCATAACGTACATAAGGGTTGATAAAAGCAGGTTAATTTTCTCCATTGGTTTTCATTCATGTGACAGTAGGGAGAACTGGCTGGCAGTTTCTTGATGTTTTCCATCTCTGCACCCCCAAATGAAAAACGTGGAAAATTGTTTGGTTTTTTTTCCTGAGAAAAGGTATGCTTTACCATACAAGTCTTTGGTTAGAGTTTAGTAATTATTCAAAAGTCCATTTTAACTTACACTGGAAATTTGGAAAGATGTGATTTCACGTTAGTTTTGACAATATGACAGTGAAAAACTGAGATATTTTGAAATGGTTGAAATTAATAAAATAATACTTTTTTTAGGAGTGGGAAGGAACTTCAGCAAGTATCAGGTTTTGATTTAAAGTTTAAAGATATAATTTTTGTTCAATAGAACACACTTAACTGAAATCTTATTAAAGGTCTCAGAACTACAGAGAAAATAGTGATTGTTTGGACACAAACATCACTTGGTTAAATTACAGGGTATACTAGGAGATATTAGTGTTGATGTCATCAGTACTCTCAACTGGTTTTCTTGAAAATTCTGGTTTTAAGAGCACCCGAGTTTTGAAACAGTCTTGCAAATTTCAGAAGAATTCCTCAAAAGAACAGCAGCTCGTTCTTTGGTGTCACATAGGACTGAGTTCAGTTAACTTTAAAATTAAGTATTGTCAAAAAACCTGCTAAACAAACATTCAATTTAAACTATAACATAATAGTAAGTCTTCAAATTCCTATCTAAATTTATCCAGAGACAGTTTATACAGGATTTAGTTTTGTGCCACCATTGTTTTCTAACTCAAATAGGTATTTCTCTCTAACATTTGTAGTTTCTCCTTCTAGATGAATCTTCTGCACCTTAAAAATACTTTTCAGCCTACCTGGCTCCCCAAATAGGCCTATTCATCAACTTACCCTCTGAAGTGTTCCTAATTCTGAGTGTGGTTCAAATGCCAGATCAAATAATTCTAAATAAACCTACTCATAAATCTTTGTAGGTAAACATCTGTCATGCACCTAGAGTAAACTGAAGGGAAAGGAGATTCATGGCCAGTCAGTTACTTGCTTTACTCAACCTCTCTTTCCTGGCTCATCTCTCCAGTTGCCTACAGCTTGGCAGAGACAGAAAGCACAGTTGTAGCAGCCAGCTCCGACTGCATTTGGAAAGGTTTGCTAACACAACCTTTTTGTGCCTGCATGAGGACACAGAACAAAGCCGAAAGAGAGATGTTTGCAAGACAGAGACAAGTACTTCATCAAATACTACTAGTAGCTGGACATGTTCAATAACAAGGATATGCCAGTGAAAAGAGTGTCCAAGTCCAAATCTAGCAGTGATTAGAGCAACTAAAACCTGGTAAAGATGTTTAATCCTATTACAGACCAGCAGCCAACTCCTAACAAAGAGAGCTCGGAGGAGTTTCATTTCTGCAGTCACTGCAGTGCTGCAAGGGCTTCAGGAACCAAAGCAGCTGGTGCTGCCAGTGCTGGAGAGAAGCCACTGGACACAGAAAACCGACTCAGATTTTACATATCTTCCTCAGCTAATCCTCACATGTATTTTTCTGTTAAATCAGTGCGATGATTAGGAATGACTTGCTTGTGGCAGGACTGCAGAAGTTTATTAACATCACATAACAGAAAAGACGAAATAAAGGGGCACTAGGGAATCTTACGAGCCACTAGAAACATGCTGCTCAGTCTTAGGGGCTTGGTTCCATTATACTAATAAATTATGTCTCTATTGCTTCTCAGCTACAGGACAAAACAGGGCATATTTATTAACAACAATGTACTCCAATTGGAATTTTAAAAGACATTTCTTGCTTAAGAGCTCACTCAATGCTATTAGGAATATGTATTACTTTGTGTTTATAGAATTGAAAGGAGTGTTTTAGTAGTAAGAGTCTATTTTGACTACATTTATCTCTGTATCCTATCAGTGTAATGATGATTTATCACTGTGCCTGTCAGTTATCTTAGAACAGTAATTGTGTCTTCCAGCTGTGGAATAAAGCTTTAATAAAAATATTTATGGAACATAAGATTTTTCTAAGCTATGTCCAAGTTAGGCAGACTCAACTTACAGTCACTAAGCCCAACCAACTACTCAAACCAATTACAATCAATTCTTTTCAATCTATCAGCAGTTAGACTGGAAACATTAACAAGTGACACGCTGGGAACACTTACAGCAAAGTCACTGAAATTAAACCAGGATAAATGAAAAGATGTACTGTTCGGAAATCTGAAAGGACTATGCTGCAACTGCTTGGACTACGCATCCTTAACACCCTAAGCTGCTTTGGTCATGTCTTTTTGACTCAAATGCTCAAAAAGTCACTACTTGACAATTCCAAGAAAGTGACATTTAAAAGTGCAGTCAGGAGAAATAAAGTAAAAACAACAGACAAGGTTCAGCAAAGAGACCATTCATCTTCCACAAATGAGCAGGTGGAGAAACCAGTGCAGAATTACAACAACAGAGAAAGGAAGAACCAAATGAGCAAACAAAGAACATATGGTCCAGAGACGCTATTGAACCATCTGCTTCCATTTCCAATGGAAGTGGCAGAGTTGGGAGAAAATCCATCTTTTAAGCAGTGGTGGACAGCTCCTCATCCCACAGGGAATACTGCTCTCTGAAACAAGACACTCTAGGAACAACTATGTTTGCCTAAAAAAAAGCTTATGTTCCAACCTTTGGGTGCTCTTATCTAAAGCCTTGCTATCTTGCTTCCATCCAAATTACACCTCTCACAAACATAACTGGCAGCCCTAAATCAGGAATAACTTGCTGTGACAACTAAAGTAACCTTTGCAGTTGGCTGACAGTCAACAGATATGGTTATAAGATTCACAGAAGTGTCAACTGAAAAAAAAAATCAGTTTCATCAGCAGTAACATGTTTACAACTTAAATGAAGGTTTATATTTATCAAGGAAATAGAAAAGAAAATGAATGAAAGGATGAAATGAATGGTATTCCCCCAGGGCTGAGGCTATTTTAGAGGTAGATTATCTCTAACTTTCTCCATAGGAAAACCTAAAGATCATAGCCAAGCCTGATACCATAATCCTATTTTGTGAAGCATAAATACTCATCGAAAGCTTTTGGAAAAGAACAGCGTTTTCCTGACAGCTAATCAACCAAGGACTTTTGTTTATCTCTAGGAATGACCAATCTGTTGTTGCAGTGTCAGCTTTTATTTGAGGAACACACCACAGTACATCACTGTGGAAGTGCAGGCATGCAAACTATTCTATCTGACAACTGCCATCTTCAATTATTCTTTTCCTACCTACCTCAGTCGTCTTGTCTTAACCCGTTGTAATGAATTCTAAAATCCCCTCTGGGATCTTGGCATCTTGTAAGAGGCCCTGGCAAAAAGGGATTCCAGCCTTCCTCAAGTAGATCTGTGCCCTGGTACAATCAGTACACAATTGCACGGAAACAGCTTGAAAGAGAGAAAGGAGTATAGGACGCAGGCAGAAGTGTAACCCAGAGACCTGTTTACGTGCGTTTGTAAGCTGTATTGCTATAAGTTAAAAATTATATTTAAAATTACTCTTGATTTTTTTTCCCCCAGCTTTTGTCTCCAGCAAGCAAGTTCCACGTAATCTCACCTGGAACTTCAGAAGGGGGGTAGGAGCGATTCCATTGTTACTCTTCCTTCTTCTAAAACCATAAGACGACTAAGCTCTGATGCAATAGGAGCACACCTGGACTAGGGGCAGAGACCAGGCAGCTACTATAGCACTGAGTTGAGATCATCTGAGAAGATCCTGTGAAAAACCCACTGGGAGTTGAAATAACTAATCCATTTTCAACCACTTGGAAATCAATCAATAGATTTGTACTATTGGCAGGGAAGATTCAGTCCACCTGCCTTCTGACAGAGCTACTGATTTGGAGAATAAGTTTTGGCCTTTTCGGGAGAAGATTTTGTTTGAATATAAGTTTGAGCAATTCTGTCTGAGAAAACAGACGAGCCTGAAATTCTGCTAAATATCTGCCATTAAAAGAAAAGTCTTCACTTCCTTTATTATTGTGGTCATTGGTAGTCTTAGCAGCTTTGACAGGTCTCCATAGAAAGCTAGTTCTGCCAGGCTTTGAGGAGGCAGAGCACCCATCTTGGAAGAATTTTAGGTACCCTTAGAGTAATGACAGGTATGATCTAGAAATTTTGCTGCATAAACATCCTCCAGTGCCAGTGGGAGAACTACGATATACTAAACCATCTTGAATCCCAATACATAGGAAATTGCAATCTTTTAAGCAGCATTTAATTCTCCTCCCTTCACACCAGAATTACCTATTCTGTTTAAGAACAAATTATTACTTTCCCAGTTTCTTCACATTCAGTCTTCATTATAATCTGATCAATACACGACCCTTGTCCCCTTGCAATAAATTTTGCCAGTAGTTCCAGTTGCATGATCAATGCTTGTATTTTTAAAGCCTTTAACACTTTGCTGCTAGTTACATCCTTTAGCACACAGATCACCTATCGATGCGATCAAACTTCATGCCCACCTGTGCCTAGAGGACCTCAGTTTTCCCTGGTAAAGATGACTTTATACCTAAGAAGTTATTGAAAATACTTTTGATCTTTATACTCATAATAGCAAGTAGATTCCAAGAAAGAACTACTCCATGATGATTTATTTCAAAATTAAATAAGTTGGCAAATATGGATGGATACTTACTAAATGCATAAGGTGTGCAGAAACCAAGTATTCCTGAACCAAACCAGTGAGGGAGGGAAACGCTTCTCTTGCAGATTAAAGAGGAAACAAAATTATTTTGACATGTCTAACTGTTTCTGTACTCTGTCTTGATTTGAATATTAAATAACTTAATTAGATGACTGTGGTAAGTATAAGAGACTGGAATAGAACTCCATAAAGACTCTCAATCAGCTATTATTCTTATTTATGCTTCTTCACCCCTTGCCCTAACTGCACTAACAACAGAAGAAATAAGTACTGCTATTGTCCTCCTATGTCTGTTCTGCTTTCAGAACAATTTTATTTTTCCCTCCTTCCCCTAAGATATAACTTAATTTCTAATTACTGTTTTCTATTCCATTTAATTTCCATTAGTTTTTTTAAGAATAGGAAAAAGATGAACTCTATGCTGTTTTGACTCTGTGTGATTATCCTTAATTATGTGAAGCTCCCAGTTATTTTCAACATACGTGCATTTCTTGGGACTCAATGGATTTAACATACTTATTTCTTTTGCAGAGTTTTCTGTCTTTCTTTGTTAAGGTGCATTTAAACAATATAGTTTGCATTTAAAAAAGAGGTTGTCAGAAAATGAGAGAAATCAGCTTTTTGCGTACATACGGCTCTGACAAAATACAGTCCCTGTGGCAGGGAAGCAATACATCTGCATTAACACAGCATTACACCCAGGCCTGATAACTGCACCATGGGGTGCCTCAGTACTGGCAGAAGAGTGCATTAATGCAGCCATGTTGTTTCCGAGGTCCAAAATAATGCTCCTGTCTAAGTACTATAGCACTGTGCCAGGTAGAACAACAACAGTACAGGGGGAAAAAAGTCAGACTTTCGGTTGTACTTTCTAGAGATATAATAATAGCTCAAGCATGCAAGTTAGCAAATTAGCAATTGTTTTAAACCTGAACTACATCCTCAACAGAGAGATTATGAGACCGTACACTAATTAAAGTGATGAAAAGTTTTTAAGGAGTAATTCTTATTTTCTACATTTTTCTATGTTGCCTTGGTTACCAGAAAGTTGTAGTTACCCTGCTTTGAGTGCCACCTTTCAGCATTCATTTACACATGCACACTGCCCACTACTTCTTGCACGTAAATTTACAGGAGTGAGTATTCTCTGCCTCTATTGACTGTCTTTTTGGACTCAGAAAATCCAACCATAAACGACCTATTCTGTCTTAGTTAAGGCAATTCTTCTGCTTTACAGTTACCACAGGCAGCAACATTTAATCACTAGTTGAATTTATTCATTTTCATTTAGGCACACTGCACATCCATCATGCTGTAACTGATGTGGTCCAGGAAGTCATTTGCTCTAAATAGGGGTAAGTGTCCTTGGCAGTTGTAAAGCAGTTATCACCATCAGGTGCTTTCATTGAAATCACAGGGCAAACTGCTCATTACAACTGTAATTCACATCAAGCTTCATTTCCAACATGAGGTAAATTGAACATATCTTGTTGGGACATAGAATAGTACATCTACCTGCCTGGTTTCAAGGTTCATCTTCATTAGAACTTGTATTCCACCGTTAGCTGCAATAAATCAGCTCTACCTCTCCAGTAGCAGCAGGTTTCCAGTCTTTGTTTCAGCTCATCTCTACCTGTAATTAATGCTTCGTCATTGTCCTTGAGGGAGAACATCTGTTTCACAGATCATGTTAATGCTTGGTTAAACACAACTGTCTCTACTGCTCCCAAAAATATCTTTGGCAGATCCTAAACATATTGTATCAGATTTTTCAGGAGGTTTTTAACAACTGTTTTTCTAGACTCTTTACCATTCCTGTTGCAGATCCCAAGCAATTTTTTTTTCCCTTTTCATTAACTGACAAGGAATTATCATCCTACTTCCACTACCTAGAGACAGAGCTGTGGTAGGAGACCATTATCATTATTATGATATCATTATTCTCAATTACACTAAGCTACAGTCACAAATAGTGCACAATACCACCATTAGCATCACACCTATTATTACTGTGGAAAGCATGAAGATAATTAGCAAAGGAATACTAAGACTTGCAACAAATAGTTCTCAACGTAAGAGTTTCAAACCTCTTCTACCCTTGAATATAGACTTTTGCCTACAGACACAGTGCAGAAAGGGCAGTCAACTCCGACCTCAGTTTGCTTACACTCTTACCTTCCAAATTGCACTGAGCTCCAGCAGCTTGTCTTTTACTCTGGGGAGCAGCATCTCACAAGATGGCGATGGTGCCAGGAGTATGCCGCTTCACGGAGAGAACCAACAATTCCAGTTTGAAGATGGTGATATCACTGAAATGAAGAGAAACGCCACTGATGAGCTTCAGAGACCAAAAGGAACCTAACTGAGCATAAAGGGAAACAGCCAAACAGCTCCCCCATAAACTATAATCTTCAGCTGAAAGATAATAAGAAAGAGTTATTATCTCTTTGGTAACAGAGAAGTTCAGCAGCTTCCTAAATCATTCTGGGTTGATCAGCCTGAGGTGGTTTTGATTTTGCATTGTTTGATTTTTAAAAAATCTGCCCACACATTTCAAGCTATGTAAACAACAAAAAAAATACTTCAGGGACATTGGTGCTAAGGTCACCGCGAAACATTCACAGCAGAACAGGCTGTGGTACTTGAAGATATCAAGTCCCTCCACTCCAAGAGAGTATGATTTTTTTGTATTGATGAGGATGAAAAGGACAGTGGTTTATCAGCGCAACACAACTGCAGAGACAAAACCCATGGTCACCGATCACGTGTGATAAGAGACTTGAGTAATTTCTCTCCTTTTGTAGTTGTTTTTCTTTTGTTACTATAAAACACTGATGCTTTCCCTGATCTCTACCATTTCACCACAAAGCATGAAAGAATGTGAAACCAGAAGACACAGAGTGGTCTAACAGAGCAATCCCAAGCAACACCAGGAAAAACTACAGGCTATTCCCCCCCCCAACCCCGTGCAGCTGTGACAATTCAAGCTTATGGCACCTGGCTAAGATCTCACAAACCTGAGGGTGAAGCACAAATGGCAGGTCAGGCTCCAATTTACCCTCTTCAGTAGCAGCTGCCAGCATTTTATGGACTCACTTCACCTTCCTGCTTGCCCCACACTATAGGTAGAATGGGGCTAAACACCAGGGATGGAATAGCTGTACTGAGGCAGCCTCCTGATTCAAGTCTAAGCCTATTTAGCACAGCTTACAAGTACTTAAATTGTTCGCCCCACTGTAGGTATCAAAAGGATGGTTCAGAACCTCATTCCTTTAATGGTTAAAAAGACCCCTTTCTGCTGTATCTTACTAGCAGAACTACACCCCACTGATCTTCACTACACTACAGATGTGCTGAAACAATAGACGAAAATATTTAACAACCAATATCCCACATTTCTGGGAAATGCTTACCACCCACTTCCCACTATCCCACTCGACAAGTTGCTGGTACTTTCAAGCAGGGCCACAGCACTAGCATCTTCAAAAAATTCCCAGCTTAAACAGATCATAAGAATATAATATATTTGAGATATTTTTTATTCCCATAGAGGATGAAAAAGAGCATACGCTCAAGGAACTGTTGGTTAGGGCATTCTGAGCTACGCCAACACATATCCGTTGTCAAGACAGAAACGATATTTTAAGTGCAAAGTGAAAGCCGCTGACAAGAGGATAATTCTTATGATCAGAGATTGCAAAGTTGACAGTCTTAGAATCAAATAATTATATTGCCAGCAGAACCATTTTAAAGAAAGTATAGCTCATAGCAGAGTTTGATAAATAGCATCTCATTAGCAGAAACTCAAGGAGCCAGAGGTTAGCGAGAGTTAGAGTCCAGCCAGATTTGTAACAACGTTTTCAAATTAAACCCTTCATTTAGAATATCCAAAGTAGAACCTGAGTTTTACAGCTTCTGCACATTTGTTACTCTAATCAGGTATCAGCCATCATTTTCTCCCCAGTATACCACAAAAAAAGAAGAAAAAATTCCCCTTTTCCTTTTATATGCATACAATTGTCTTGTGTTTTCAGGTAAAAGCTTTAATTGTTAGTACGTGGCAAGCATAACAATGGGAGGATTTGCACATCTGATGTGTCTTACACAGGAAACACAGAAACAAGCTCTGCAATCCAATTAGCTGCTTTGGATGGTAACCTTAATTTCTAACCTTGGGTAAAACTCTTTCAAGTAAGCCACTTTGTGCTCTGAGCTCCCACTGTGCCTGGTATTTATTTGTCACTGTTAAAAAATTCCAGAAACTAACATTTTAACTCTGAAATTTAAAAAGTAAGGGTATTATAAATGCAGCTAATAACTGCAGAAGCATTCACAATCCCATTCCAAGCTTCTAATGGATTAGCCCTTGTAGACTTAGTACACACAAGTATAATTGAGCAATCATATGACAGATATTTTTGCTAGGGAAGAGCCTGTTATGAATTCAGACACCCAAGAAAGAGCAGGAGCAAGCTAAGAAGATTCTGAGTCATCCCAGCAAGGAAGCAAGAAGGACCATAAGATCTCGCATCAGCGGTCCCCCTCTGCCCAGCAGCCAACTGACAGACTGACAGGTTCCTACTCTACAGCCTCGAGCTGTTGTGTCCAAGCCATTCAACAGAGAGTTACAACATGGCACTGTAAGAGTATAAAGGAAGAAAGATGCTAAGCTATGGTCTCCTTCTAACAAGGAAATTCAACTGACTATTATTTCAGAAACAGTGAAAGCAATTTCTGCTTAATTCCTTTAGAAATTCTGATCTGGCTCCTTTTAGTTACAGGAACCTGCAGGTAAGCTTTTCTGAACCCTGTAAGGTAGTGGAAATAAGAGACTACACAGACAACAGACCCTGGGATCTACAAAGCTTCTTACTTTTTCTTTTCTGAAAGGCTCCACAAGGCAACGATCACATACAATACCCATGCATCAAAGAGTACCCCATAACCAGACATGAGTTTTAAAGCATACTACAGCGCACAAATACAATATACCTCCCATCCTGGTATCTTAACTTTGACTGGAGGCTTTGAATTCACATCAGAAATTACCTATTACTTTGATTTAAACAAAGCAGTAAGAGCATCAGTACTTTGCTATCATCATGTAAAAATAATCCTTAGCCTTCTATCAAATTAGACATGTTTTATCATAAAACTTAGAGATCCTTAGAGAATGGATCAGTTTTTTTCCCTCCTTATGTATCTATAGATAGAACCAAACATACAAATTAATATTTGATGCAGAATTAAGTCCTAACAACATGAATTGCAAAAGTAAGCCAATAAAAAGCAAAACAAAGCAGAAGACTACACAAAACAATTATAAGAGAAAATAAAACGGTTACAGCTCTTACAAACTCATTTATCAGTACAACTTTCCTTATATTAGAACTATAACTAACCCCTCTAAGTAGCTAACAAAGTTCCCCCAAAAGCAGTCAGCAACCTTCAATTTTTTCATTCTGAGAAGTACTTCATATCACATTACTTTACTTCTGTGAGACTAAGTCAAGAGCACTCTTAAGTACAAGAGCTGAACAAAAATAAATTGCCTTTCTCTATAATTTCTGAAGGCTTCTCTTAGCTCTCAACAGTCCTAAAAACCAGGCAGCAGCAAAAGCAGCACCTCTCCACCACCTCTTTTTGTATGGCTAAGGGCACCTGTTTACCAAATGCTAAGTGCAGTTAATTAGCCAGCAATCATGAGAACCTGCATTATCACCTGTTTCAGATCAAAATCCCTGCTACTCCTAGCTTGTCCAATTACCTTGTTCTACCTAGCAAAGGAGTTGACCTTCTGCTTGAAGTTAACTCCTGCCTTACTGACTTTTCAGATTTGTGACAGAGTGCTTGCCCTCTGCAGTTGTTGACTTGTCTACTGCAGTTATAGACTTGTCTACATACAGTTTCTCTAGTCAATTCTTCCTCGTTAGTATTTTAGAAGTGAGATAAACATATTTTTGAAGCAGCACACAAGTTTGCTAAATTATTCTGTTGAATCATAAGTAGTTTTTCTAATTAAAATGCCATCTTACTGGGGACAGTTCCTCTTTGTAAGCAAGTCCTTCTATTCTTTTTAACCACTAAAAACGAGTTCTTAACAGACCATATACTTTGATAAGGACTCTTATTTTCCTTCTCAGATATTTATCGATGTTCTTGTTGTCTACAGTTCACTTGTTTGCACTTTATTAAAACTGCAGTGGAAGCTGGCCTGCACCTATGATCTGTATCCTTCCTGGATTCTCTTCTTGTCTGATTTTTTTTTTTAATTAAAAAAAAAAAAAGGAAAGAAAACAAAGTAGAGAGTTTATTTTTATGAAGCCACCCAAGTTTTTAATTTTCAAGTTTTTAATTTTCAGCCTTCACAAATAAAAAGACATCCAGTTCTGGAATAAATAAAAATTAGCTCAATTGCTATGAAGATAAATTAACTGCAAGCGAATAATGTTGATATCATGGGTACCTGATTCGCAATAATTTACTCATTGAAGAACTATAAGCCAGTCAATTTGCATTAGAATGGTTAAGTATGTTAATTCAATTATGGAATTACTATTGGGTGATTAAAGACTGAGAACAAATAGCAAATAAGTCTGAGTTAATTTTATTTATATACTAGCTACTAACTACATGACTTAGCAAGATCGACAGTTTAATTAAATTTGTCCCTATGGGAATTTATCTGGTATTGCTAAACGCAAACGTGTACATGAAGTCACTAAGGAATGATCCTGCCTTTCTAGGAATGTTTTGGGATTCAGAAGGGAGACCTTGTACAAGCCCTTTTTCCAAAGAAAGTTGAGACAAAAAATCTTTCACAAAGTCAGGCTGTAAAACCAAGAAGAAATAACCCCACACTCTCCCTTGGGACTCTTATAAATAAATTCACACAAAACTGGATGAAACATAGAACAAAATAAAAATTGGACCACAGATCTGTGGCTGGCTTCTCACTCAACACATGGTTACAAACGAGGAACTGATGCCTTGTTCGTGCGCAAGGTTTTAGATCAAAGTGAGAAGTATTCAGGTAACTACCTCATGCTATCCTGCTTTACTCAAATAGGTACTTAGTCACACATGATCCAAGGTCTATCTCCTGGCACAAGAGGATTTCCTTGTAGCCAGGCACTCAGCATCATGAGTGAGCAGCTTATGCTCCTTTGGGCTGCTCCCAGGCCTGAGACATTACTTGACTGTGCTCACTCTAGGAGAAATACCCTGGAAGTTACTACATTCTACATTCAGAAGGCTGAATTGTAAAACTCTCTTTATTTAATGTGCTCATCCTGTCATTTGTCCCTTTTAGCACTCCAAGGTGACTGTTAATGAAAACCTCAGTTCTGCGAAGCATTATTAAATCCGGTTAATGGGCAAAAACCTGCATTGAATATGCACGTGATAGGTGCACTCATAAAAATCCTTCAACACCACTAAGTTATTGTTCAAATCTTGGCTTACAGTTGTTCTTTTTGGCACACTGAAGACCACTTTGCAATGGTTAGGAAGCTGGAGTGTTTTGATCACTAATTATAACTCTGCCACAATTGCATTACTGAGCTATTGACTTCTCCCTCACCTCATCCCTTTAACTGACTCTGTCATTACATCCCTTACTGATTTTAAAAGTTTTTTGGGGCATCGGCCTTTCTATAAATGCCCTGTACAACACAAGCTATGATGGGCCCAAACCTTCTAGGTATGCTACAGAACAAAAAATAAAAAAGCAGAATTATTAATAACATTAATCATTAACATGCAGTTGCGTCCCAAGGATAAAACCTGGGACACTGTATATGTGAATTCAAACCTGGCATTCACAATATTTTCCATTATAAGATACTGGCAATTTAAATATTTCTGGTCATTTGCTCTTATCGGGCCAATCACATTTCTAATTTCTCCTAGGCTCTTCCAAGAAAATGATTTAACACACAGTGCAGATCTTCCATGTAAAAATGACCAGCATTCTTAATTATAGTCGTTTCACAGGATCTAATAGTAATAAGGTTCCCATAAATGTTCAGAATCTAACAAGCTTGAGAGCACTTTGCAAAGAGTAGCCATCATTCAGCAGAAATGTTAGAATGCCCTTTATTCCCTTTCTCTATTTCCCAGCAAGCACCCCAGGAAAATCATGAGTTTTAAATTTGCTCATGCACGAAGGGATTGTGTGCCCCTTGAGCCTTTGTATTATGATAATGCATACATAAAGGTAAGTTCTATTAATTGGAGCTCTATCCACAGGGGTTACTACAACGAAAGAGGCAGGGGAAAGTGAACTGTGAATGGAAGAAGGAGGGACCCTACTGAGTAGTGATTCCAAGATCCAAAATTCAGTCCTGATACCCTCCCCCTTGAACCTGCCCCTCTTTACCTGTGCACTGATTTAATGTGAACTGTTCTAGGTAGCACTAATTTTTAACAACTCACTCCAATTTATTGTCTTTAAAAAAGAAAATCAATACTTCAAACTGTCCTATGTACTTATCTTAAAAACTGCTCTCAGGCAAGGTTGGAATTCATTATTGTAGCCTTTCCACAAAAGTGTTTTAAGTTTACGTCTGTGCCTTCCTAACAGCTCTCTCTGCCTTCCTAACACCATGGGCATAGATGTGATAGATTTCTCAGTATTTTCCTCAATGCTGTCAAATCACACTATATTTCACTCCTCCTTATTTGCGTCCTTTTATATCTGTGACTCCTATCATTATTGCTTTCATCTTACATCTTTCCTCATTTTAATAGCTGAGGGATACACAAGGATGTTTTGATGTTGCCAGATCCCTGCTTCCAATCTTGCTCCATGCACAAGCGTATCTAAACTGCTGCAGAGCCTTCCTCTCCATCCCTGCCTCCCCAAAGGTTTTGGATGGGTGTGGAGGTGAGCTGCTTCACTTTGGGAAACAGAAGCCTACATGACAAATGGCCTCTTTCTTTCTTATCAGCTAACCAGGCTTTTGAGGGAAGGAAGAAAATAAAACGTTGTGGCGGGCTACTCTCCGCCTTCATTACTCATCTGCTCAGGAAGCCAGCAAACACGTGCTTTGAAAACAATTTGTAAACTGATTTGTCAGACAGAACATCGCCATGAAAGTGCTCTGTATTCACAACAGTAAATTAAAAAGGCAACTGCATTGAACGGATTGACCTAATTATGCTTTCACACGTTTCCAGTGGTTTCCAGTGAGACGCCCAGAGAGCCCCTTGGGACAGAGGCCAGTCCAAAGACAACAAATACTGGAAAGAGCCCTGGCACATACCATGTATCAGCATATGTGAAGAGGGCAAAAGGAAATAACTGGCATAGCTTGGGGACTTATGTCTTCAGACATGCGATACGATAGGAACTCAATACATACATGAAGAATTTGGAAGTGTATTTTTAGGTTCCTTCCTCCTCCCCCAAAACAAACCCCCATCAAATACAATAGGATTTTTTTCCTAATCACTGAAAAAAAAAAAAGCCACCAAATATGTACAGGTTAAAGTTATTCCTTATATACCAGGAAAAATTTGCACTTTATGGAAATGTAAGCAAGTTTTGTTATTTTAATAAGGAAGAAATCCCAGCAATAATAAAATTCCTTCTAAATCAAGAATACTTGTCTCCAACTCCATTTCGGTATGAAAAACTGAAATCTGGCATTCGGGCAAATCAGAAATAAAATTTGTTTCTAATTTGAGCCACCAAACATAAAAAAGTTATTATTATGGGTCTTCTGTTATACTAGAGAAAACAAGATATCAACTATTCTACAAAGATCTCTCTATACCATTTTTCATATTAGTTCAATAGAATAGCAAAGAGCAGGACCAGTAAAAACCAAATGCCTTAAACTTTCTGCAGCTTCTTGTGTTGTTGCTTCAGTCTCTGATGCTCAAGCACAGCCTTCGCTCTGTTAAAAATGAAAACCCTTAAGAGGCTTTTTCCTCGTTTTTCTGACAGAGACTCATTCTTTTTTGAGCTAAGGGGCATAAGCGGAGTGTAGCTAAAATAAACCTCTTAGGATCCGATGGCTGACAGCTGTAGATTTTAAGGTGTGGTTTGACAGGGATGGGGAAAAGCGTACAGTGACTTCAGGAAATTCAAGCAAAATCAAAGAAAGCATGAAAGGGGCCTGCCTCTCCCATCCTGCTGTGTGGCTGGCCCATATGGTCTGGGTATCCCCAAAGCTGGCCCTGAGCAGCCAACAATTTTTATGCATCATGCTACACAAAAGGAAATAGATTACTTTTCAGATCCCTGTGTTTTGCAAGAATTGACCAGGCTTGGTCCCTTCCCTCCATTAATTTCTTAGGGCGCTATGTGTCTTGGAAACAGACTTCACGTTCTTTAGCAGATGAAGGCTGGTAAATAAATCTGACAGCATCAAAGCAGAGCTTAGATCGGGGCTGTCAGTCTCATTCCACTAACAGTTCCGGAAAAGATACTGTTTTTCATATCATGCTCACACACACAGGTCTCAGTAGCATTTGAGCATCCTGGTCTTTTGTATGTTCACCCAGTTACAAAGCAAAGTCTTCATATTTAACCATATGTCCCCATCTAGCAAACACCTTTCCAATCCAGTTGGAATGCAAGCATTCCCAAGTCACCACTGAGCCTTCCCACACCTGCCACATGTTAGAAGAAGAATAATCTATTAACAACTTCCAGAGCTGACATCTCCTCAGGTAGCTCCAATCCTGCTGGCCCTCCTAGCAACCTCACTGCTCCAGTAGAAAGCAATAAACAACATTCTATTTCCTAATCTGACAAGTAAGGGCAAATTGACTTAGAGAGTTTAATTACTTCAAAAAAATCCTCAACTAATACCGTTGGTTGCCATGGCAATACATTCTCACTAGATGGAACAGCATTGGCAGTACTGGAGAAACAGTCTGTCTTTATAACTGCTAGTCTTACAATAAAATACAATTATTAACTACAAATGCTTCTTGCTGTTTAGAACTGCAAATGCAACAGGCAACACAATACTCAAGGACTGCTTTTGACGTACTGCTGCAGAAATGTGTGTGCTTATGGTCCGATGTGCTGCTGCTACGGCAGTGGGAAGGGATACAGTCCAAACGCTACTATTCAAGCAGCATATGACAACAGTGACGGGTGGGTTTGGAGATCTGGGAAAAGCCCTCCATTGCAACAAGTGTGCAAAGTTGGATTACTCAGAGAAATAATCATGCATATGTCGTGGTCTTAGTCTTTCCCAAACAGTTGCTTAAAACAATTCAGACAAACAAAGCGTTTACTACTGATGGCAGCAGTAAATAAAGCTAGCCAGCCACTAAATAGGCAGTTTGGAGCCTAACCAGTTATTGCCAAAGGTGAAGATAAGGTCCAATCTTTTGCTCTCATGAATGTGTAATCCTCACTTGCTTCTCTAAGTGTTTCTCTGCTTCTGGCTCTTCCTATTCCTTCCGTCCTTTTCTCTCGGGAGTAGAGTTTAGGTTAAAAAAAAAAAAAAAGTGTTCTGGAATAACCGTCTTGGGAAAAATTGACAAAGTGACAGACTGTCTGAATATAATCACTTCCACATATTTCAGTAAATATGATGATATATCATTTGATTAATACAAATCTTTAGAGTGGAAAAATCATAGATTCATCTTCTCCATCATTTCAGCTCTGCCCTTCAACAAACTGTTGATAGGAACACATGAACCATAACCCAATTTATTACCTTTTTTTTCTCTTTCTTTTTTTCCCAAAGTTCTCCTGAGAGCAGAGGATATTAAACTGGTATATTTTTGCTGGCTTAAAGCAGGTTTTGATTTATGCCCCTTAATGCCTGTTTACTCCAGAACCTTTAATTATGAGGAAACAGAAGAACGTTTCAGGGGATAATATTCTCTGCATTTCTTTTATTAGTTTTAAACTGATGTCAGTGACAGTCAAAGCCACAAGTTAAAGAATTTCTGCACAAACTAAGGTGTATTCACACACAAGTAGTATGTCAGAAAAATGTCGAAGACTTTGAAGTTATAGACAAATTCTTACTTAATAATCAGGTTTCTGTCTCACACGCATCTTGTACATTAAGTGACTATGCTGAATTTTGGCAATGATCCATATGACAAGCATTAGGTGCATTAATTTAAATCAAATAATCCAGTTTTTCTCCTTAAGAAAATTTTGCAGTGATTTTTGCCTTTTGGCAGTTCCTCTTCAGCATTTCATGAGACAGATTTATTCTATTATTTACTGGATACCACAAGGACTGCAAAGAAAATAGTATGAAACATTTGAAGCACCCCAAAAAGAAACACCACAAGAAAAAAAAAAATCCTCAAATTCTTTCAGCCACATCTTCATAGTTTAATATTTAGAAAAGTAATAATTAAAATAGAGATGCATAATGAACCTCAGACCTTGAAAGAAAAAGAAAAACACCAAACGTAACTAAGCTAAGCAATGAGTTCTCTAATAAAACCCATGCTGGTTGGTTTTTTTTTAGAACAACTCCAAAACAAAATGAAGAACAGATCAGAGCTGCAAAAAACAGAACAAAGGTTCTTCTCAGTAATGCTGTACTCTGCAAAACAGTTTCAGGAGAAAAGAAATATTTATGTCAGTGACATTAAATTTATTTTTGAGTTTCTCAGTTATGCATTTTTCCATGGCATAATAGGTAAGCAGAATATTTTCTTCCTTACAGACTCTCAACAAGATAAAAATACACAACTAACCCAAGATTAATACTACAGTCCTCTCTTTCAACTAACATTTCCCAGAATGATATTTTGCTGCTAAAAATTCATCTGGTAATGCTAAGTCCTTGTCCTTATCAAACAACACTTTGGGATTTAAGACAGCTGAAATATTTTCCCTTGCTATTATCTCTGGCTATTTGTATTCTAATTGCTGAATGAAAGAACACATGTATAATGAATATATGGCATAAGTTTCCTCCCAGCCTCCAGAAGTGCACAACACAGCATTTTATGTGGATTTTTTTTTTAGCTTTTACATTTTTATTCCCAAGTCTTGCAGTTGCTTTACAAAGTACATGCATTATTCCCACTTTTTCACGTATAGCGGGAAAAAGTAGCAGGACAAAGGTTGCGGAGTAGGTTTTTACAGGAGCTGAGACTGGATGCGGTAACTTCAGCCCCAGTCTCATGGCATAAACAAAAGCTGATGAGTGGACGTGAAATTAGAACACAGCGTGCAGTTGCCATAAACCACATCAGCTACAGCAGTGCAATGTACGCTTAGCTTCTATCAGCCGCTGCATTTCATGAAGAAGGGACTGCAGTCACAGCTGCAGTAAATCAGCACCTCCAAAGCAGCCAATTTGTAACTGTGGGGAAAAGGACTGGATATTTCTCTTTTATTAAAATTCCGCTATAGTGAGCTGCATAAAGGAAGATTGATGCGTCAAAATACATTTTGGGCTCCTTTCTCCTTGGGCTGATTTGCAAGAGGTAAATCAGCTCTCTTAGTTGGGCCAGCACAAACAGACCACAGTCCGGTGGAAGTACAGTGGGCTCTGGGTGAAGGGTGAACTACCTGCCATCTGCAGATATAAACTGTACCACCTCCCCACGACTCCTCAGGAGCCTTCCATCAACCAACACCTATTTCAAAGAATACTTTACGTTCTTTGTATAGGGTTTGATCATTCACATGCATCACTTTTGTCTCTCCGAGGGAAAGAACAGGCCACAGAAATGGTGTGCTGCTATCACGGTCTTCCCCAGCTCTGCGAGGAGAATCTTTTTTTCACCCAAGCCAACCAGCAAGTGGAGAAGTGCAGGATCCCAGTGGCATACGGACAACATCTGACATTTAGTTCCTAGAGATCAATACGGATGGTATTAAGGACCTAGCCAGAACTGCACATAAATATGCGGTGCAACTCAGGAGATGGAAGAATAAAAGGAAAATAGATGAGGGTCACAGCTGTGTGTCAGAGCTGGGCCACCCAGAGGTCATACAGGTCCCTTGCCCAAAGGAGCCCACTAGTGAAAATTTACAAGCCCAGTTAAAATACAATGTAGTAAGCAATAAAATCGTGAGATGGTGGATTTAAATAAAAACCTGTCAGTGGCCTATTTATTTTCAGTAATTTTATTTCCATACCTTGAAGCTTATTGAGACATTTTAAGGTGTACCATTCAAGTATAAAATCTGGATTGTTCATACCAATCTGTAGAATTACAGAGGGACTTGCTGGAAGAAAGAAATACAAGGTTTTAGATTAACCAGCTGGCCTATATTCTGGGGAAAAAAAACCCCCAACTTTAATGGTATTCATTTTGCTCATTGAGATAATCAGCATCCTTTAGATTTTCTGAAGGAAAAGAACTACTTGCAGCTTAGAACTGGGGTCTGCAAGTGTGAGCTTTGCCTTTGTTCTGTCAATATATTTCTGAGAAGGTCTAAGAGAGAATGTCTGCAGATGAGGATTTTTGCAGCTTTTCTTGCAAAAAGGCAAGCAGAGAAAATAAGCATTTCCAAGTGCTCATGGCTTACCTTTTTCAGGAGCTGACCCAGGAATCTTAATGCTGTGGACATGTTCAAGGTATAAAATTATGCCCTACATTAATGGCTTTAAAAGGTTCTCCACTATCAAATTAAAAAGAGAATCATAGCAGTATATACAACAGCAAAACACAAGAGATTTCCTGTGGAAGTCATTACTCTCCTCTTTGTCATCCAGCATTCAGAAGAAAGCTCTCTGGATTTTGCTTTTTATGAAGACTAGGAAAGAGCTTGTCACTGGTACACAATGTAGAAAACCAGAATGGATATTGGATTGTTCCTTTAATTCAGAGGATGAGCAGATAGCCATGCAATATTTATCACTGCAGGGCAGAGGAAGCAATCAATAATGTTTTGCCATGCGGGCCATTTTTCTCATTACTTCGTAGGACAAATCCAAGTCTCCAAATACATTAAGTATGGATAAAATTCACCCCTGCACACAAGGCCAGTGTTAAGACCCATCTGTTTCTACTGCCCTGCTTTGAAGGTCTGAAGTCTTGCATCAATTCCTCTGCACAGGAATGAGTTTTCATCCAACAGATATTGTTTACCCCTAAGCAAGAGCAGGGTACAGGCTTCTAAATTTCACCTTAAGACTGCTTATGTAGGAAAAGATAACAGTGTTCAATAGCTTGTGCTAAAAAACCCCCACACAAACCCAAACAACAAAAAAACCCCACCTAAACCATAACCATGACTTGAGAGTTAGGAATAGTCAGTCTTTCTTAGATACATTAATCTGCTGACCTTCTCTCATTCTTTCCCTACTTCCCTTCCTCATCAAATCCAGATGGATTTATTCCTGGTGCTAACAAAATTCACCAGCTTCAGCTAATTATTCCAAATTAAAACAGGGGGAATGAAGGTCTAGGAAAGGAGATGAAAACACCTAAACGGAGGTTTTAATAAGAAGTAAATATCCTTCATTTTTAATTAATAATGCCTGGCATCCTTAAAGAACTGGAATTGATCTGTATGGGTTTCATAGTATACTCTGTAGTTTTCAAAATAAATCAAACAAACAAGCTATGTCAGATTTTGAATTCTGGTCTTAATGATAATTCATTAATAAAAATGCCATCCAGGAGCAGTTCATTATTTGACAGCTACAGGAAAGGAGAAATGTGTCCAAGCTGCATGCAGTTCAACAAACAAATACTCCCTCTCTCCCCAAAAATCTGTATCAAACCAAACCCCTGGGTTTCAGAGTTTAGCAAAACCTCTAGGTTTCCTTTACTCATGAAAAATAACATTTGGCAAAATGTCATAACTTTGCTTTATGCTGTTTTGAGGATTGCAACAATATAGGTATTTTTCTTGTCAATTTAATTAATTTCACAGTTTTTTTCATACTTTCCCTTATTGCCAGCAGCCCTTGTACTTGAGCAAAACAAACACCGAACTCCTAGAATGGAAAAACCGCTACTTTTTCTACTTTTAAAAAGAAGCAAGTAAACAAACTCTCATTTTAAATGCTTAAAAAAAAAACAAACCCACACACAAAAAAAAAAGCAATGCAGAGAAAAGTCTAGCTTCTGCACACTCGTACAGACAGCTGGGCCACACTGATCACACCACGGTCCCTCGGGCTCACACTTCCACAATTCTGACTGATTTCAGCCTTTTGCCTCTGGGCCCAAGGAGAAACACATTTACACACAAAGCAAAAATAATCTCACATAACTCCTAGTGGCCTGTACACAATCCCATATACAAGGGTTTCTTATTTTGAAAGCTGAAAGAATGATAATGAGGAATAGGCTTCAATCTCTCTTTTAATTAAACCAAAAAGAAAAGTTATTTTGATGAGTGGCTGTTCCATCCATATCAGTATGGAGAAACACTGTACTTTGATGTTGAATAAAGAGAGAGACTACATTGTCATGCAAGAGATGGAGGCCATTTAGATTCATCATGTACTCATCTCTGTACAGCTAAGGCAACAAAATCCTTGGCTGCATAAATTATCCTACAGAAGCAAGCATTCCAGATAAGGCTGTAAACTCAATAACGGGTTAATCCATGGAAACCTGAGCTTTCTAGGTGAAGAGCAGTTGCGTAATGTGATGCAGGCACCCCAGGTAATGCATTTTGCCCCCACGGAAATATATTACTCCTGGACAAACTAAAGCATCTTCCCCTCGGTCTTCAGGGAAGCAACTAAATGCAGCCTAGTCATTTCAGTGCAGCAGTCACAACGTGATGTGCTTGAGGTTTATGCCTTCGAGCTTCACTTCTGACAGCTCCTCCGTCTCCTGTGTTGGAGCCCTAAGAACTGCTGAAAACAAGAAGGCAGCTGCATCTTGCTCTTTGCTCAGCTAAAGAGCAGAAAAGAATGTACCTCACGGCTCTTTGGTTCATTCCTTGCTCATCTTCCATGTATGAAAAATTAAGGCTACATCTTCTCTCCTTTGCAATCCGTGCCTACCAACTGCTTTGGCCAGAGCATTCCGATACACAGGAACACAACAGTACTTTGCTTGTCATTAGCATTCTTGTCCTCAACACCAGGTAGAAGGTACACACCCCAGCTGAAATAATAGCTTTTTTTTAAATCCTTTTACTCAAATTTGCTATCTTTGAATGTATGCCATCGTCAATAAGATTCTGACTGATGTAAAGGGACCTTCTCTGATAGAAGTCAAAGGCCACCATGACTCCAAGGCACCAGCAGTGCTAACATTACCGATACAGACTGCTTAGCTGAGGTGGCACGTCCTTAGAGTCACACAAGGGCACAGAGCAGCACAGTATGTGCTTAGAGTTCAAAGAGAAAGGTGCTGCAGGTCTGGTGTAAAATATTTTTCAAAAATGTGTAGGTGGCAACTTCTCCACATGTCAAACTGTTCAGTCATTGAATTTTCCTATCCAAATATAAAGCATATATATACACAACTAGTTGCTCATTTCGGAAGTACTGGCAAGACCATTTTGTGCAAGAAAAAAAATCTCTACACACCCAACAGATAAGTGAAAATTTGCTACTGTTTTCTCTGCTAGATAAAGGAAAAAAAAAAAGCAGATTCAAGGATACAAAGACATTTTATAGATGTGTGCCTTTTTTTGGGCACTCCAGTCTGAGTTTTTTCCAGTTATGAAAGACTTCAGTTGGTGATGCTTTGATCTCTTTTTTTTCCCCCCTCCCAAACCAATTGCTCCATTTTCCCATGAGCTTCACATGTTTAGCTTCAACATAATCTTTTTTTTTTAAGTTAAAATCTTGTAAGGTTTTCAATTTTAAAAAAACTTTGATTGAAAGCTATTTTTAATGTCATGCTAAACACTTAGACCTATTCTTATACACACAAACATTAACAAAAAACCCCAAAACTCAGCATCCACCCAAAGCTGTAAAACATAGCTACCTATATCCACCCCCTTCTTAAGTTCTTTGTAAACAAGTCTCCATTTAAAGCCAAAGAGACAATGAGAGACTAAATTCAGCTCACCTGAGACATGTCAATTATTTAATTAAAAATCATATTTGGACATGCTAATCCTGACTTAGGTTTAGTTTTCAGTCTCAGAAGAAGAAAGTGATTACTAACACAAGCAAATCAACATTCTGCAGCAACGTGGTACCTCAAGTGTATTTATAAACAGGAAGGTATTATTAAAACATAAAGAGCTCCCAAGCTCAGACTGAGTACACAATTAGAGTTGATTATGAAGCTGCCATCATCATAAACTCTCCAAGAGAGATTGCTGAGGCACTAACAAGAACTGTTCTGGTCCTCAGGAAAGAGGAGGGGATAACACTGCTGTTCCCTTCCCCCAGGCCTGCAAGGACAAGGCTCTCTGCTCAGCCTGCAAAGGGTCAGGATTAATTTCATGTGGGCCCACACATCCATTCTGGGATTTAACCTTTGTCTTTGACTGGTGGAAGGTGAGAGCTAATGAGATCTGCTTCAGGGTTTGACAGGAGAATATGGGAGGGCAGCACCGTTTATTAATGCAGCAGGAATAACTAGACAAAGAATCCAGGCTGTGTGCCTTCCTCTTCACTGTGCAAGTGTCGCAGATGCTGCTCGGATGACTTCACGGCTTTCTAGGCACTGAGTACTGACTTTATTTGATGGAGAATTGCAATTAAAAATAGTATTTTTGCAGCTTTTAAAGAAAACTTTTTTTAAACCATTTTTCTCATCTTTACCATTGGAAATGGTATTTTTCTGTAAAATGGAATTATTAAGAATTGCAATAGCCATACCAATGTGGGTCTGCTAGCTTCAATAAGAGAGGAGTCTCTAATTTCCTCTAGGTATTACTGCAGTGTACAAATAAGGCTATGTGAGATGCTAGTGTCACAGGTAGTAAGAACTGAGCATCTTTGAAGCTCAGAAGTCTTTTCTCTGAAAAGAAAGTCCTTTGGAGTCAAAATGTCTGGATTTTTTTTTTTTTTTCCCGACACAACTTTGTTCTAAGGTGGTGTGAGAGATAAACCAATTCATTTTAAAACATTTTCTGTGATTCTTTGCCCAGAGAAGCTGTGGCTGCCCCATCCCTGGAGGGGTTCAAGGCCAGGCTGGACGGGGCTTGGAGCAACCTGGGCTGGTGGGAGGTGTCCCTGCCCAGCGCGGGGTGGGGGGGGACCGGGTGATCTTTAGGAACCCTTCCAACCCAAACCATTCTATGACTCTATAATTTATTTTCAGTCACATGCATTAGCCTAATCTAGTTTGATCACGGGTCCAGGAATTTACATCTCTGAAGAATGCTTCTAACACCTTGACTCAAAAAGGATCGTATTGTCAGCATTTTCCTTTGTTTGCAAGGACAAGGTGAGGACAAAGCCTGTTCCTCTGAAACTGTTTTCCTTTCCTGTGATTAAACACAACGCTACGCAGCAAGAAAGTGGAGTGGAGAAGAGCAGCTCTGGCCACACAGCATCACACAGCCCTTTTGAGAGGGGTGACCAAGAGCCACCCCCTGGGGCGGCCGCCTCAAGCTTCGACGCCACGGGACCCAAAGCCCACCCAGTCTCTCCTTCTGAACAAAACCACTGCTAATTATTGTACCTCCAACACCCCCCAAAAAACCCCACCACCTGCAAACTTGTTACAACTGGAATTGTCTTTAGCACAGTAAATTGAAGTCATTAGTTATTTATTCCCTGGCAGTGTAGGTGGATAATTAGCGCATAATTTGAGGTTTTCTAGGCATGACAGCCTGCTCTGATAGCTGCCCCTGGTCCTGATTACATCTCTGCCTCAGATCTTGCAGCAGAGAAAATTCCAGGCTTTGCCAACATCAGGCTGCTGTCTCGCAATTTGAAACCATCGCAAATGTTTCGGGGCTTTATTTTTTGAGAAAGACCTTGTTTTTCCCCCCCTTTCTCCTGAAGCTTTGACTAAACGTTGCTTTGCATCTAAAGCACCTGTGAGAACATGGATGTGATTGCAGGGCAACAAAAGGGACATTACACATGAGGCATAAAATATGGAATTGAACAGAGACATGCACGGGCTTCGGAAAGGAAGAAAAATATATATCTGCGTGCTAGAAAAGCGAATTCAGTGTATGAATGGTATGAAGACTGCTCCAGCCCACAGACCATGATGGCAGGGCACCTAGTCTGCGCGCCCAGATTTTCTGCCTCCTACACCTCACTACCCAGCACTACACAAGAAAGCGACCTGGAGCGCGTAAAAGTAGTTGTCCAGCCATTGCTGCACCATCACTGCATCCTGGGGAGGGAAAGGCTGGGCAGGCTGCCTCCATCTTCTCCCTGAGGAGCGGCCCCGGGAGGAGCTGCCTCTCAGGGACGCAGCCACCGGCTCTACCCTGGCTCGACGTGTGGAATGAAACTCCACAACCGACAAGGTTGTAAAGTGGGTATGTTTATTCAGCGCCGGGCAGCACGAGGGGGTAGCCCCGCCAAAAATCGTGCGCGCCGGGTTCATGACAAAGCTCTACCTTTATGCTCCTACCTCATACATATTTAACGTATGTTGTGCAATGCCTATACATATGCATGAACTGCTCCGCTTCGTATTAAAATTAGCATCCCGCCCCTGCGAGTCTGTGCAGTGCCCCTTGTTGGTGGTCGTCAGGGGTCTTAATGATGAAGTAAGGGGTCTTCCTCTTCATCACCTCTTTGACCTCTTCTCTTGGCATGGTCAGTCCATCCCTGGATCCCGGCCAGACTTGCTGGAATTCTGCCGTACCGTGGGTCTGGTCTCACCTGGTTTCTGTTCCTTCAGTCCTTGCTTTAGGGGCTCTAGTTTTCTATTGCTATTGTCTAAGGTCAATCATCTATGATCTACGTTATTGTCTAAGGTTAATCACTTGTGACCTACAGGTTACACATCTACCGTCTTAACTCCTTATCTCATGCTCCGGGGGCAGGAGCGGGGCTGGAGGGGCTGCACAGTGCCCTGCTGCCGACATGGAGGGCTCCTCCATCCTGAGGAGAAAGCAGTCAGCCGCCAGGGGCCAGGCTCTTTTCGGTGGTGCCCAGGGACAGGACAAGAGGTAACGGGCACAAACTTGAGTGTAGGAAGTTCCACCTAAACCTGAGGAGGAACTTCTTTCCCTTGAGGGTGGCAGAGCCCTGGCCCAGGCTGCCCAGGGAGGTGGGGGAGTCTCCGTCTCTGGAGACATCCCAAACCCGCCTGGATGGGTTCCTGTGCCCCCTGCTGTAAGGTGGCCCTGCTCTGGCAGGGGGTTGGACTAGGTGATCTATTAAGGTCCCTTCCAACCCTATGATTGATTCTGTGATTCTCTTCCTGAAGGCCTGGTTTCTGAGGGCTTGTGCTCCCCTGAGCGGGGTCCAAGCTACGGCTGCCCCGGCTCGAGGTGCGCCCCTGGAATTTCAGCCTGGGAGGCTGAGGGCAGCAGCGGGGTTTAACGGGGTAGGGATTTTGCAGATGGCGGCAGCCGTCAGGGTGGCGGTTTCTGCCTGCGGGGCCCTGATTCAGCCACTTGTTGTAAGCAAGATTGGCAGATTTTGTAGGTTGCGCTTGGAAAGGTCACAGCTCTCTGAAGTCTGCAAGCCCTATCCTTGTCCCCTTCATCCCTCAGTTCGCTAAACGCCAGTTAGCTGAGGGGCCTCTGGCAACGATTTGAAACCAGCAGGACAAAATGGACCATAATCTCTGAGTCAGAGTGGGGATTCTGTACAGATAGTTATCTAAGAAGATTTTTCTGCTCCCATAAAATACCCAAGTACTAATTCTCTCTCCACACTGCTTCATCTTTCTTGTTCCTGTTTTCTTACTGTTTCCACCCCTCCCGAGGGCACGGGAACAACAACGGCAGCGCGCGGCTCAGGGGCTGCCCGAGACTCCCTGTTTCCGTGGCTCACCCGGTTAGGTCTTAGGCTCCTGGGGAGATTTTCTTGGGCTTTTTTAAATTCACAATCCCTTCAGAGTGTTTTGTGGACACATCCAGAAGGCATAGCAGTAGGTACCTTCATTATTTGTCTGAAAACTCCGGCGTGAAAACACCTAGGCCTTTCCTTTTCCTGCCTCACCCGAGGGGTTCAGCTGGCAGGCACCCTCACAGCACAGGAGATGCTGTTTCCACCTTCTCCACACCCCAGCCTTGCTCCTACACGACTAAAGAGCCTCCCTTGGGTACCACCAAGGGACAGACTGCTGGCAACTACACTACTTAAATCCCTCTGTGGGTATAGATTTGATAAAGGCATCCATGACAGAGCTGGCATCCAGAGTTCAGTCCAACACCTTCAATCCACAGCTGTTCTCCTGATGTGGAATAGATGTCACCCCAAACTCCCATCACAAAATATTACCTCTCAGCATCTTAATAAATACACTTATTTCTTTCCTTGGACTGATCCCTTATTACATTTCAGAGGCTATCTTACAGAGGACAGGTTCATTTGCTAATACATGAATCATTATTGCTTTGAGCCTCTGAGCTAGCATTTTTATGAGCACGTTTCAAAATGTATTTGATTGCTGTTAGAAATCATTTTGGTTCACACTCAACAACCAGGCCAACCAAAGCCAATATGCTCTGCCTGGCACTGTGAAAGGATGTTGTGAGAATTTAATTACTAACTGCAAGTTACTGTGCATATGGTGAATTTTAAATGTACTATTCCTTTTATTTTTTTGCCTCCAAGATAAAAACACCCAGTTGTTTAACTCCAGCTTATTAAGATTTCTATCTAGCAGTCCTGATAAAATTGTTTCAGATCGTACACCCTACGGAGAAGAGCATGCTGCCTTTTCCTATCCATGAGCTGCTTGCAGACCATAAATGCCATCCAAGCTAGAGTGAGTCCTCTTTGCCCTTCTGTAAGCCTGGGCTATGCGTTAGAGATTAGAGTTACTTCATTGCCTTCATGTAAGAAAGCTTTTGGAAAAACATTTGTTCTATGTGATAAGGTACAACAAAACATCACTGGGACAGAACTTCTTAGTTCTTGCAGCACGAGTCTCACCCTGGGGACGGAAGGGAGGGAAGGAGTGATGGTGGAGGTGCAGACTATAAAGATATACTTAAAATAGTTTTAAATCCACTCACTCTTTACTTATCGTTTTCCACGATTTTGATGGTGCTGATGCTCTTTTAGTGTTTGGCTCCTATACACTGTTGTGACATGAAACTCCATGAGGTTTGTCACACTAATACATACATACAGAGTAAATCAGAACCTTATATTGGAATCAGATTTCATCAGCACACTAACAAGAGGAGGAAGAGGATTTTTTACAATATCTATTAGTAATACAGGCAGTACATCATCAAGCCCATGGAAAAGTCAGCCCCTCTACTTCTACACTGTGCTCATACCCAGTATTCGTTCCAATGACATTGATGGAAACACCTTGGGCCTCACTCTATGTGTATATTCCCTTAAGCCTTTTCCCCTGTGGAATACATAGTGAGCGTCGCACATCCCACTATCCACCAGCTCGCTTTCACCTCCCGGAAAGCTCGGTGATGCAGTCGGGGTTGGCCTTGTTAGGAACCTGGTGCCATACCTTTTATTAGGACCTGAGTGCCAGACCCACAGAGAAGCAGGACCCTAGCTCAGCGTGCAGTAGAAACAGGGAAAGTATAAAGAGAAAGCAGAAGGAGAATGTGCAGTGGGAAAAGTACCTTTCTCCAGTTGGTAAAATATCATATATGTTTACAGTTGAGCTCCTTCCCCATATCTCTCTATAAAACAGACATCTTTCTGCATAGAGCCTCCTTTAGGACAAACTCTTTCCATGTTGTGCAGCATGGACTGTCTTAGATGTATCTTCTTATGTGTAAGAGCTGCTTGCTTACAGGGATGGAAAGAAAAATAATTAAGTAGATCTGTAAACCTCCCTGATGTAGGTTTTTTTTTTTTGCTCTCCTTTGTTTAAATTCTAGTGCTAATCTCCTTTCTTTGTGAAGTTTTTGTCTTGAGCTATTCATATTGGAGGGCTGGATATAAAGGGTGTGATTTGAATTTATTGTAGAACAGAGAATCTGCTGTGGATGGTGAAAAGCAAGACTGGAAATCTGGAGTAATGATGCCAGAAATAGCACCATAAAAACTGATTTAGAACCAGCATCCAAAGAAGCATCTGCTGACTTCCACCTCAAGATAAAACTGAAGCTGCTCCTGAAAAACCCGCTCTCCCTAGATGACACTTCTCTTTGGAGGAGGATTTGAAGGGATTTGATGAAGTGCTACTCAAAGGAGAACACTGCTGCAATAGAAGTGGCCTGGGATAAATATACTGTGCAAACGCAGACTAGCTGTTCTGGAGGCCAGCAAGTTACCCTTATGCTTAACTGTGGGTCTGAGGAGGCACAGTCTCGCCCATCATGTTGCATTCAATTACATCTAATTTCCCCGTAGCTTAACTGTATCTGCTCAGCATTAAATCCAGCTACTCCACTAAAGAACACAAGCCACGTTTACCTGCATGTATGAATAAAGGAGGAGGCAGGTCTGGTCGTTGCTTCTTTCACCTCCCTGTTTTGTTACAGGCTTCCTTTGGTGAACCACTTCAGCCAGGCTTTTTGCCTTGGTGGCTTTAGACCCTGAACTCAAATTTTGGAGAGAAAGGTAGAGGGAAAGAGGAAAAAAAGAAAAAGACTATTTGGTCATGAGGCCTTTTTTCCCCTCCAGAGTCATGAGAGATGAGAGGAGCCTGACATTCTCCTCAGTTAACTGTTTAAAACGAGCTAGGATAAATTCAGTCCTTATCCTCTCTCGTTGTGAGGGGGAAGATACCTTACAAGGAAAGCACAGGAACAGGTTCATTAGTGTTTGTGACATATTCGGATATATAACACAAGGAGAGACACAGCAGTACTTAGAAATTTCTGCAGATACTGTGACAGGCTTCTGATAGTTTACTTTTGTGCCTCTCGTTATATTTCAATTCTCACTATGAAATGCTTGAAGGGAGTGTACCTTTCAAAACAGAAATTATGAGCACCAGCTTACTTTCTTTGCTTGCCACTTCAACAGTTCTTTGATTCTCTTGATTACAAAACCAAAACAAATCCTAAAACCTGTATTTTTCCTTCTTTCTCAGTGCTGCGAGTTGCCAACTTGGTGTCTTCTGGGCCTTATGAGCGTGATAAGCACATTAAACCCGCAAATTATGAAGTCCTCAGGCCTGGTACAAAATAACTAATTAAGAGCCTTTTTTTTCTAAGCAGCCGGCATTTTTCTTCCTGTTTGGGGTGAATCCTCTGCTGGTGTACAAAAGAACATTTCTGTGAGACACGATGAAGCCATGCATGCTTACCTCAGACTAAATTTTTGGCTACATTTATCAACGCATTTCAAAAGGAAATGAAAAAAAAAAAATCAACACCCTGAAAGTCCATTTTTTTGCCTTGTGCTTAGGCAAAGAAGTTAGGGAAGTGCTTCAAAACCCTTAGAATTGTAAGGTCTCTTGTAGCTTAATAGTTACAGCGTCCCCTTCCACTAAACCCAGTGAAGCACTGGTACAAAGGAGGAGTAGAACAGCCTTATGTCACTCTTGTCTGATGGATAGCAAAAGGGTCTTTGTAACTGCTTCAGACTTAAGAAAGGAGCTTTGGCTCCAAGATCAGAACAAAAAGCAGGCTCCTAAGAGATGAAAAGTGTCCTGACTTTTTCCTGATAAGGCTGGACACAACATAAATCCCTTCACTGCCCCTCAGGAGCCCACTGAAGCTTTGAACTTCATTTCTGTTCAGAAAAAGGAGGCAGCACAATGCAGTATTGCTGGGCCTCAGTGTTACGGTAGCTTGAGACTGTGAGGGAAACACATGGCTTGGACATCTGAGGATGTTCTGCGAATGCATCCAAAAAGCTCCAACAGAAACAAAGCCCTCCGGAACAAGGACTCCAACAGAATAATTCAAAACGTACGTTTCCAAAGAACAAATGCCTGTGCCACTTAGTGAGCCTACACTCTGCTCTCAAGAGTGACTCAAAATGACCTATACTATATAAAAAGAGCATAACTGGATCCAAAGTTATTTAGGTTCACATTCACAAAAATATTTAACTACTTACTTTTAGTGAGTTGGACCTCAGCTGATCTACCTGACTTGCATTTTGCACCCTTGATGCAGATTCTGTTCTCATAACTCCCTGCCCTTTGGTCAGCAAGACGAGAACATCCAGCATCGGTCTAGCCTAGACCTCGTCTCCCAGCATGAGAGTGGCCAGCCAGGACAGCGCCTCCTTTACCCAGAATCACAGGCTGAACATCTTCCTAATTGCTTTTTAATACAAAACCATCAGCCTTGCAATGAAAATAGCGGTTTCTTCACTTCAAACAAATAATTTTGCTGTTTAATTTCCTCCTTCTTGCTGATAGGTGGCACCATTTTCTGCATGGAATGCCTACACTTGAAGTACATTGAGAATTTCAATAGCTTTTGGCAAAGGCTTCCCTGCTAACACACCACGGCACCAACCCGTGTGTGTGTTTTGGAGGTCTGTCAACAGATTAGACAGATTTCACTGTAATAAACTCCAAAAGCAGAAAAATATTTCCTGAATCCTGATTAAAATCTCTTTCTTAAAGCTCAGTGATTCATGTAAAGAACCCAGGGCCTGATCACTTAATGAAGTGCTGGATGTTGGCTCATGCTTTCCAGATGGGACAGTATCGCTCAGTCTCTCATGTTTAACTCCCACTTTTCCAGTTCAAGCAAATCCCGATATGCCTTGCCCTTCATCATCCCATTTCCATAACTGCAAGTTAAAACACTAAAACATAACCTTTTCTTTAAGAACTTTTTGTGCCAGCTGGGCCCACCTGAGGTGGGTGGTATCTTGCTCTGTTGTCACTAAGATAAGGGCTATTAGGAAGTTCTGCTTGGCTTTTCTAAAACAAATAATAGACTCAAAAGTTGTACACCCAGTCTAATGAATGTCACAGCACAGTGGTGGTTGCACTTTTACCCCCAAGTTCTGTAAAGGGCAGAATTCTTTTTGTTAATTAGAAAGGCTCCTTTTTCCCATGCAAGACATCTACCTTAGTAACACCTGAAAAAAAAAGTTATACAATTACGTTAGGGAAATAAGATTATAGAAGAAGGTGAGAACAGCTTAAAGGGAAAGTCAAAGAATATGGTTAAAGAGTAAAAGTGAGCTTATGATAAGAAAACACAGTCCAGAAAAATGTCGTGCTAAATTTACATAAAAAGGGCCAATTTTTGATTGCTGTTGCTTAGGCTTATAGTTGGTTTTAGGCACTGAAATTTGGTGTTGTTCACAGGTTAGGAATGTTGCATAGATTCTAGCATAAAGAGGTTTAGTTTGTTTGCTTGTTTGTTTGCTTTTACCTCAACATTACCATTACAGACAGGAAAATACCCCTACCTCAATCCTTACTTTCTTGTTTTAAATTCCAGATAACCAGTCAGGATTCTTCACAGTGAAAAATCTGCGACTCAGGATAACTTCTGTAGCACAAATGTTGTCAGATGCAGAACTCCTGACAAAATATTTACATGAACCTAATTTTGTTGTATATTATTCACAGAACATTCATTTTAGCAAGCATATGGTACCTTTAAAGGTGAGACTTCTCCTTCCAAGAAATGATGGCTTGATTATGACAGGAAATTAAGTCCACAGAATACCTTGACTGGCAACAGAGCAGCGTTTCTACAGAGTCCTCAGTGTGGATTTACAAAGACATGTCTTACCCTAAAAAAGACTGATCCTGAAGATGGAGTCAAGTCATCCAAGGCTGCGTCAGGCTCTTCCTTCTGAGGCTGACTGTATTGTTGCCACTGGAAGACTACAGCCAATGCTGCATCCTCTGGAGAAACCAGGGAATCACTTAACAGCTGCTCGTCAACTTATGCCATCGCTGTCCTTGTAGGAACTGGGCAAGAGGAAGATTGTGCACTCAGTCTCACCCAGTTAATTAAACCGAAGCAGAGGTGTGCAAGAGAGTCAGGAGCACAGCAACATGTCCCAGCCTGGTCAGACAACTGCAACCCATGGGCAGGACCTACGGCCTCCTCACGGGAGGAGCAGGGCAGGCAGTTCATTCTAGCAGAATGAGTTCCTTTCTCAGGTGCTCTGTGCTCTCTGATCACAAATTGCAAACTTTGGGCATAATGGAGGAGAAACAGCCTGGCTGAGATCCCAAAATCAATGTTAAAACCAGTAACGTGAGTTTTATACTGCTGAGCAGTTCAAGAACTCGACTAGTTCTCACCGCGCTATCACCCAATCCAATATATGACACAGAGTATCTGCTTGCGCTTTTATGAAGTTGTTTGCTAGCGATACAAAAAAAGCATGACACTCAATCAGTTCTGAAATATATTTTAAAAGAGGATGACAGAGGTCAAACTAAGGGTGTTAAAAAAGAGTTGGCAGCAGTTATTCACATTTTCTCACCATAAGAGAACTACAGGACATCCTATGGAATGAAAAGCAGAGATACTGACTCGCAGCAATTGTGCTATTTATTACAACAGGATGTTGTGACACCCAGAGGTATAAGTGGATTAGATAGAGACAGGCCCACAGTAGTTATTAAATCTAAAGGTGGGGTTGGTGTGTATAGCCTCTGGCTTAGGAAGTCCTTATCTTTTGAAATTAGGGGGAGATATATGATGAAAGGATCATTCTACGTTTTCCCTGTCTCCTATTTCATTCTTCTAAACATCAATTATTGACTCTCTTCAATGATGAGGTGCTGGGTTCTGTAGGCTTGTGGTAGAAGTATGATAGTGTAGAAGGGAGTTGATAAGCACCTTCCTATCCCCTTTGTATTGCCTCTGAGTAGATAAAAGTGACTTTGGAAGCAGAAAAAAAAAATCAAGTCAATAGCAGCATCATCAGTTGCAATAGACCTGGTCTATAGATGGTATAAATTACTCTAGTTCCCACAACTTCCTTGGCTGCAGCAGAGCAATGACGTTTTATATCATCTGCAAATCTAGCCTCACTGTCGATATAGGGTCAGGTCACAGGGCAGGGGATGTCCTTCAGTCCTCTGTATTAACTAGGCAATTGGGGAAGTATAAGTTGTTGCGTTCTTCAGGACAGTAACACATCAATGAATGATCAGTTGTGCTCTTACACAGCTGAATTACTAAAACATAGCTCCAATGCAAAACTCCCTACGAAGAGAATACTTTCACCTTCAGCTTCCTGGCTATGGTTTGATCACATATTTTCCCCCTATGGTTCAGTGATCCCAGGAGTGGTCAGAATTTCTTTATGGGGATTTTTTTAGTCTATGTTTGAGTGCACTTACTAGTCCCGCGGGACCACAGAAGAACAGAGCTTGTATTGCTGCGTGGACTGGTACCTGCAAGCATTATGCAAGTTATGTCTTTGTACTGGGCTGGGAAGACAAGCCTCCCCTCAGGTCTGGCAGTCACCACGCAATTGTAGTCTGTGCTGTTATCAGTCCAGTTTTGGATGTGCAAGTTCAGGGGCCAAGTCTCTAATGAGCGTGTGGTGATGCGTCTGCTCTGACATGCACAGAGCTCGTCTGCTTTAGAACAGCTTGCAATCTGCTACCAAGTGTGCTGTGCTCATCTCCAAAATGGGCTGACTACCTTTCAGAACAGATTACGTGCAATTTGTATCTTAATACACATGTATACTTTGCTTTTCCAGTTTTCCGTTGTGTGACAACTTTGAATTTTAAATACAAGGTGTCTAAATGTACAATAATAAAAAATGCAGCTCATGTCAGCAGTAAAATGCATAGTAATTTATTAACTTTTCAAGTGTAAATACAAACTGATTTGATGATGCGCCACATAATGAAAATTTTTGCAGTCACAACTTGCCTTCCAATTGCTGCATTAGTTTTTAAAATTAAACTTATTACAAAGTTTGAAAACTGGGCAATACTTGTTGATAGCCAATAGAAAACTGTAACCCTATGAAAAGTAACAAATACTTCTATACGTCTTTAAAGAATGCTCTTCAGAGCATTCAGAAACTCTGTTCTTCAAAATCAGCTTGCCATATGTTGCTTCACTGGAGTATTTATAAGTAATTATTCTTGGCCAAAGAAATCATTGTTTGTACTTAGGGCAACTGTTGAACTCAATTCCTTTAGTTAGATATCATTAACGCTTTTGTAATATAAATCAATGTATGTTGTGAAACCATTCTAAAATCCATTACAATGTACTAAAGAGGTCACTGTAAATCTCTTTCTAATGCCCTTGATGGCTGGGGCATTGTAAAGACACAGTTAAAGTCTTTACACAGCCAGATCTTTATAAGGACAAGGTATTTTCAACAGTAATCAGAGTAAAATAGGGAGATTATTAAAGAGAGAACCTGAAGCTAATTCATTACATTTTCTAGAAGGTGTAAATATTGATATGCCAAGTTCAGTGAGAATTATTAACTATATAACTTCGGTATTTACTCCTTGAGTTCCCTTAGTTCTCTAGGTAAGCAGACTCCATCTCTAGCAGGACGCACTCAGCACATTAGTATTTCAAGAATACGCTTCTTACCACACAGGAAGCTATAAATGCATGACACACATACTTTGGTAGACCATGTTGCCAATTACTGTATTTTCCATGCATTCAGTAATTACAGCTCTCATCTTAAGTCCACTAATATCACACATTTTGTTTCTGCAAAAATAAGATTTAGACGTACACATTACAGTGGTCTCTCAAATAGGTATTCCTGATGAAGCAATAAAAAATGTGTTAAGTTTGGGATTCTTTCCAGAAAGAACACAGTATTAAGTTTACTTTGGTGGCATCCAGATCTAGAGACACGGCAAGACCTGATCATTCCTTGGTTTCCATCCAGCTTGTTAGCTAGTTCCTCTACTCAATACCATCTTTCATCTGTGGCATGACCTCACGATTGACTTTGATTAGCAGTAAGAAGCGGGCAGTCAAAATAGCAGTCAAAAATGGAACATCACTGCTAGAAATATTTTTCAGTTAAGCAAATTCTGACAGTTCTTCTTCCCAAAGCCTTTCGTGAAAAAACAAAGGTATTTGTGTCCTAACTGTGTAACAACATGCCTAACTCCTTCTGAACTCCAGTTTTTATTAAATTTCTTCTTACAACCCAACTCATTGTGTCCCAAAACAGGCCATAATGTGCTTTAGTATGGCTGTTAATGAACCATTTCAAATGAATACTGGATACTGAAGGAATTACATGCTGTGTAATTGATCTAAAGAACAGATTAGGACTGGTGCTATTTCATTAAATCTTATTAGCTCTGGCTTAAGTATTTAAAATTTCAGCTGTCCTATGTCAGATAGATTACACCCCTTGTCACATGGCAAATAAGGTTTTCATCTACTAGACCACAGTTTTTAAAAAGGAGCAGGCTGATGGAAAGAAACATAAACACTTTCCAAAGCACTATGAAGGCCTGATCTTCAGACACCCCAACCCCCAAATTATTCCTTGAAATGAGACATAGTTCAACACTTTGCAAATATGCATGAACTGCTGTTTGTTTCCATATTTTTGGTTTAGATCATTTCTGTGGAACCAGAGGTTACCTTTTTGGTCATGGGACAGGCCTGAAGAGTTCTCATGCCTCATGGATGTCATCTCATGTAATTCCAATGGAATCCACTGGGTCCTTCAAGAACACCTTTTTTAGCTGTTCTTCTTAGTTGCTTTCCACTAGATGTTAGCATGCCTCAGGAACCAGTGAACCAATAAAGCTAGAGGACAATTTTGGCTGAGGAACAAATGGCTTTAATCAAGCCAAGCATAAATTTAAAGCTTAGAAAATAGTTCATAGCTTTCAAAGGAGATAGGGCATTTTTCCTATAGGACTCAAATCTAATTTTTAGGGATCTTGGCATGCTTACAAAAATACGTTTTTACTGGTTTGCCTTTGACAGCAGCGTACTAGACTTGATGTTCCTTCTCACCTTCTATTCTTCTGTCCTAGGACCTGGTATTTAAGTCCATAATCTCCTAAATCAAACAAAATAGCAACTGAAGAATCTGATCTGAATTTTCTGTACAAGGTATATTACACTATACTAAATACTTTTCGTAAAGTCTGGACTGCTGCACTGTGGGAAATGCCAAAATTTGAAAAAGCATTAAGCAGGACTTCAGATTATACTAAGAGGTGAAATACTGACAAGAGACCCACAGACTTTGGTTAAAACAGATAATACTCAAGGCTTTTTAAAATATTATTCCTTTTATGAGAGAATATTTCAGACCCTCTCTCTCACATGCAGAGTCACCATGTTAATACCACAGCCAAAGCAGTGTTTCAGACAAAGACTAAAGAAAAAATAATCCAACAGATGTATTTTTCAAATGTAAGAAATTGTTTCGGTAAATCTTAAAAAAAAAATAAATAGAATCACAGAAAACAGCAACTCCACCTTTAAGAGTTATTTGAATTCTTTTATATTATCCTATAAATCTCAGGGCCATGCAACTATCACAAAAATCTGCTTTCCTTCTTATACTGAAAGTCTGGTTCTTGCGGGCCTTCTGCAGCCCGCGGTCTCTGCACTCAAAGCTTGCCAGGAGTGACCAATTCCGTTAGACCATGTGGCCACATTCAAATGCTTTCCACGGGGCACCGAAAACCTGCAATAAGGAAATTCTGAGGACAACCAATTCCCGCTCGTTACGGTGGTGTCACAGTGAAGGGCTGTCCTGCTGGCTTGAAATCATTGCTAGTAAACACAGATCTACCTGGTCTTCTCAGCTTCAGAGCTCCTAAACCCCAAATGCAACACACCTTTTGGGATAGTCAATTTAAAACCTCGTGTTCCTCCAAATATTCAGCTTTCCTTTTTAATTCACCCAGGGTGTGAAAGGCTTGCTGCCCCATTGCTAACCGAGTGTAGGCTGACAATTCAAGACAAGGAGAAAAAAAAGAAGGCAAAAAAAGCACACAGTATATGGCATATTAACTTCTGTTAAGGATAGTAACTCCATACTCTTCAGAGTTAGGCATTTAGTAGTCAGACTGATATATAATTACTTTCAACTTCCATCCATCTTCATATAAAATAGTTAGCATGTATTAACTGGAAAGACTACAAGTACTGTGAATGACCTCTGACTTCACCCCCAAAAAAGCTCACCTGGTAAAACTGTCTTTCCCTTCTTTTGCCTTCTCACCTCCCTTGGCCAAATATTACATGGAGTAAAACCCCGACAGAGCAAACAACAACAACAACAAAAGAATACAGCTTTCCCAAAACTTCTTCCTCTTAAATTGTATCTGGAGAGAAGATGAAAAGTCACTTAAAAATCGAACTCCTGTACAAAGCGTTCAACACCTGCTCCATAGATGGTAACTATCCTTTTAAACTGTCTAATGGGTTACCATAAGGAGGTTAAATACAGGACAACTGCTCCCAATCTGTATTTTGCCTGAAGCTTCCTATCTGTTTAAGACTTGCAGGAAGGCCTGAATACTCAGCTTGTCCGTGATTTTTTACTGTACTGCTTGCTTTATTAAAGATGCTACCTCTCCCTGCACGTCTTATGACACCGTTCAAGAGGTCATGTTCAACTAACCATAAACACAGAATTTTAAGCATATTTATATTTAGAACCTCACCCATAATTATTCTTTTGTAAATATTCATGCATATCCTGACCCACGCGACATAAAGATCAGCTATGAGCCACAAACAAACTCCAGGAGAATTTGCTTTGTATAACATCTCGCACGCTCTGTTTCAAAACAAAATTGTGGCAAAAATATAGTGATATGCTCTCTGGATACCAACCAACCAAGAGGTGACAAGAACTGATGGATTTTTGCATGTTAAAAGTAAACATTTTATTATATACATCATGCCTATGAAAAATTAACTTTGCTTCCATTTTATTCTGTTCAGCATGCCTTGAAATAGGAATGGCAAAAGCTCTTCAAGAAACAGATTCATGGTACCACAGTGTCTGCAATTACCTATTTCCCTAGCTCAGTAAAACAAAATTTCTTTTAAAAAAATTACTATAAAATATTAAACAATGGAGTTAACCGATACCACCTGTGCCTCTCCATCAGCATGGCTGAATCTCCTGTAATGAAAAGCTGCCTGCCATGGGCCCACATCCAAAGCCTACTGACGCTGACAGCGGTCATCAACTCTGACAGCCTTTTGGGTACAGCTGTGTCATTGCTCTGGCTGCCTGTGCATGGATCCTGGATGAACCACTGGATACACTATGAAATTCAGGTCCACAAAGATGCTGTCAACAGGTCAACTAGAGTAAAATATTTATATTTCAGAGTAACAGTACTTATATATGCTGCCTAGGTCTTTCCTTCTCTGATTTGCCCTCTTGTCACTAAGTTTTTGTTTGTTTTTCAAAAACTGAAAAGACTTTGTTGGTTTGTTCAGAAAATTTGTCTAGACAGTGCTCACAAAGCGTATTTGCTCACATTTGACATTTTCACAGGATGGGTAACAAAATGGAAGATTAAAGTTGTTAAATTCCACAGGTGGCACCTAACTCAGTCACCTTATTTTCAGTAGTAACGAGCATCCAGCTTCCAGGCAGTTTCTGGAATAACACAACAGTGGACCTGCCCACGCGGCACTGCACTTGTGTACTTGCTTGTGGGCAAACCGAGACCTCCAGAACTCCATCTATATATTAGGTCATTTACTGCCTCGAAAGAGTTAAATATGCAAGTGCTATATTGTGATGCCTTTAAAGCCAAGAAACGTAAAATGTGGCAATATAACGGAGCATGTGGCTATTTTACCTATTCAACATTTACCTGTGTTCAACTAGAAGAGGTCTCTAAAATGCTGCTTTTTAGCAGCTTGAAGGTCGAGAACCACCTGTAAACATTTGCGGAACAGTCTCTCTCTAGAAACAGAGACTCCTAAACAATCAACCTTGAAATTTATCATATATTATATTATATTTCCAGTGTTATTTACAGATCTTGTTTAGTACAATGAACCAGACATGCTGAAAAGGTAGGATTTTTCCAGTCCCCTTTTATATGAAGTACAATAAAAAAGGCACGTGATTATTCACCATAGGAGTTGTGCACCAGTCAATAACTTAAAGCTAAAAAGCTACCCATCAGAGAACTCTCTTTATGAGGCAGTATTGAGATCTCTCCCTTCAACCATAGAAACATCCGTCTATTAATTCCTCTAGGAGAGCTTAAGGAACCCACTTCTCTGTCATCTTCTGATCTTCACAAGATTTCCAAATCAACAGAAAACTCTTGTTAAGCTTCCCAGGTCATCTACTGGAGCAAGGAAGAGTCAAACAGGGCATGTATGCGTCTGCTTTCCTCCTTCTTTTTTCCTTTGAATGCCCAACTGTGGAGGACTCTTGAGAGCCAAGTCCTGTTCAAAATAATTTGCTTTAAGACAGATGTCTTGCAAGATATGGCACACTGAGCAATGGACAACGGCAGGAGAGGCAGCTTCCCAGCCCCAGCAGTCAGTGTCGGCCATGTTTTATCCAGTTTCTAATCATCCATTTTTGCCCCGAGCACCTTTGTACGACTAATCTGAGCCCAAAATTTGCATCCTTCGACATTTCCACTTCTAGACAGCGGCCAGTGTCTCTGCTGATGATTGGACCATTCTGAGAACAAAACAAAAAAAAAAGAAAAGAAGGATTAGAAGAAAGAATAGAAAAGTTGAAAAGACTAGAAGAAAAAAATAGTTCTAGACCTCTAAACCCCTAGAAAGCGCTATAAAATGTCTGGAAATTTCTGTATATATCAAGTGATAAAAGTCCCTAGAATGTGCTATAAATGTCAAGGAGAAGCTAGATAATCCCATACAAAGTGACAAAACAATTCTGTGATAATTCTACATTTAGGAATTGCTAGAAAATTCCCTAGAAATCACTAGAAAATCTCTAAAAAGCACTAGAGAATCCCTACAGACCCCAAGAAAAAGGAAATCCCAGAAACTTGTAAGAAAGCCTTTGGAAGTCCTAAAAGTTATTTTAAAGCTCTAGATCTCAAAATTCCTAGAAAGATGCTAAAACAATCCAAGAAGTTCTAGAAACAAAAAATCCTAGACACTCAAAAAAAAATAAAAGACAAGGGTGTTCTTGACAATCACTATAGAAAATGAGAATATTGCAAGAAAGGATAATTAAAAATTCCTAGAAAGGACACCCCAAAATTCCCAGTAATAATATAAGAATATTCCTGGATAGCACATGACCTATGGAAAACATATCTGACTATCTCTAGAAGGCATAAGGAGGTATTCCTAGAATAGTCCTCTAAAGACCTCCTCATCTTTCATCAAAATTCTTCTCAAGCAGCATTCCTCTTCCATTTATCTCTGCCAGGCTCCCTGAGCTCTTCCATACCTGTGTGAAATCCCAGAATCTCTGTGCTGGCCTCAGGACATCCTCACACTTCTTCAGAGTTGGTGTCCTGCCCTTCCCATCATCAACGAGGCATTTGGAATCGGGCAGAAAGGCTGTGGAGCCCAGCGGCCCCAGCTGCAGGACACCTTCTGAGCTGTAGCGGACAAGCTGGGGAAGAAAGGAAAGGGAAATCTTTAATCCCAGCCCCAGGGACTCCAGCAGCGGGACATGAAGCCGACCTGCAGCTTCCTTCCCTGCCGGCTTCTGCCCCAAGTCCTGGTGAGGTCCTGCTGCACGTTGGGACCTTCCCGGTCCAGCACACACTGCTCAAGGGCAAAGCTTAGGAAACTTGTTTTACCAACACAGGGTCTCTCACAGGACACAATATTCCCTTCTTTCACCTCTGCTCCCCACCCTTCCCTACACATCCTTCCACTGCAAAAGGGCAATCAAGAAAGTGAAGGAATCAATATGTAAATCATACTCACTCAGCAGGAATTGATTTAACAAGGACACGATGTCAATTTGCCATGCAGTTTGTTCTTAAGAGCTCTGTTAGAGGCTATTGATAGCAACAAGTCTAATTAGTTTTTGTAAATAAGCGTCACTGAAAAAAGTCCAACTGTGCAACCAGTATCAAAAAATATTAAAAAAAAAGAAATCATAAGGGAAGTAACAGCAAATTTGCTATCATACGTGTCGGGCCTAGATAATAAAGAATCACACTCTGATATTTCAGTTTTGTGTAAGGCTTAACTGTATCTGCAGTTAGATGTTGTAAATGCTATTGGCTGTAATTAGACGCTTCAGGTGAGGGCCATTTATTATTTTAGAGGTAGGGGTTTTTTTAATAAAAAAACTTAAGCAGAGAATCATTCAAGCTAATTTTTACAGGAGTGTAATTTTTTTTTTTTAACCTTTCTTGTATTTTAAGTGATGATTTCACTTGCCTCAAGTCATTCACAGAAAAACGTCCCTCAAGAAAAAAAAAAATCCCTATGTAGAATGTGAGGTAAAAAAAGTGGTCTCTTTTAATCTCAGCATGCCAGAATATATTTTATTACATTAATATTGAACCAAGGGAAAATATTTAAGGGCATACAGAAAATCCGTAGATGGCTCTTGTCGATCGTGACTAATTGTCACAATACAGCTTTGCGATGGAAGAGAACTGTGTTGCTGTCTCCACAGCAGGATTTTTCTCTAAGCAGAGGGTGGCTGCCCCTTTGCCTGCGGGCGAGAGGGGAAGGCGACCCCGTGAGAGGGGTCCCCACATCTCAGAGGCGCTGGAGGAAAAAAACCCTCTTCCTAGGGACGCACTGGGGACCTTGAAAAGTTTCTTGCAACCCAGGAAGCCACTAAAGAACTGATGGATGACAGTGGCCCTTCATCCCACAATCTCTCTGAAGGAAGGTTGATTTCAAACCCTTTATTCTACCTCTTGCAGATCTGATTGTTCTCTACTATAATTTGTTTCACTCTCTAGTCTAATAAAGCCTCAAAGCCTTAAGGGTGGTTTTAGGATGCTCATGTAGAGTGAAAAGGGGCTCTGTCAGCTCAGTCAATCATGTTGCACCAAGATAACTATGATAGCAATGGAGTTCTCATTTATAAGTTGCCAAAATTAATAAGCAATCCCCTTAATTACTGCTACTTGACAGTTGAGGGGGAGCCCGTTGAGGAAGATTTCAACACACATTAAAGCGAAAAGGCACAATGATAATTTGTCAACAGGCCGATACACCAAACCAGACGTATCTACCTCTCACTTCTGTGTTTAAATGCAGAGTCATTACACCAGCAAAATATTTTGCCTTTCTTTCCCCAGGAGTAAAGTGAGGCACCCAGATGCCAAAAGACTGCAAAACGGAGTCGGCTACATGGCTTGTACGCTGTGAGGCAGGATGCCGCGGGGTGAAGGTCTGAGCCACTGAAGAAATGCAATTATCACCCAGGAAATTCACTGCCTGTCTGGCCTTATTGCTGTTATATGGCTGAAACGACTTAACAAGAAAGGGAAGGAAGGTCAGAAACGCCTGCCTTTTATTGAATGCTACTGACCAGTGCACAAGATATCATTAGGAGTCAATCAAAACCCCTCGCATTAGAGTCTAGCTTTCTACAGCCATCCTTATTAACCTCAGAAGACTCATACTGTGAATAATCATATCTTGCTGGTGGCAAAAAGAGCGTGGTCTACTCACGCCCAGCCCAGATGCCCTTTGACAAACGATGTGTTCCATTTCCCCACCTGCCAGTTCTGGTCAGAGCAACCATGTGAAGCGCTGAGTTACAACAGAGTCTCCATCAGAGAAAGCAGAGGGATAACCACAGGAGGATGCTCCCTGGGATGAACAATGTCATTGTCGAGGCACTGTCTATACACACTAAATCAAGACCCGCTTTTTTTTTTTTTCTTTAACTGTAACGATACAGGGGACCTATATAAAAGAAGCTCAAGCAAAGTGATTCAAAATATGAATGTACTGCTAGCTTGGACAAACTAACTTCCTTTTTTGCATTATAAAGGATGGGGAGAAAAAACCCACATCCCTTTTTTTTAAAAAAAAAAACCCAAACCTTTCTGTGTATGTCACACTTCCCATATCTAATACAAGAACCCAGCAGAGCTGAGATGAACTGCAGGCATGGCTGAAACTTACACTGACTGCAGGTCCCAAAATACCACCTAGGAACCTGGTTGGCTTTGCCTCATCTAGATAATCAGAACCACTGTTTGTAATGGGCTACCGGCTCTGTAGCACAGGAACAATTTTCCCCGTGGCTTAAGATGAGCAGCATTTTCTGTACCGATACTAAAATGGTTTAAACCATTCTTTGTCTTTATAACCTCAATAGCCAGAGGTGCATGGGCTCAGCACTGCAGTAGCCATGTGTTTGGGAAAGACATTGTTATACAGAAGTCTGTCAAAGCACAAAGTACCATTTCTACTGAGGCCTTAGAAGTGGAAGATACACTAACGCTATTATAAACTGTCTCCACGATTGAAAGTGGCAGTTGTGTGTCAGCTCAACAGTCAGAGATGGCTCGGTGCAGGAAACTGCTATCTGTACAATGACGAGACAAATGGAACATCATGGGCTTAATTTTCCTGAATCTATACTTTCCGCCAAGAGTTCCCACAGTCATAAAAATGTAGACTTAGTTTAAAATAAAAAAAAAATCTAAAAAAGCATCCACAAACAATTATCTCAATTCAGATCACATTACATAGTAAAGCTTTAGTGCCTGCTTCTGCAAAATCACACCAGAAATGAAGGTTCAAGAAACTACTATGCGATTAATAACATCTCCCTCCAAAGACTTCATATCATAACTTCCTAGAGACAACATAAACTGTGAAAATAAAATAAGCATTAAAATAAGTTGCTTATTACTGTAGGCTAGAAAGCAGGAACTGGGATGCAGAGCCAATGAAATAGTGAAAATTACACCTGCTGCGTTCAAATTTGATCTTGAGTGCCACTACCATACCAAAAAAGAAATAACCTCTGAATTTGCATTAGAACTGTGGCATGATACATCACACCAAATCCATTCCCAGTGCCAGCCAGCCAAAATAAAATGACAAGTCCCCTTTATTAAGGAATATTCAATCCCAGTCACAAAAAAAAAAAAGTCTGTGTAAGTCTTGCTGGGCTGAGAGCCTTCCATATCCATCACTCCCACTGCAAGCTGCAGAACAGCAACACAGTTTTATACCTCAGATGAGGATGGGCCTTCACTCAGGTTTTCTTTTATCTGAGAAACGCTGAAGGAGCCACATAAATGACACTGAAGCCAAGCGCTCTATTAAGCTCTCCAAGATCTAATCCTGATACTATCTGCTGTACCTATTCAGAAATCTGAACAGAAAGGAAAAGATGTTAAAGGTTGTTTATCAAAGCCACCGTATCCAGTTCAAAAATAGCGAGTGGTGCTGCCTGATCCTCCAGGAGCATCAATGTGATAAGTAAATGCCAGCTTTCAAGTGAAGGATTGGACTTCAGAAAATCCATTCCTGCTAATTTCCAGCCAAGTGAAAAAAAGCCCAAAATAACAACAGGTAATGGTTTGTAGGAAACAGTTGCATGGGTGGGTCTGGTAGCTTTCCACACTAAATTTAACCCCCCTCTCGCTCTTGTTCTCTAAGCAAAAAGAAACCTTTAATGATCCTTCAGCCCTGCAGGTTAAGGTAAGCTGCAAGCTGACACAGAAACTGAAATGGCAAGCTATAGAGGAATCCGAAATACCTTAAATCCCCAGAACACTTGCCACCATGAGACAAACAGATCACAAGTTACCACACTTCTAGGTTTGTTACGGCTTCCTGCAAGATAAGAATCTACCTTTTCATCCGCCCTGCTCTAGGCAGTCAGCAGCAACTCTGAAAAGCCATAGTTCTACCAGGAAAAACGTTAAATATCTGCCCTCAGGCAACAGTTTAAGTAAAGCCTTTCATCTCCTCTTATTCCATCTGTTTGTGTAGCTGCGAGCTCCAGGAATCTGAACATGGAGATCTCCCTTCTTTCTGCTTGATCTCAATGCCAAGGGAGTTTTGTTCTCGGTCTGCCGTGCCTCCTCTTTCTCTCACGGAGAAAAGGGAAGAGAGGAGGGCGGAGAAGGAGGCTGTTCACTGAGGCCCTTCCATCCCAGGATGCCATTTTATTAACTTCTCTTCTTTCACATGCCGTATAATCAGCTCCACATCACAGCTTTCAAGACAGACTCTGAGACTGTGAATATTTCCACTGAGGCTATAAAAGTGCTCTCAGATGGTTCAAAACCTGCATGTCTTATAGCCATTCTAAGGAGCTTCCAGAACAACACATTCAACTTTTGGGGGGTTGTGTCATCCGTGTTGTCCCTGTGTCGTGTCCCCCCTCATCCCTCCTTTTTTAAAAAAGCCAAACAAACCTGTTTTATGACAAAAGGGTAGTACGCAGTGCTGTAGAACCAATGGGCTTTACAGGGGACTGTACAAGCCCAGCTGCACGCAGAGGCCAGGCAATTCAAGACCCCAACGTACCGCTTTGTTTCTGAATTTTCTCTAGCCCTGGACTGTTTCCTATTGCTCTCCCAGAAGTATTTTGCAAACCTTTTTTCTGAAAGGGATTAGATTCAAACTGCAGATCTAATGAACACATATAAAAATGACACTACTTTTCTGTAAAGCGAGTTTTGGAATCAACTTAGACTGATCCAAAACCTTGTTTGGATATTCCTAACTGTTACCTTACACTGACTTAGCTTGAGTCAAATTCATTATGCTAAATGGATGTAAACTCAGGCTAAATGCATTCCCGATCATCCATAAAAGATCTTGTCTCTGAATAGAGGAATTTAAAAGCTGATGTTATTGAAAAGATGTGATTTATCGTGGTAAAAACTGATCTTGAGAATACACATAGGGAAAGGTATTTTGTTCATGGAGCAGGGTAATGGTGGAGTGATTTTATTTTTCACGGGTAATGCAGGACACCACCATTCAGAGGTGTGCAATAGGCAAGGGAAGCAGAAGGGTAAGAATTAGAAGAAAATAGCATTTCATCACAGATCAGTGAACAGCAATCTTACCCCTACCTCAGCTTTCTTTAAACACTTGACTGACATCTGTTGGTTTCAGTGGAACCAGGTGTATACTAAAATCACCGGTATTTTGCTTGTCAGAATTGAAGAGTATGAAAACCAAACAAGACTGTAGCTGAATAGCAAGACGCTTTCACACCAGTAGGACACACTAAGCACCAGTGATAACCTAACTGGTGAAAATGAGTTTCATGTTTATATTCATTTATATTCCGCAGGCACGTACAACTAACCCAAACCTCAACTCGGTAGGGGTATGCTATGCCCTATGCTTGAGATGAAAAATGCCAGAAACTGAAAGCTAAACATAACAGACAACTATGCTCACCCAGGCTGATTAGAAAAGGGGCTTTAAAAATGTTTATTTAATATATTAAAATGCTCACTGTCAACACCTTTCATGCTATGTGCTTGAATATCCTTGATTAGGGTTTGTGCAGCTGTGGTTCTCATACCGAATTAACTTTGTAAATTGTGGTGAGATGATAGAAGTTTTCCAGCTGTGTAATCATTAATTAACTTGGCTACATTTGAGTGGCTCTAACCCATGCTTGTCTGTGAAATACTCAACTTAGATAAAACATCACCTCTGCCTCCTGCTTGGTGTTTCTTACAGAATGAAAACTTTTATCTTTTTTNGTTCTGCAGGATGATTTGGTAGATTAACTGTTTGCCATTCCCATACTTACACAATCCTCACACACAGGAGATGCTTTGGATTTTGGAAGTGACTTTCTCTTTCTATGTGTTTATACAACGCTAGTAACAAAAGGACTCTAGCTGGATGCTGGGAGGAGAGCTACTTTATGGCCCCAAATTAACAAGAGTCAGTCAGGAGAAGCTGGGCACATCACGCTTCCTTTCAAATAAATTCCCAGTAACTTATGCCCTCATCCATCTTTTTTCTGGAAGTTAAACATATTCTATGAACCAGGAGCCATGGAGGCAAACAAGTAGGTTAAGGTCTTAAATTGCAGTCAGAACCATTTATTTCATTAGCCTTCTCAATGCTGGCACAATGATAGGAGATTAGGTGTTGCAAAGGGACTTTCTGGAAGTACTTCAATTTGCAGCTTTCTGGTCAGAATTAGAATGGAGCAAGAGACGGAACTCTCTCTGAATGCCTTGACATCTCTAACTAGAGTCTTCTTGAAAAGCTCATTTACATCTAATTAAGCAACACTATTTTGTTACCTCACTCAAAGGCTGTTCCTTCTGCCTCTACTCGGAAAGTGTCAGTCAAATGTTCCATAATGATCCTGCCAAAGGTGGACGTTTTGTCAGCAGCAATTACTGTCTATTGCACTTTCCTCTAACAATGTACGAATCTTTACCAGCTTGCAATTAAGCACAATAGGCAACATTTATATTTTGCGACTTGTGTTAAGCCACGGTGCTGTACGAGCCAGGACTCCAAATCAATATATGTATTACTGAATTTGAGATAACCGTTAAGTCCATGATAAGGTCAGGGTTTATTTATGCATGAGAATGTTCATTAACATAGTTTTGATTCTGATGGTACTTCCAAAGAAACTAGAATTACATTTCAGAAGAAGCTTCAGTCCTGGATTTAAATAGTCTCCAACTTGTATTTAAAAAACAAGTAATATCACTATGACCATGGAAAGGAGAAACATATTTTTAAAGTCTTCAGACATTTGTAAGAAAATAATAATATGCACAGGGACTGACAAAAAAAGATCTTCTATGTTAGAAAAGTATTAACTTAGAAGATATTCTTAATTCCCTTTGAAGCTGATGTTAAGTATGTGCTTAACTTTTTGCCTACCTGGGGAATCACATCAGCAGCTCACTAAATTGTTTCCGCAGAGGAGCCTGCTGGAGCAATGAACAGGTAATTTAAAGAGGTACTATTCCTAGAGTAAGTCAAGCCATAACGAGAAGAGCCGCTCACTCACACGTACTGCCTAAATTCATTAATCTTCAGTGGATATCTCTGTTACTGAAACAAATTATCATGGTTCTTCTGTTTTCCTTACTGGTAGCTTCAATATATAGATTCACATGCTAAACAACCTTGGAAAGGGCACCCAAAAAGACTGGAGATATTTTCCTTTGCAACTCAGGAACACACTGCTAAACTCAACTCAAATGCACCAAATTACTTCTCGTTTTTTCTGAAAATTCTTTAAGGTTACTCATTAACTAGGGGATTTTAACCCTTTACCTGAGAGGACATTCCATGGCATGGATAAAGGATCGCTTTGTCATCCTCTTCGGCTCCCTGATCTAAGCAGTAGCCACTAGCTTTGCTGTTACGCACCTGTAACCGGACCAGAAAGAAAAGAGTTGTATTAGAAATAATTCTGTACGATGCAAGTCCACTCCAGCCAAATCTTAGCTGCACTACAGCTACTGAAACTGTCCTTCTCTGAGAAACACATGCTTATTCTCCAGATATGGCAGGATGCCAACAGTGAATTAGCTCCAGGAAAAGACATTATTTGGACAACCTGCTGTCTTTCCAGACCCTGGGTCAGAGTTATATTCTCAGCAATTACTCAAGGATCAAAACCCCATAAAACTCACTCTAAGAAACCCAGGCCATATTTTCTCCAAATTACCCTCGTGCAAATATAAATTTTCACCCTATACGTTGAGAATGTGACTTCACCAAGCGGCACAGGAACTACCCAGGACTGGCAGAGGGCCATCTGTCGTTCCGATTGGCCAATTCGGCCAAAACCATGACAATGCGGCACCCCTTTGTTTGCTCCTATTGCTTATACAAAAAAAGCATGTGAAAAAAAAAATTATTTGAATTGAGAATATAGTATATGGTTATGTACAGAAGCGAAGTAAAGCACACTGCTGTGAAAGGATGCAGCAATGATGAGCAATGTTGGAAGGCTTTTAATAGATTTAAAGCATGGATTCAGAGATCAGATTAAGTAAAAAATTCATGTGCCTCGCCAGACAAGAAGAATTGAAAAGTCTGTAAAACTGGGCTGGAGCCCTTGTGAATTTTCAGGCTTTTCTTTCTCTTCAGGCTAGAAGTATTACACACGTATTTTGGACATGGAAAAATTTTACAGGTGTCTTAAACAAGAAGTTATTTAGATGGACATTTTGAAACAGTCAACAGGTCAGTTTTGGTTTAGACTGTGAAGCAGTTGTCTGGCCACCTCTATAATATAGAAATAGCTGCCGCATGCGGTCTTGGAAAAATCAGTAAATAATCTTTCATATTATAGTGTTCGGGCATAACAGAATCTGATGGGATAAGGGGGCTCAGCAACAGTTAAATTTCAGGTGCTTTATTTTATGGCTCAGGTACTATAAAGGCTAAAGAAGATGAAGACAGTTTTATGACACGGCTTTAAAAAATGCGAACTGAGTCACTAGGAAATATATTTTTACTACTGTTTCAATCTGTTTCACATCTACTCAATACATTTATTTTCCTTTAAACTCACTAAAATCCAGACATCTTTTCCTCCAGGAAAATAACCAGAAGAGAAAGTATTTAATAACAAGCTTGATGTAATTTAGGATGAAGCCTCTAGTTTTTTCATTATAGGCATGTAAGACTGAAAGGGAACTACGCCAGTTTATACTCGCTAAATAGCTTGTGTGGCTCCATTTTATTATACATGTTAATGAATTAGATGCTTGCATCACTGAACTTCCTGTTTGACTCAAGAACCCTCTATGCGGCCACTCAACAGAAACAAACTCCTTTTTTGAGCCCAGCTTGCTAACCGTCTGGTAAAAGTGACACAACATTGGCAGTACTGCCAATGCTCTTTGCAGTTAACAGCCTTCTCGGAGCTGACAGTTACTAATAGCTCCTGTTAAATTTACTAAATGTCTTTCCTCAGTTACTGCCAGGGATAGTTATATTAGGATGCAAATGATATTATGCAATAAAACTTGCACTTTGTATCAATATCTGAAGCGCCTGACTTATTTTTATATGAAGCCAATCAAATGGAACAGAAAGGAAGAACACCCAGTTAGATGTCTCGTGTGATAATATATTGCCTTTGGATTTAATTGTAGTTCAGGCAGACAATTAAAACAGAATCTTAAAAACATTATGCAGCAGGAGAGCTCCTAGAACTTCGCCCCAGTTCACAGTCCTTATATTATAGGCACGTGATAGAGATTTGAAGAGTTACAGAAGGCATGTCTAACTTTAAAGATCAGGGTCAAGCACAAGTGAGAGTTTTGATTGTTCACAGAAGAGGAAGAAATGATCCAGACAACTGAGGTGAACCGAAACGTCTATACATTCTAACACTTCTGGATCCAGCATTTTATTGGGGTTAAGTAACCTATCCACTTAGCTACGTCCAAGTATGTGTTCCAAGGTCTTACTCAATACTGGTACATAAGTGTAAAAGAAAATACAGAATCTGAGCACAAAGCAGCAAAATTGTTTTTCCTCTAATGGCTTTTTCATGATGAGGTAAAAGACCTGGCAAATGGTAGCCTCACCTCATAATCCAAACAGGGCTATGTTGCTTTTTATCCTGAACAAGGAGGACTACAAAAATGAATTAATCAAGTGAACGTAATCCTTCAAATAGTTTGACAGAACCCCAAAAAGAGGTGGTTCTTTACCTAAAAATGATTTGGCAAACTCAACTGTTCTCATTAACTGTAATTATTTTAGCTCTGTTGACTGCTGATGTTTTCTTGATGATGTCTGTGGCATCCTATTTGGGAAAAAGATTACCTCAAATGTATGTTCTCTGAGATGCTCTATTTTAAAATGAAAGCCACAGAGGTTGCGTATCATCCTTAGTGAGAATGATTTCATCTGATATACTCCAATGAGAGGGACAGGGCTTCTCAAAGCCACACTTAGTGTTGATTAAAAGCAGGCGAGGACATTTCTGTTGCTACTGCTGTGCTGACTGTGAATCGCTCTGTACATCCTGGTACCCACCACTGAGATGAAAGGATTGCTCTAATGCAGCCATGATGTAATTTCAAAGCCATACAGTACCTCCCCATAAGTGACTGTATTATTATAAACCCTCATTTCAGGATAGACGTTCTCCAAGTACCACTTAAAACTCCGGCACTGCAGTCGCTGTCGTAGAGCTATTCTTTCAGAAACGTCTCCAAAGTCAACTCCAGGGTTCTACAAAGCAGAAAAATAAAGAAATCTCACTGCATTGACTTTACCGTTGTTTTTTTTTTTTTCTGAAACCAAACTGGAGTTCATTTTGCATATCAAGCTGTATTTCCCCCTCTTCTTTCCGTTCTATAAGTAGCAGCTCATCAAACAGCTGTTGTTGAGAGCAGACAATAAATATTAATGGAAGTCGGTGGAAAAAGAAGGATAACGAACAAGCAAAAAACAAACATAAATCAAAATAATAAGAATACAATAAGAATGTTGTTACTTACAGCAATTCTAAATGTTTGCAATCAAATCTGAACTCCTTTGCTCTCAGATTTGTTAGGAATTTAGGCGGTAATTCTGATCTAAGATATGGCAGCTTGATCATGGTTTACTCTAGTAACAGCCTTGGGTATTCACTAATGTAAATGAGATCAGAACAGAGTGGTTAAAACTTCAAAGCAGAGCTGCTCAAAAAAATCATTAAGCTCCATTAAACATTTGCACAGACCAGCGTTCAGTTTTTACTGGAACTGGAGCTCATTTGCAGACTTGAGCCATGAAATACAGTTAAACTCAAAACCTTCTTTATAATTCTACTTCAGAATTTAATTTCTGTTTGAATACAAATCCCATGAAAAACACAGGCTGGAAAAGTCAAATTAATACGATCAAACCCAGCCATTTAAAAAATGCCAGGACCGGAGGTTAGTGTCTGTTGATTTAAACCACTGTAAATCCTCACAGTTAAAAGAACTACCTCATCTAAAAATCTTTTCTGACCCTGTATGAATCAAATGGACTCAAACTGCAGAGCTTTGCATGGATCTGTCTTAAGTGCCTTGTACATTTCCTCCAGAAAATTTCTGTATGTTTTACAAATTATGCCTAATGCAGGGTTACAAGACAGCAGCAAATCTTAGCTCAGGGTTTTTAGAATCCCCAACAGATGCCTACTTTTCAGGAGAGAATACAAGTGTAATACTGAACAGATTTTTCTATTTGCCACATAAAGAGTTTGCTGTGCTCACTGCTGCTTGCTGATGCACACTTTGTCATGAGCTCTCTATGCAACATCCATTCAAACGAGCGTTAATTTACGTACTACTTCAGGCTGCATGGAAGGAGAGCAACTCTCGGAGGCACCCAGTACAATAAATCATTCAGTATAAGATTCCTTTATCACTAAGATTGTCGAAGAATAGATCATAAGCAGGGGCATACCAAATATTTGGTTAACTAAAATAAAGCTATGCTGATGACCTGCTGTTGAAGGTTGTAGAAATGTGATCTTGCAGATGTGTCCAAAGATCGTCTGCTAATGAAGATACACAGTATGCACAGATCCTCAGTGACTTGGAAGGGAGCGAGTTGTGAAGGAGATGGTGTGAGTTATGAAAGAGTTAATTTGGATGGGTTTTGGTATGGGAGAAAACACGTATTGTACTTTCCTCCTTTTTGCCCTGTCCTGCAATGAGGCCATGCAGACCCCGTTTGCAGTGCCATTTCTGGAGAACCCAAGAGCAGCAAATCGAGCAGCTGTGAGAATGCTGTGCTGAATCCTGCGCTGGCTGCAGTCATCATGTGTGCATCACACTGTGATGGTACAAGAATAAGATGTCCACAGAATTTAGCACGTGGACATACTCTTTTTAATCAGGCAGTAAGGTTTCCAGTTCTCCTACAGGTTTTTCTTATGGCTTATAACACAGTACCACTTAGTCATCTAGATTGACTACGGCAGTGGAGTAACTCTGTGAACGCTAACACTGGCTTCCTGTGCCTAAGAGCTAATGGGGCTATTTTTATGATGCACATTTTATCAATCAATTTATTTTACAGAAAGAAAATTTTTATGTACAGTACTTCTGCTGATTTTATGTCTCTTAATGTAGATGTGCCTGTGGTTTTTTAAAGCACTGCTGTATAGTTCAGCGCAGAAAACTGCATCAATAAGGAATCTCAGAGAGATTAAAGGAAATTATGTTTTTGTATAAACACTTACTTAAATATCTTGCCTTTTCTCAGAATTCATTTGCAGTTGGCATCAAGCAAACAAGTTTACCAAGGTTACTTTTTCATTTCCTATTTGAAACTGTCTGCATCACAGACAGGGCCAAAATACCCCTGAAAACTTAGATGGACACTGCTTTGTCTTCCTCCTACTATCACAGAGATCTTGTGTGGAAAAGAAGTTAAGCAGTATTGCCTTTGGTTAAGGCAAAATAATTCTCTACAATTACCCCTCATGCCAAAAGTAGTCACCAAAACACATATTCATAGAGATCTTGCTCAGAGTGTCCAATACTGAACAGCAGTAAGCGAGATTCAGTCACGTGTGAACATCTGACATGTCCAGAGATCACACGGAGGAGATGAAACATCACTCCTTTAGGTACATGTATTTTCAAAACCAGAACAGGAATGAACAAAAATAGGGTTTGAGATATTACCCAGGTACCAAAGTACAAGTAAATATTAACGGCACAGACTAAACCTGATGAAATATTTGATGAGACTCCCATGACTTTGATGGATTTTAGGTCATAACTGAATACTCACGAATATACTGCTGGGTTGGCGTATTTTCCTGTTCACATAGGAACATCCCTGTTTCCATTTACTTCCATGAACAAACCCTTCCCCTACAAGGGTTAACTAACCCATCGTTACCTACAGAACAGAGGATGCTTCCCCTCAGCTGCTCTCCTTGTGCCTCTTCACATGAATAATTTGGATGCAAATACACTGAAGGATACAGCAGCAGCCAGCTTCCATCTGACTGGGATATAACACATATCTCTTCTCTCCAAGAATTATGCTCAGCGGTGATGTAGCATGTGATATAGTTACAGAATAAAGTGATAAACTGAACCTACAGTTTATCTAATATTTATATTACATGGATTCCTAGAGGCCCCCACGTGCCATCTACAATTCCTAAGCACAGTAAGAAACAGAATGTGTCCACATTGCAACTCTCAGCCTGTAGACAAAACTAGTTAGTGTGCGATTCTTTTATTGCATACTTTGTTTTTTACGCTGGTGAGGTCTACTGAGTCCTACAATGAATGATGATATTTATGAACATTTCTGTAGTCCTCAGCACTGTAGCACATGAATGCCTCAAAGTTTAATGGCACCCCAAATTGACGACAACTTCTGAGGAAGCGCATAAACCTGCAACATTGTGCTCTAGGTAAATTATAAATCTGTGTCACCGCTCCTGAGCACACAACAAAACTCACCCCGAGGAAGCAAGTTTATATGGCAGGACTCTCCGTATCAAGCACGCAGCAGCATGAAAGCAGTCTCCCCCCCAAACTTAGCCCACTTCATACGACTGTAGCAATATCCTTCACCTCAAAGAGCAAACTAGGAACAGCCATCCACCATTTCTGGCTCCGTTCAGGAGAGAGCGCGACCCGTACTTACTGCCATGGGGATGTTCCATGCCATGTAAACATGTGACTTGAAGTCATCCATCCAGACCTCAGCCGCCCGCAGGGCGTTGCGCTTTGCATAGTAATCAATGTCGTTGTTGTAGGGCTTCTTTGTGCGTTCAATGTGTGCTACGCGAGAACAGGGTAACACCTCCATGCTCCCTCCGCACTGCCAGACCTGGGAGAGTTAGAGGAAAAACCAATTATATGAATTTTATTTCTTTTTTTTACTTTTTAAGGTGCTTTTCAGATGCTGTATGTAGAGCATTCCCCAGGCAGAGATGGGCACTATCGAACGATTCAGAGAGATCACCTGATTTACCTGCTCTGGGGGTGAAACCCCTCACTCTCCACATTGACTACCGATGTGTCCGAGGCGAATGCAGCTGACTGTGTTAGGTACCAGAAATATCCAAGTCCATCCCCATAACGTCACTACTCTTGGAACCACGACGCAGAAGACAAATTATAAGGTGGTAACCTCTATCATAGGGACTAATTTAACCTAGTGCTCGTTACTGAAACTTCAACAAAATTCAGTTGTATCACCTGGCTGTGTTTGGCACTGTATACATGGGGTTACTGTATCAGCTCTCCAAATCAGCTAACGAACTTTTAATAAAGGTGATCGCCAGAAGAATCTGATAGATGTTCAGCATGCATAAGCACCCCAGATGACCTATTCCACACCAGAGCCTTTTATGTGGGGATTTGAGTGTTACTTTTGGGAAACAGTAGGAAACAAATTACCCACATGCACAATACTAACAGGAAAAAACCTCAAAACATGGAAACACACTTATTTTCTCATTATGGAAACAAAGATTTTGATTGTGTCAATTATTCCTTTTTTTTTTTTTTTTTTTTTCCCCAAATCTAGCCCCTGCAGGCTTCACTGACTTTCAGCACAGCAATTCTCTCTTCACAAACACGCTCTGCCCCACCTTCAGTAACAAACAAGCACCGACTTACCTGGGACAGGACGTCCCATGGAAATTCTAGCCCAGAATAAGACACAAGTCTTAGCACGGGATGCCTTGGTAAATCTGACTATTAACCAGAACGTGCGTTTATTTAGCAAGAGAGGTTACTGCCGCACTTGGGTAGTGGGTATGAGCCAGCAAATGCATTTCTCACCCAGTGCTTCTACCCCCTCCCAGCTGCCTACCTGCCAAGCAGAGAGGAAAGGAGAAACCTCTGCTACTACTATTCTCTATGCCTTTACCTGCAGCCTGGTCACGCAAGGAGAAATAAATGACCACTTATCTCTTGGCCCCAAAATTAGAATCATAAAATCGTTTTGGTTGGAAGAGACCTTTAAGATCACCGAGTCCAACCGTTAACCCAGCACTGCCAAGTTACCACTAACCCATGTCCCTCAGCACCGTGTCTACCCATCTTTTAAATACCTCCAGGGATGGCAACCCCACCACTTCCCTGGGCAGCCTCTTCCAATGACTGATAGTTGATGAAGACGGATAAAAGGGGTTGAGTGGAGACTGTATCACCCAGCCTTCCCAGACACCACCCATTCCATGCAATTTTTTCCTGTTGATTATTTCCTGTCTGAACTCCATGGTGGGAAACAAAGACGACTTGTCTCTCGGAATCAGTGAGATTAGGAATGATGCAGAGTGAGCAAAGCTTATGCGTTTCGGCTCCCTCAGGTCTGCACCCAGCACTACAGTCTAGCCAAAATAAATCAAAGGTATTAAAATATAAGCAATAATCCACTGCTTTCCAAGGCTGCCTTTTACTGAGCATAAGAGCTCATTTCCAGACAAGATGCACTCCAGAAAAATACAGGGGCAGTTCAGCACCTAACCTGCCTTCTCAGGGACAAAGACAAATTGCTTGACAAGTAGCTGATAAAATCTCCTCCAGCTCAGCTTTGTGGTTTGTTGTTTGTTTTTTTTTAAATACTTGGTTAGGTAATATTTATTTGCTGCTTTCCAAACACTGCTGTAGTAAATCACTGGCCACTGGAATTTGCATTTGATAAATAAAATACACTGAAAACCACACTGCTCGTAAATTTGGACTGACACATATGTTGAAGGTTTCCAGTGCAAAGGGGAAGTGCTACAAAAAAGAAAGGAATTAATTGATTTTCATGATCAGAAGGGGAAACGAGCAGTACACTTTATTATACTGCTATTTGCCTGACCCATCCTGGAAGTCAGCTATTTAATGCACAGCACATTTTTCTTTCTATTGATACGGCTAATGACCTTGTAATTTTTATTTATATATTTTGGTACCAAGGGCAAATACATTATCTGAGCGACAGATTTATTTCCTCCAAATGGCAATGCTCATGCAAACCTGAAAAGAAAAAGGTACTAAACTGCAACATTAAAGGAAACAGTTTAGCTCATCTGTAAATTCAACACAAACAGTTATTTATCAGCGATAAATTCTCCCCATATGAAATCCACAGGGAGCTCAAACATCTGGCTTTGAAGAAAACACGACAAAAAGAGGCAGCAGCAGCCTCAGGCCAGATAATGCTCACCCTGGCAGCCAGGATCTCGGTGCTCAGCAGTCAGCGTGAGTTTGCACTGTGCTGTGACCGCCCCATCTGCAGCCCTCTAGATTGCTTTACATTTAGTCACTCCGCAGCCCCATTTTTCTCTTTAAAGAGATAAAATCTGCTGAAGAGCAGGAAGGAAGGTAACAGCCAAGAAATAAAGGAAATTTTGCTTCCTATAAAGATGCTAATTTAGCCCGGGGATGTGTTTTTTCTGGGAATATGTAACTTCTAACACCAGTGGGGTTGTTTCCTAGGGTTAAGGATAGGATTTCCAATCCCAGAGAAAGAGACCTGGATGTGCAGCATGCGGGGCAAGGACATGGTTAGATCGTTGTGTATCACCAGATGCACATCATTGTGCTACCATTTCTCCATATCCCAGATAAATGCCATGACTGCTCAACTATGGCTCATTTCTTTTCAGGGCCGACAAGTCTCCTGTTTCACTTCACAGGAGTAGTTACTGTTCAATGGAGCGTGCACGTCCCTCTGCACCCCCAGCCCCTTCCAGTGCCCTGCGAAGTACAGAGCAAAGCTCTCATCCTCTCCCTTTCCAGCCCAACGATTACTTGATCTCACACAAAATCAAAGAGTTTCAGCGGAACAATGAGGCACGTGTACCCGAAACCAGGCAAGATCCCAGTAGTTAAGAGCAGTCATGTGAGATTTAGATGATGACTCAAGACTTGTGTCTGCACGAAGAAGATGGGGAGGTTTAGCAGCACCTTCTCCCTGCTGAACACAGAATTGAAAGACATGCAGGATTCAGAAAGCCATTGCCTATCTGCCTCTAACTGCAAGAAGTCTCTGAAATACAATGAAGGATGAAAGAATGAGGAAAGTTTTACTGCATGAAACAGGTAAGAGATAGGTGAGTCAGTGTCTGCCCCTGAAACTGGTTAATTCTTCTCCTCCTTTAATCCTCAAAGCTGTATTTAATGACTCGTTTTAACAGTAGTAAACAACTAATTTCTTTCCACACCTAAGTATGAAATCATGCCAGAAAAATAATTACATGCATCTATATAGCATTTTTCAAGCAGTGTTCTTAAAGTGCCTTACTATGGGAAGCAAGCCATTTCTACCTGAGCATAAAATGATGCCCACATCCCTCCAAATTGCCACATTTCAGGCAGAGGAAACCAACTTCTCTGGGATAACAAAACATTTCCAACCCAAGTAATTCCTCTCACACTGAGATGCCAACATTAACTGTGTGCTTCAAGGGTCATTTACTGAGAAGGTGGAAGTTGAAGAGTCTCTGTGAGCCGCTCCCTACAAGGGTGGACACCACTGGAAAGCCCACTCAGCCCTCTGTTCCCCCCACGGAGAGGCGAATCCCCACAGTAAACTCCTTCTGGCATCACAGCACCAAACCTGTATCGTGGGGCAGCCGCCCAGGCTCCGCGGAAGGTAAGGGAGACAGAGGCTGAGAAGATGCCCCGGGCAGGGCACGGAGGTGGCTCCAGCGGATCAGCAGCCAGGGCGGAGAAGCAGAGGGGCTCCTGCTTCGCGTGCTCCCCCGCTCAGTGCAGCCGCTGCAGCCCACGGACTCGGCTTTGCCTCCGCGAGCGTCACACTGTGCAACGTTTTAAGACATGATCAAGTAATTCCAAGAGACACTCAATTTATTTGCTAATTGTAGTTAATTTCTAATTTCAGTATCGCTCTTTCGGCTGCTATAAACAAAATTGATAGCAATATAAATGTTACCATAGCTGTGTTACCTTAGCATTTTTACTGCTAATTATCTCAATCAAATTTTCTATAAACAGACATATTAGGTATTAAGAAGAACAAGTACCCACATCAGGGGTAAATTACAAATGGAATGATAACGTTCACAGTTTGCTCTACAATGATTTACTGGTACTAATTATTAGCTATTCCTGTACACCTGAGATACGGCTGTCCTACAGAAAAGCGTTTACCGTTTATTTTGCAGTTGTCAATCAAACATCTTATTCTATGCATCAAAGAAAAACTGAGATGAGACAGTGTCTTGTCCGTCATGACCTAGACTGTGCATCACCAAAGTTCTCTGAATGAAGTCTGGGTACCTGATTTAATAAGGCTAATAAATTGCTATGCTTTAACTCTTGCCAAACAAGAAGAAATTTTCTGAGGAAATATATTTTCCCACAAGTACTCGTTGCTGAAGATACAAACTATCATTTTTAATACGATTAAAAATAAAAAACAGTTTAAAACAAATATTAAAAAATGTGGAAAACTTCTTAAGACAACTGTAGGTTTGTGGATTTTTTAAAGGAAATTATTAGCATCCTAAAAAGGAAGTAGAGTTACAAACAATAACAAAAAGATCAATAACAACAAGAAAAAAAAGAAACAAAAAAACAGCACTTTTGATCAAAATCCAGGTATATTGGGAATGAGGAAAGGAGGTGAGGCAAAGGAAAATGTAAAATTCCATCAATCAAAAAGGTCAAACAGCAAGGCTGGTCCTTGTTGAAGCAGGATGCAGAGCTGGCTGGACTGCTGGGCTCCGAAGTTACGGCTCTATATACAGGGAACCTTGCTGACAGGGCCTCCAGCTCTGCAGGCGAGATCCACTTCCAAAGGCATCGTGCCCTACTGGGTGAGTGTCAGAGCTCGGAAACCACACGGGATTCAATACCTGGAGAGGTGTTTGCACCAGGGCAGCTCCAGCTCCCGCGCTCCCCCCGCGTACAGGGAGGGCTCCGCGCTCCCCGCGGACTGACTCACTGCTCTGTAAATCAAAGGCACCCCGCAGTACCTTCAGCTGTTGTTTTTTGAAAAGATATGTTTACTAACTAATGAGTGAAATGATTCATGCCAAAAATGGCAATGAAATACCAATATTTTGTAGCCATTCTTACGCATGGTTTTAGGAGTGTCAGGAGAAGAGGATGCCTGCAGTCTACAAGCAACTAATAGTAGAGATTATTCATTCTTTCAGTCCAAACCCACAAACATATAGCTCACAAGTTTATGTATGACATTATTTTGTACATGGTTATTTAATTTGGTACAAATTATCTCAGTAAAAGCAAAATCAGTAGGTAAAAGTGAAAATGGCATTTTATGAAGGCACAGCTGAGGAGATAGTTAACTCTCAACTTAGAAAACTTAGACTGGAAAGAAAGATCATGATCCTTAAGAACTTTGTATCCTGCTGTGAATTTTGCAGTTTAAACACCTCGGTGCTCAGCGAGAGAGAAAAATAAAAGCTTCAGACTCTCTGTTGCAACTATTTTTCCCATCAAATACACCTTTGATTCAAGCAGCTGGAGGGACGAGGGATCCAAGAACATGGAATAGTAGAAAGAGGACTTCAGGGTGTGGAGGATTTCCTTCCAAGCAATTACCCTTTGCTAACAATTTCAGGGCCTCTTTTCAGGGACACCCGGTTGTGTCCCTTGGTGTGACACTGCAAGTTTACGGATGTCACGGCAACTCCAACACAGAGTGAACCAGGCACATGCAACACACGGCTTTCCATCCTCTTTAAAACTACCTGAGTAAACATTGGCTCACTTTTCCAACAGAGATGGGATTAGTTCTTTTGCAATAATCTGTGACTTTGAGCCCATTTTTTAAGTTCTCTGGAGGTGGTGCCAAGAAGGGGCTATTACTGTACACCTTGCAGTTGTGCTGTAGCTGCTTTGTGCTTCCAAAAGCTTCCAGCGGTCTTTTTCTGAAAGAAGTAATCACTGCCTACATCTTCCAGCAGTATGAAAACGTGAAGAATCTGCTTTAAAACATGCATGTGGCAGCAGGGTCCCCTCATTTCTAAGGTGCCCAGTGGGGCAGGTTACCTGGCGTTTCTGCAATGGCTCCTGCCAGAGGCAGCACCGCGGAGCTGGATGTGCAGCACACCCCGAAACGCACGCCTCCTGCTAGAGCCGGACTCTGAAGTTTTATCAGAACAGTTCTGAACTCCACCTGAGCAGCACTTCACAGAAGTAGCCTTTCAGATTTCAGACTTTCTTTTCCGTGTGAAGGCAACAGAAGAGACGGAGGAGTTTTTAAAGCAGCTCAGATATCCCTGTTTTATGATGTCCCAGCGTGGGAATTCTTAAAAGTCAGGGATCTCAGGTTTTCTTCAATTTTCAAAGCAAAGCCTACCAAAGACGTATGTCTTCTAGACTACCCACACACACCTACGGCAGGACTGGAAAAGATTTTCCTATCATGAAAGAACTTCCACATGTTTTAGAAATTTTGCTGACCCAAATTGTCAAGAATAACATCAATCTTAAACGTTTTCACTAGTTGAAACACAGGCTCTTTGTCACCTCCATATTCCTTCCCTCCCAAAATGTTTTTCTTTACCTGAATACTAATGATTTTCAGATCTGTTTGGTGTTAAAAAGCTTTTTCAAGATAAGCATATTTCAATCTGAAAGGTCAGTTTAAACGGCAAACCCAAAACTTTGTTGCAAAAATAGCAAACCACAATCTTTCAACAACATCTAAAAGAGGTATTTGTTCTCATTTAGAAATTTTGTCTAAGCACAACCTTTTCCACAGAAGTATTTTTGTTTTAATTTATCATCTGGAAAAGCCTCAAAAATGTGCCCATCAGACTTGAAGGAGGCCAGTGGGCTCACAGCCCTTCTCAGAGAGCACGCGGCCTGGAGATAAAGATGCCTTAAATCACTGTGACAGACCATCCAAATGAGGGGATCTAACAGAGTGATTAAATTGAGGTTCCTGAAGGTGAAAAAATAAGTACTTTCTCTGGCAAAAGCTGCAATATCTGAAGGGCAGGAGGACACGCAACCCAGGTAGTAAATTCACAAGAGCAGGTACCACTCAGCTCCTTTAACACCGCTGCATCAAGTACAACCCATGCGTACAGCAAAGTTACAGGGCAATTCCTACTCTGATGAAGTCAAACAGAAAACTCTTAACATTAAAAACATGCATAGTTTTGGCCTTCCTTTCCAGTCAGCCACGGACCAACAAGGTCTAAAACAGAAGAGATTCTGCAAAGTAAATTTGAACCATGCCAATAAGATCTTTTTCCATCTGAAACAAGGGAGCTCTCTAGTTATCCTCCAGTCCTCAACGGAAGTGGAAACTCTTCTAGTTCCCTCTCTAGAAAAGCAACTTCGCATGAACATAGCACACTTACGGTTCTTGTCTCTCCGGTATTGACAATTTACACAGTTCACTAAAAACTGATTTTTCAAAGTAACTTATAGCTGACTAGAGAGTCATATTTAATCAGATGGGCGAGATAAAGTCCTCTCTCTGTTTTTCACTTCACACAGGAAGCTGTTAGGAAGTAGGGAGCTGTCATAATCAAACACATCATATGGTAAAATTAATCATGTGCTCTCGTTTTGTTCATCAACTACATTTTTATCATCATCTTTAAAGACAGCCATAATTATGGTTTAAAAAAGTCCCAACTCTCATTTCTCAAAATAGCCCATGCTATTTAATGGTGCAGTTATAGAGCAAAAAAAAAAAAAAATCTTTCCACAAACCAGTTTAGATCAGAGAGACTCTAGCTGCCAAAAAAAGAATTGAAAAAAGGAGGAAATCACATCTCAAGATCCACAGATCATATGTTTTGTCAAAGATTTCAGGATAAACTTCTGACCAATGCTTGCAAATTACAGGACCCAAAAGGGTCCTTGCTTGACTGATGATGACATTGTCTCCATTACAATCCCTGCCTTGTTGGCTTCGACTCCTGCTAACAGCAGTTTATAGATCATCTGCTAACAGCAGATATATAGGGAGCGTGGCAAAATTTCACATATAAAAGTAATTCTGTCACTAAGATAAGTCTTACTAACACGTGTAAATACCTACCCCCCCACTGCTCTCGCTGTCCTGTAAGGCTGCGAAGGCACAGAAGCATTTGTGGACTATTGATTTTGAAAGGTTGAATTTCACCTGAGGCTCTGCACATGTTTCGTTTTCCTAGCTCATGCAGCATGAACTTCATTTCAAGACAGAAGCATAGATACAGAGGATAGAGCAGACACAGTCGTAAGAGTCTTCAGTGTATCTTTGGAACTAGTATTACCTCTTTATGTCCATTATTAATATTTCAGTTGCCCCAGTGATGAATACTTGGAAGTTAGCTGCTTTTCCCAAAACTGTTACCATGGAGTTCAAGGGTGAGCTGTTAGATCCTCTTGCAGAGTCATCTAATGTGACGTTTCATGTCAGATTCAAAAGGACACCTTTTCTTTGCAGGAAAGTTAAAAAATTATTTCAGAGATACTTGATTAGCCTTTAAAATTTATTAGAATTCATTGGAGTTTGACCTCTTAGTTCTGTTTCCTTGGGGTTTTCTGATATTTACAGATGAATTGCTTTCAGAGAAAAAAAAAACCAGTGGGACCATAATGTTATTGCAATGAGATACTCAACTGATGGACGTTTTTAAAATTTCTCTGATGGCTCTTCAGTAGCAAATTTTGAGGTTGTCCTTCACATATTTCTTAGAGGTTACACAGAACCTCATGCCACCTAAGATCTCAGATGTGACAATAGTGAGAAGATAAAACCCTTCTGCTAACCCTCTTACAGAAGAAAATAGATAAGCATGAAGAAATTGAAACATGGTCTAGAGAAACCCGCAGTCAGCAACTGCTATCTTGCTGTAAAGATAAACTTTGTGTGTAAAGAACTAAGTCTGATAAATTAATAGACTAGCTGCTATGGGAGGGAAGATAGGATTTAAAATTATATTAAAAATGTCCCATATACTTTAACCACTAATCCGATTTCCATAAACCCACATTTTTTGCACAATTTTTATAAAGAATATTGCAACTTTGAAAAAAGCATGTCTAGGGAAGAAGCTGGTGATTTTATGTGTGAAGTAGAATTCCCTTCTGCAAGGAAAATTCCAGACTCTCTGAAATGTCTTGGTGACGGGGGATGGAAATTGCAAAAAACCTTTATAGAAACAAAAGCAGACTGCTACCGCAGAGCCTTGCTGTGTGTGCAACATCGCATACGCCATGCTTTATATACAGATTTAACTGGGATGGCAAAAACTAACATATCAACCCAAACCAAGGTGGTTCAGCACTTCTTGTTTCCCACTAGGAAAGTTCATCTATAACTGCATCTATACTGGTCAAAGACCACCTGCCCTGGTAGGACTGTTTCCTGAGGAGCTGGTGAGAGGGCTTCAGAGCCAAGCAGAGCACAGCAGGAGTTAAGCACAAGGCCAAAAAGCAGCCAAAGAATTGTTAGGAGAGCTTAATGCAGATACCAGACTACCATCACTGGGCTCTGGAGCCCACTCCTCATTCCCAATCCTGAGCTCCCAAGATTCGCTTGACTGCAAAGCGATCATGCTATCTACTCTTCCTGGCAGACGTTCCCTGGATGCCTGCCTGCTCTGGGGTAGCTGCCCGAGAGAGGCACCGGGAGAATTATCCAGAGACTCCACCGATCCTGGCTGATCCAGCTGCAGCAATGCACCACATGCCACGCAGGGGACAGTGGCTCACCCCCTCTGCTGAAGACACGATCTCTGTCTGCATGTCCCTCAGGTGGAAAAGAACGGGGGAGATGATCTGTTCATCCCAGAAAGCACTTGGGGAGCAGAATTTGAGAGATGGCAACTTAACAGGTAGCAACAAAGCAGGCAAACTGGCAGGCATTGTGTATAGCAAACATTGGTCCATTATGTATGGCTGATCTCAGGTGCAGATAAGCACCATTTATCTCCCATCAGCCTCACTGACATCACTGCTTAGGGATGGCATTAGGGTCTGACAGGAGAGAAGGCACTGAGGAATGGGAATAGGGAAAAAGGAAAAGTTTTTAATTTTCAAAGACTTCTTTTTCTTAGCAAATGAATGAACATTGGCACCTCAAAACGCTCCAGGAGATGTTAACAGCTCCGATCATCTAAATGACAGGCATGGAAGAGAGACTGCCTTGAGGCATACCCTTACACTTCATAGAGTAGAGGTAATACCACTTCCTCCAAATTCTCCCCAAGTCTGAAAGAGGCTGCAGATATCTTCTCCTGGTCTAGTACCAGATATGTTGATTTTTGCAAACCCCAATAATTTTTCCTTGTATAAAGTAAATGCAATTTGGTATCTCTAATTTAGTTTGGTAATTATCCCAGGCAGATGCTCTTCATAACATATTCTTTAAGAACATATTTGATGAGAATAATTTTCTGCCTTCTTACAAGTTTACTCAACTTTTTCTCAAATCTATATAACCACTGTCAGTCATTTCTTCAAATCTGTCAGCACAGACACTGTTTGTACTGTAACTGTTAAAATTCAACAAATCGGCCTTGGAAAAATGCTATCTATGTGGGATACGTGAAATGGCACTGAAGACCAGCCCACCATCCTCGTTCCTCACTTCTCAGTCATGTGATTGCTTTAGGTTGTTTCTTCTCACTTATCCCAAAATACCATAGAGAAAATCTCCCTTTAAATTTAAGTCTCAGCAAGGGATAAAGACATATGTACGTTATGCTTACATCAGAAAATCTGCAGCTGAGCTCCTGCGGTATTCAAGTTCTTAGGAAAATGCCTGTTTTGCCAGACTCTGAGTTTTGCTAACCTGCACCAAGACACCAAATAATGCTGAGCAGTCAATTCAGAAGCTTCTCCTGAAAGACAAGAACCAGTATAGTAACTGCCATAGTCCAGTGCTCGTTTGGACACTACTTAGAAGAGGCTCGTGAGTAGATCAGCTGAGCACAGCAGCAGCCCAAATCAGGCTGAAGGACGCAGAAACACAGTCAGGCGCCAGGAGGAGATCAGCAAGAATACTGAAGGTCAGAGTAGGGGTGCCTTGCTTGGCATGTGTAGGCGTTCACATGACACTTCCATAGAAGTCTCTTGAAGAGTACAAAACTAACACACAGAGAACAGAACAGGGGCGCTTTCTAAAAGGCATCACTTATATATAACTGCATTGACCACACTTGTCATTACCGTCTCAATTTCCACTAATATGCGTCAAGATCAATATATTACTCAATCATTCAGCTACTCGATCTCTGCCTGAACAAACGGAGAGACGTTCAATCTATTAACCGTGCCGATACTTGTAGCATGGCTTTCTAAACCTTTGACTTCCAATTGGAAAGTCTTACCTAAAAATAGTAACTGTCACTTAGTCATTATATGCCTTTGGCCCATGAGTAGTTTCATTCCACTGAGGTTTACAAGGCTCTGTATTAACAAAAATCAGTCCTTCAGATAACATAGCAGGGCACCAAGCTTTTGATCTGAGGCCAATTCCACCCTTGCCCTAGCCAGGGCTGTCACCTATGGACACTGTAATAAAGCAAAAGATCCTTCAGAAATCAATTTTTCTTCAAGAAACTCATCTCCTCATTGGGGAAAAAAAAAAAAAAGCAGTGAGTACAGAGGACCAGATTTTGTCAAAAACCATCACATGAACGAGTTTAAACACATCTCTGAGATAGAGCTAAAGCTTTTCATATCTAGATGGGGTTTGTATGCACCTAGTTTAGGTTCAGGTTTGGGCTTTGGCTCTGTGGTCAAATAAGGACAGTATTTGAGCTTTTGAAGGGAAGAGTTGTTTTATGTTTCAAACCTCTTCCCATTTTAATCTGGTATCTCAGGTGAACAGAGGTTATTTCCTCTGACTAAATTAAAGCAAAAATTGGACCTCCAACCCAGAAGCAAAATTAAAAGCCTTTGCCAAAGCCAGGTCCTAGAATTAGAACACCCACACTAGAAACCTCATAACACCAAATTTCAAATTTAAATTTTGAACACAGAAAAAAGAAAAAAAAAGAGGAAAAATGATACAGCATGTGGCAGCTGAATTACAGAATGGCTGAAGTTGGAAGGCACCTCTGGAGGTCATCTCATCCACCCCTGCTCCACCCAAGCAGGGCCACCTAGAGCCAGTTGCCCAGGATCACGTCCCAGCAACTTCTGAATGTCTCCAATGATGGAGACCCCAAGACTTCTCTGGGCAACCTCTTGACATTGTCTCAACATTCGCATTTCAATTAACTTTCTTCAAAACGGCAAATTAAATCGTTTTCACAGTATTTAGGGTGCCTACCCTTGTATGTCTGGGAGATATAAGCTACTTCTAACTTTGCAGAAAAGGCAGGCAGCAAATGTGTAACTCAAAGGTACTTTTTTTAAGAGACAGACAAACACATTAGCCTAAAACTAGACAGAACCTCTAATAGCATCTCCCTTCAATTGTTACCTAAGCTAAGCCAGGATGAAAGTAAAAGGCAAAAGTTGCTTTATTTTTCCTCAAAGTGAGTTATCAGCTTTCTTGTGTCATACCATTAGTTCACACTTTCAGTATTTTGCTAAAGAAATAATACTTACTGCATGTTCAACCTTCAGTAAGAAGGCTGAAAAATGATAAAATGCTTCCTGGCATTTTAGCTAAGACCACAGGGAGGAAGAACAAAGAGTGGAATTTATTGATGCTTCCATTAGAATAAAGTCATTCTTGAATAAGAAAATATTGAAACAGACTGTCTAATGAAGTGATCACAAAGGGTCTTTTCAAAGGACCCTAAGTGGAGTCGTCCTCATTTGTTTTCTCTTTCCACAACAGCCCCTTAAGTGATCTTTGCATATTGTCTACACTAAATCCTGCAGAGTTGCTATTTCATTTTAAAGAAAAAAGCTTTTAGGCTGCAAGGGATTCATTCCGTGAGAGCTATTATGCTTATTGTGACTCTGATGCGGAGCCAAGGGATTTACTATATGCTCATTAGATCCCACTTTGTTCCAAAACAATATTTTACAATGCAAATTTTAGCTTGCTGATCTACTTAGAATAACACTTTCCAAAAAAGGCTATTAAAGTAAAAGCTTCTTCTAATGCAGAAACACTACAAACTCAGATTAATTACTAATACTTTAGGCCACGAAGACATCTGGTGTCACAGCTTAAATTCAGCTTTGAACACGGTTACAAGAAGTCACAAGGACTCAGTGTTCTGGGTACAAAGCAATACCATGGACCGGCTCAGAGCCCAGAGGCCACATTAGAAAGCCACCATAGATGAGGCACATTTTTAAGCTGTCTCCTTGGTGGCTGGCATACAAAAGACTCGATTTGTTCCAGTGCTGGCAACCTGAAGCATCTAGGCAGCGGAGAAGCCTCACCATCGAAGATGTTTATTCACCAGGACCTCTAAGGAAGCAAGAGGAGAGGAGAGGTGTGAGTTCTCCCAGCCCTGCTACATGACCATCTCTGTGCCAGTGCCGACAAAAAAAAGGAAAGCGAGGGAAATGTAGCTGGAAAGAACAGCAGAAGTGAGCAGAAACAACTCACTGAGTTCTGGCGCTCGTTGCGCAGCACTCGGGGAGCTGTGGCAATTTCCATCTCTCGGGAAAGCTCTTTAAATTCACGTTTGGCAGCTGTGACCTGCAGAGGTATTGATGGTGCGAGGTGCACTCTTGTTTTTAAAGCATTAATTCTATCTTGTTCCTCCTCTATGACCTTCCCGAGGGAGCGGTTGTACGAACACAGAACAATGAATATTATCATCCAGGAGATATACCTGATAGCTCATTCTTAATAGTTCTATAAATCTCACTAAGTCTTAGTGCTTTAAGTGTACAGCAGAGATAATACTGCTGTAAGGAATAGCGTGAACCCATCTCTCATAAGCACAGAAAGCAGCCAGTCTAGTGACACCATACTAAAGCATCCTCTCTTGTACTCTCATCAGCAGAACTCAAGCTGGAGGTAGAATTTATACTGAAAGCTGATCTCCAGGAGGATAAGTAACAAAACAGCAGAGGTGAGCAAGAAGGAAAAAAACCCAGTTCGCTAGCAGAAGTACTAACAAATCATGACAGAAATTCCAGACATCCTTTCCCACACACCCGTCCTAAATCCAATCAGCAAACTAAACACACAATTTATATTAAAAAAATCCACTAATCATCACCTGCTTATACTGGACAATTGTACCTGGTGGGAATAAGCACCTGTGCACTAAACCAACGCATGATTGTTGAATTCAGATGACATCCTGTTCTACACAATAAGCGCCAAATCCTTAATAAACATAAGCTGCACTGGGAATGCTTATTCCCATCAGATGGCAAGCCCATTATTAAGATTCTCCTCCTGGGAAAAACATAACCAGTGCTATGGGAAGGTGCTGAAAGTTGCCCAAAACCTGGAATAAACTACCTGAAACATGTTTGTGAAGTTTGGAAAACATGCCTCTGGCTAGGACTGCCCTTTCGCCCAGGCAGAGTTACCCTCAGCAGCCACCTGAGCTACAAGACGAATGGGAAAAAATGCAAAAAGCCTCTGGTGAGTCTGTCACAGCATGTTTTGACGTCACCTTTTTGACTAAAGGAGAGCACATGTCTGTAACAATTTTTGGATACCTTAGAGGAAATACACAAAGGCAGAGAAGAGGAACTTTAAGAGAAGAAAGTGCTATTATGATTAGTCATTCACTCTGCTTAAATGCCTTATTGTTACTATTCATGGACAGATAATAACATTAATCGTAGGCTGTGATGTGACCGTCGACAAACTAAGCTGTTTTATATGAACAGAGAGCTTAGTATGCCACCTGAAGAGTTGCTAAAGGGATGCAATTGGGTAAAACACAAAAGAAAAAGGCTATTTGTGATTCTGATGGACAGGTCCCTAAAGAGTTTCCAAATCCTAGCACTGCAAAGTAAGCTGTCGCATTTGTACATTTGTTGCCTCTCTCGGGAAATTTGAAGCGAGGTGTGTCACCAGACACAGCCTCATACTGGCTTTTTTCCATTTCAGTTTTTCAGGACCAGTTATTCCCAGTTACAAAGATTTAGACTAAGGCTTACTTTAGGTGACAAATTCGTTTGTTTGGAGAATTTTTAAGTTTTGTTGTTGGTGTTCTGTTGTATAATGAAACCAACAGAAATGTATTGATGGTGACATACAAAAGAGTTTGCCAGGCATGTTTTTATTCTTTAAACTAGACAGGACACATTCTATCTAGCATAAGAATGTGAAAATACACGTACATATTTGGCAGTATTTTTCCCAAGAGCTAAAAGTGTCCTCACAATCGAACACTGTAAATATTAGCTTCAGCTTATTGTGAAGATAGTGTCCTGTATTATTAAAGTGCTGAGCAAATAAGGGATGTTCTTTGTTTGCAAGAGATTTCTGGAAGTTAAATATATATAGATACAGATATGGTTTCCAATTGAACTAAAAATGTGCATGGCATTTCAAGGTGTTTGATAACTCAAAATACAGAAAGAAAGTTAATTTCAGATCAAGCAAAATATTTTGTTTCAACATCATCTGAAAATACCCTTTTTTGAGAATGTAATTTAACAGATTCTCGTCTCTCAAGAGATGAATTTACATATAAAATACTTTTTGCCAAATGTGACAAAAAGATCATTAGTTGATTACAAAGAAAACATTGACATTTGTCTTTTGCTTTTTTATGGATTCCTTAATTAATCATTCATCAGCATTCTTCACCCCTAGGCTGGGAACTTACACACCAAGTTTCTGCTGTGAGCAGATTTTTAAAAACCCTTCAATTACAGATCGTCTTGTAAACAAAATATGTAGAAGAAAGCCCCAGACTCTGAGCCAAGTCCACGTTCTCCACCTTGGACGTATCAATTTGTGATAAGCCAAAGAGAAAGGTAATCTACAGCTAACAGAATTTCACCCAAATCCATCTCTTGTTCTGCTTCCCTGTGTCAGACAGCCGCATGCTGGACCACGTGGTGACATCTATCACGCTGGGAATCAGGAGCAGCTCTGTCCCTGCCCTTGGAGGCAACTGTAAGACAGAGCTCAGCAGAGGTTAGAAATGTTTTTGTATCATCCTTCCTTGCTCTTATCCAAGGACTTTCATCCTGACACCTGAGAGTGATTTGCAGACACCCACTGTGAGCAGGGAGAACAGCATCCCAATTTCATAAGCTAGGAAACAAAAATGGATGTGTTTTGTGCCACCTCTCGATGGCTCTGCTCTTATAAAACTCATTGCCTCTGAGTTTCTTCACATAGAAAGGGTTAGAGCAACTAGGGTATGTTAGATGGAGATTTCAGAGCGTACTTAGACAACTTGCTCATACAGCATGCTCATCCCTCCCCCTCAATCCTGCCTTTATTTACCCTTCCCTGGCCCCCACAGAATTTGGCCTCTCTGCATTTCACATACCACTAGATGTTGAAAAGTATTACAGTGCAAATACGCACCCTCAAACGTGGCACGGCTCAACGTGTGTCTAACGGAGCAAGCCAGAGCCAGTTAGATATCGTACAGTCATGAAATGCAGGTTCCAGCACAAAACTGACCTCAAAAGGATGTCAGACATAACCAGAGAAGTATCACATTAGAAAAAATACAGAATTTACTTAATGACCTATAGCATTTTATGTTCCCAAACAGTTGCTATAGTTTTACTCCAAAAGATGCACTTCAACTACGGCTTGCTAAAATAAATAAATAAAAACAACCCCTCTTTTACTCCAGTAATGTATTATTTCTGGAGAATGGTAGCAGTCATTAAATACTACTTTGCTTCATTAAAGTCTGAACTGAAAGGGGCAGTGTCACAAGATTAAGCAATTCTTTCATCACATGGATGATGTGTTTTATCCCTGCTGGGTCACAAGGGCCCTTCGTTTACCGAGCTCCGGGTTTCATCTAACTATTTGTTTGTGAGGCCCTTTGTTGTAAACATTTTGGGCTGCCAAAAGAAATAATCAAGAGTCTTTCGTACTTTTCTTTTTCAATCTAAATGCAATTCTCTGTTAAAAAAAACCCCTTTTTCTGGTAAAATGGGATGGACGATAAAAAAAACAATTACAGAGGCTGCATTGCTTTGCCTATCATACATAAGAAAATTTGGAAAAAAATATAGCTCTACATCATTTTTATGAAGGTACTTTTCTGGACTTTCAGTTCATTTAATTTTGCCCTGGAGCATCTTTGCTGTGAGTAACACGGAATGCAATCCACTTGTCTGTCCTATTGCCTCTAAATAATCTCTTTCCATCTTCTCTCAGAGCCAGGCTGTCACAGGCAGTGTAATACCTCTACAGAGATGAAATAAGACAAAAGCAATAACCACAGTCAAGGCCCCCAGCGATTTCTTCACAGCTCTAACTACAGTGTCCACTGTATCACAGCCCTGCCTTGTTGCCCCGTGTCAATGTTTACATGCTCTGCTGCTTCTACCACTCGCATTTTCAGAGGAATTCCAGCCTTATCTGCTTTGTCAGGTGATGGCAACAACTATTTCCTTTCTCCGTCTCTCCTGCCATTGTCACCTTCTGCCAACCAGCTCTGGTCACAGCCTCTGCTCTGCGACCGAACTACGCTGAGTAATTTCATTGTTATATGAATGATGCCGTGCTTAAAAAATGATTGAAGTGCCCTGGATAAGGACAGGAGAAAGGGCTTTGTGGCTGCTTCTCTCCCATTGCTGAGAATAAACTGCAGGTTAGGTGGTTTGTTTTGGCTGGGCCAGGTGAAAACCTTATCCCAGAGGTGTTTGTGCCAGTCCTGGTTCATTCCCTCTGCCCTCCGTATTCCCCCATCCCCAAAAGATTACCGCTGCTTGAGCTGGTCACGCAAATGCCCTGTAATCTGGGTAAGTTAGAATTCTAAGTGATACAGTGTAGTTTAAGCATTTAATAATAGGAGCTGCATCCCTGTATCATTTTGAAAGATTTGGGAAGATCAAGTATGCAGCTGAGGCTTAAGGGAATGGTAATCTCCATTTCGGGGTGAAGATGAAGAGGAGGGAATATGTTTTTACCTAGCTTTGCCAGAAACAAAATGCCTGATTAATATATGTTGGCATAGACCTGTTAAAAGGTGAATTTCAGGTTTATGAAAGAAGAGTGCTGTGGCTGTTAACATGACAGCAGTTAGGGAAGATTCAATCACATCCAGATGCTACACACGCAGATATTAAAATACCAGAAGAATTTTAGAGATCCTCCGAAAGATGGATACAGACAGAAAGAAATATTCCCCCCAGTCTGCCATAGAACAAAACTTGAATATAGGGAAATAAAATATCTTATTCAAAGTCACATATGAACCTATAGCAGAGACAGAAATGAACTCAGGTTTTCCAAATTTTTGGGCTATTGCCTTAGCTGAAAAATTATCCTAATGCAACCAGCTATGGTCAGTCTATGGGCAGGCAGAGAGTTTTTACTCATTAGCAGATCTCTGCAGGATTTCTGGCCAAGAAACATCAGTTCCGCTCGGTATTTCAAAATTTGTGTTCAATCTGTTTTTTCTCACCTTGATTATTTTGAAGAGAAGTCCCCTTTTGGTGCTCTGCCAGGAATCGGGAGCTGAGGAACAGCAGCAGCCCCAGGAGGAGCAGGACGTGAGTCAGGGCAGCGCTCCGGCGGACACCCAGCCTCTCCACCAGCTGTCCTGGGAGCCCCTGGGCTCCCCAGGGCCACACACAGGCGGGATCACAGACAACGTGATCTAGCGAGGGACACGGCAAATTCAGAGAGGCCAAATCAAACAAATAGTCTGTGTGGAATAAGATGAACGTAATGAATCATTGCCTTCCTCTTATTTTTTTCCCCAGTGTAGTTAAACTGGGATTCTCCTTCCTTATTAGAGTCACCGATTACTGATGGTCCTCAGAAAACAGGCTAATAAATTCACGTGCTGACAGACACATACCAGTTATGAGAAGATAAAGACAGTGTTCTTAAAGATGTCTAAATGCTGTCTCCCAATATCTGCAACAATTCAGGTCAAAATGCCCTGGGGAGGGCTCAGTGGCACCATCTGCTCCCTTGCGAGAAGGTGTCACACACATTCAGCCTCTACCTGCACTCACGCACACAGACAGGGGATGCAGCTGAGCGGAGCATCTAGAGCAGGTAGCCAAGATCACTAGAAAACTCTGCAGATGAGCACGTCCCATATGTGCACTTGTCAAAATGTGTTCAAACTTCAGGCAGAACAAAGCTTGTGCAAAAAGGACCAAGAAAAAGTACTTATTTTCCCCTGACAAATTAACTGTATTTTACTAGCGTTCCTTCTGTGTGGTTTTAAACCTCAAAAACATGCAATACAGTGAGACTTCAGAAGCCCAAGCTATTTTCTGAGAGAAGTCCAAGAGAGAGTTTGATAAATAGTTGCATGGGAAGAAATTCCTGATCCTGGTTCTTTAAGGTAGCAGAAAAAGACATAATGAAATCTAACAATTGGTAGCTAATGCTAGAGAAATTCTGATTTCAGAATAAATTGTGTTTTTTTAAACAACAAAGATAATTAAACATTGAACAGCTTACTGGCTTACTGTGGCAAATCCTCTGTTGCTTTAAGGTTTTTTGCAGTGAGGCTAGGCATCTTCTAAAACCTATCAAAAAACTCAAACAGAAATTATGGGGCAATCTGTGTAAGCTGCTGGGTCAGGATCTTGGCCCTCCTTAGCCAGTTTAATTAAATAAGGCTGCTAGAAGTTGGGGGATTTAACCTTGCACAGCAAATTTACAAAGTATCATGGAGGAAGAAAATACCTCAAAAGAAATTCTGACAATCGGCAAACACTATTTCTCCAATTTTTATAAATTATATAAAACTTTTCTATATTAAAAATTAAACAAGCAAGCTCCCTAGACCGGGCTCAATCCAGCCTAATGATCCTTTGATGCAGAATTACAATTTCTTCAAACAATATTTCTTACCCTTGAATTTCTCAAGCTATGATTATTATAACTACAGGGCAAGAGATAGGGGTGGAGATTAATAACTCCTTCACAACAGGAAAAACAATGAATACATAGTGCATCGCTTTCTGATAATCCAAGGCACAACAGAACAACATCTTCCTCTGCTTATAATCATTAAGGATGTGCAGTAAACCAGAAGTTATCAAGCAGAACAAACTTATTGCACTTGAGAGCGGTACAGTCATGGGTTTATATTAATAAATTCGAGAGTAGGCAGCAAGCAACAGCTACCACTGAACAGGCACCGTGGCCAGAACTGAGCACACTATGTGACAACACCTCAGAAGCAAACGTTCTGTAAATGTCTTCCTCAAATAGAAAGTGGAAACTTTATTTTTAAGCTAGCCCTTGAGCACAGTCATTATATGATGCTAAGTTGGGGGGGGGAAGCAAGCAGCAGCTACTGGGGAGAGACGAAGTGAAGCGAGTTGCTCCCAGATGCCCTGTCGCTAAAAGAGCGGAGCAAAGCCCTCTCCCAGCCCCTGGCAGGGTGGCCATCCGGGGCTCCGAGGAACTCCGTGGTGTCTCCAGAGGACAGCCCCCAGATACACTTGCTTCATACACTCTGCTGAGCTCTGAACACAGCTTCCCCTGGGACGCAGCGGGTCCCAGCGTATCCGTATGCCCCCACGGTGACTCTTCACTGGCAGCTCCCCACCTGCCGCAGGGGCAGACCTACCGACTTCCCTTGTGTCCCCGGGTGAATTATCTCAACTTGGCCCTGACTTCCAAACTACTTCGCATTTTTAACTGTTGATTGCATTTTGCCTTTGTCTGCTGACATAAAGAAAACCCCGCAGTTAGAAATCTTCTCTTTTATACCCTTTGAGATCATTAGGAAACCACTTCTTGCCTTCGCTGCTGCTGCAGAACGGCATTACTGAGGGCAGAAATGCAATCTGCAGTTGCCTGTAGCTCCAGATCCAGCCAAGCACTTGACCGCTCGCTTAACTACACAGCTCTGTGTTATTCCATTGACCATAGCAGGACCACTCACACAGCTAAAATTAAATACCTATTTAAGTGCCTTGTAGGTTTTTGGCTTGTTAACAGTTCACTGCCAATACCCCAGGCTGCTTAGATTGCTGCTCTCACTTGCAGTGGTTTTCCGGTGTTAACCTGAGTTTAAAAACTCCTTTTAACTCCAAGTTGAACAAGTAAATGTGCTTCTGCAAACACCCATGAGAAGACTGCTGAAGAACCTGCTATCCTTCCCACTTACGTAATTTTCATATCAGAACTGTACATCACACTTAGCTCATTAGCAGTCGCCACCTCAGGCAGTACCTACAATGTGGGTGGGTTTTCTTTTTCCTGATTACCTAGGAAGTCTCGCTGTTTCTAATTTCCCATGAATCTCATGAATTGCCACTGAAATCTTTATAGCTACAGTAGCCTGGAATGTAATGCTCTAAACCAATTTTATACCCAATAAAACAATTTAATACCTAATAAACTTTATGAAGAAAGTGGCACATTTCTAAGCTGCTCCTCTTGGCAATGAAATCAAGCCAAAGATGCTGGAGGGAGAAAAGCTCCATGTCTGCTGACACCTAGGGTGGACATTAGAGACCTCACAAAACCAACAGTACAATCTGGTTGCCCGGCCAGATTTGGCAAAGCTGTAGCAATGGGTCCATCAATGACGAATTACTAATCCTTTTCACAACAGACACAACGCTCTGAAGTGTACTAATGCAGGCAAGGAAGGAAAGTCAGGATGCACTGAACTAAAGTGAAGAGGGAAGCAGAGCTCCTGTAACTGTCCAGTTGATGGGTTGGGTTTGGATGAACTTCCCAAAGGCACAGACTGCTCCTCCTAAGAACAGTGAGGCTGGAAAAAGCACAGAAACAGTCTCTCACCTTTTTAGTTCAGCGGAAGCCTAAAAACGCTGATGTGTGAAAGTGGGAGTAAATTTTGCAAGAACTTTCTGGAGCACTCAGATTTTGACTTTCGAAATTCTGCGAACAGATGATTTTTTTTTTAAATTTAATTTTAACCGAGAACAGTGTAAGCCACCCCCAAGATGGAATCAGCATTCTTGAAAACATAACTTCAGTTATAACTTCAGTTTGGAGAACGGAGTTCTCATCCTTTCATTCCTCACAGCAGCTTGTAACAGATCTAATCAAATAATCACAATATGCTTTAGCTAGAAGGGTAAGGAAGAAAAACTGTGTATGTGAATGAAAAGAGGATGGGTCACAATAGCAGCAATGACTTATGAGGGTTATTGCTCACATCTGAAAGCCCAATAACTCGCAAGTACCCCAGACATAAGTGAATTAAATGAATCTTTTGTGCCAGTAAAATCTTCCATTATGCACCTAGTCGGGTGCACTGTAACAATTTGTCTCTCTTCACAAAACCATAAGGAATGTTTCCACGAGAAATTCAAGAGCCACAGAGGGTAAAAGGCTTCCATGCCTGCGAAAATGCCCATGCCTCAATCATCAATGCCTCTACATTTCAAGCTGCCTAAGTGCTTGACACTCCCCTTTTGAGGCTTTGTAGGAAGCGTGCCCTACAATGCATCATTGGCATACAGTCTATATCCCCCATTTCCTTCTCTTTTTTCCTCTGGTGGCTTTCATACAACAAGACTAAATTGTACTTTCAGCTTGGCTGTTGTAGATTTACACTAAAGTCATCGACTCGAGTGAAGTTAGTCTGACATTGTACCAGCCCAAAGGCAGCACCTGGCCACAAGAACAGCTTTGTGTATTACAGATGTGCTCCTCTCACCTGATTTGTTATCACAACTGGACCCGCTAATCCTCTGTGTTTTCAGCATAAGCAAAAATGAAAAGCCCACTGCTAACAAAACTAGTAGTATATTTCTGCAGTTTGTCTTATGGACCCTCTTAGAGTAGCTCAGATGATGTTCTCAGCTTCTTAGTGAGAGGCTTCACATTTCTAAACTTATCTGAAACAAAATGAGCTTCAAAATGAAATTTTACATTATTTTTTTCTTATGGAGAAGTTGTATTGTAAAGGATCATCCTGTACTGTCAGAGAAACTGTACAGATAATAGACTTTACCTCCATTTTACAGTTTCTCAACTTAACTGACACCTTCAGGATTTGAAGAAAAAGCTCTCATTTACGTAATAACTATACAGATGTAGGAACCTTCAAGTGACCTCATTCTGGATAGAAAACCGCTTCAATGCTAACCTCTGACCAGCTTCAAAAGACAAATGCAAACGGCGGTCCGTGAGATATGTTATCTAAAAGAATAAGGGAAGAAACCAGCTCTGGTTCTTCACTCCAGCTCTGGATACCGTAACTGGAAGAAACCAATTTATTGCCCTGAGATACTCAGTCTTGGGTGAGTATCAGAAGTCTGTGTTTTATACTGTGGTAATGAAACTTGCACGTTTCCCCTCCTGTCCACATCCTGCTCCATCATACATTTCTCCAGTTGGAAAACAGTAGTGAAGAAAAAGATGGGTGAACCTTTGCACAGCCTTTATACCCACACAGAACTGCACGTGCTACAGAATTTTTATTTTTTTTTACTTCCACTCGTTTCAGGGCTTCTGTGCATATTATCATGAATGTGTAGTGTGGAAAATCAGGCTAATTATGACTGTGGTATAACAAGTTAGGTTAGTAAACCATATGCCTGTGGCCCTGTGACTGAAATGGGAAGTCTGTCTCAACACAAAACGTCAGTCTACCTGCTCGATTCTTCCAGTAGCACAGGAGCTGCGAGTGCTCCTTCAGGCAATAATCTGTAACACCCCTAAATGCATACACAGTTTTAAGCATTTCCCCGACATGGGTGGGAACCGTGCTCAAAACCCTCTGTTATATTGGGATGGAATTAAATCTGTGCTTGCCCTGGATGCTATTGCATCTTTGCGTGATGGATCTCTGTAATCATCCTCCACTTAATCAAAACACAACTCAGCATAGCTGTGATTACACTGCTTGGAATGCCGAGTAACAGGCTTCATCTTTTGTTTTGATGAATTCTGAGTTCTCTACACGGATAACATGGTTAATTTGTTATTCAAAAATGGCATTTAATCAACGACGGGCATTCTGAATCTGACCAGAAAACAACCCACCCCAACAACAAAAGGAAAAATAATCAAACCATATTTGATAAATGTGCTATGTTTTGAACAATTCTGTACAAAGTGTTGAGCTTAGCAAAAGTAGGCTAAGTTAGCAAAAACCGTACTAATCAAAAAATGGAAAAAAACCCCAACCCTGTCTTGTTTCACTTCTCTGATATTTCTCAACATCTACAAGTTGCTACACAGGAGGCAGTTTTTAAAAGAATTTACAGTTGGTTTGTATTCTGAACAAATTCACTTGCTCAGCAAGAGAAACGACATTAAACTGCCGACAAAATATACAAAGCAGAGCTGGTTTCAGATATTCATACCTTAGACTGTGTCAAAAGCACTGCAAACATTAATATCAAACCATGACTACCTTCTAATAGAAACTATGATAGAAGTCAAAATAAAATGTGTTTTCTAAAGCAAGAAGCTGAAAAAAACATGTCTCAGGATGATAAAGAGACTGTAGAAAATTCAGGTACTGATTTCATGCGTATTAGCTGTGCATAATATACATATGTAAGAAGACAGCATAACCTTGCGGGTAGGGCATTTTTATAAGTCTGAGAAGTAGAGCTGGTCTGAATCCTTGGTTCTGCTAAAAGCAGAGTATTTGAATAAGGCAGCCCACACCTCAGTGTGCTCATATGTAAAGGGCAGGTAAAAAAATTGCCTTCTGTTAAAACCACAGCAGAATCAGAAGCTGAAAAAAATATACATAAATTAAATACCTTGCTTTTTTGTTTTTAAATCAGCAGCACGGGTGTTTTAAAATACTGACAACCTGCTTCCAGATAAGTAGGCAAAACTTAGTGCTGCCTTAGAGTAAGGGTCCTCCAGACGTCACTGATTATTGGGGTGCCTCAGTTTGCAGATGGCCAATTTGGGACTCCTTACAGAGATTTAATGAATGCATCTCTTCTTAGCCACCTAAAGTTACTCCCCAGTTTACTAACAGCAAGATGATGATGGCCAAGGAGGGTGCCCCCATTTTTGCTGCTGCATACTTCACCGTGCTACACAGGACATCATCTTTTAACCACTGCCTTTTGTTAGATGGATCATCACATGTATAAGGGCACATGCCATTAAATATAATTCTGCCTTAACTGAAGTTCCACTCTATGAAATGTCCTAGCAATTTGAACAAAATACATATTAGGACAGACTAGTATTTTATGTCAGCAATGGATAGTATCTACACCAAGAATGAAGCAGACTGTATTTCTTCAAGTCTCAGATCTTCAAGGACTGCAATTTAAACCTTTATATACGGTGAACATTACAGAGTACACAGCTTTCCTCATTTTCAGCCACAGAGCAAGCCTTGCCCGCACCAGGTTCGCATCAGGGTGATCCTCCCTGAACTTCCCCCTTGGGTAACGTTTTTCCACAGCACTGTATTCTCTGTTTTCCTTTATCCAAATGAAAAGTGGCATCAAGCTCCGGCAGAGCCAGATTTGACTCTCAAGTAGGTACAAAAGAGGAAATTGACTGAAGTTTGGAGAAGAAATCATTTAGTTGTCAGCTCCTCTTGCCTCTTTGCAACCCCGGAGAGAACCAAAGCATTTAGCTCCCCAGCTGCTAGCCGGGACCCCGGGTGACATTAGCACCTGGAGCAGGTTCGAGCACTCAAGTTTGCTCCAGGTTACATTATGCTGGCCCATCTGCTTGTGCAGGGAAATGTACCTACAAACACAGAAGCACTGGAAGTGCTTGGCTGTCCCATTAGTGAGGTGATTAGTAGACTGGCACACTTTCAGGCAACTATTGCACGCAGACAGAAAGAAACAAAATACGTTTTCATCAGCTGGAATACAGAAACTGAATCTATAAACATAAAGCATCTGCTTTGTGAAAGACGAGGAAAAAACCAAGAGAAACATCACAGCTTTAAAATGATAAAAGCCCTTCCAAGAACAATATACTGTATTTGCTCAAAACGCGTGCAGCATCATTTGTCAGTTATGAAATTTTAAAGTGAGGATCAAAAGGTACTGAAGATGGAGTACTTACATGACACTGCTCTATTTTTCTTTTCCTGAAAGCCTTACAGTGCTTTTAGCGCAAGAAAACATCAATGTGGCAATCGCATTTCTGCCAAACAAATTTTCGGCGCTGACAGGCGGTGGTTAGTAAGCCTGTTGAGTGGAATTAGCAGTTGCGGGGATGACAGCGTCGGACATCAGACCACATGTCACTGCTTGCTGCTGAGCGAGAAACCAGCCTGCTCAAACCCACGGTCATGGGGACACTGACGCTTCTTACCAAGCGCCTTCTCCTCTGGTGACCACATTCTGTACTTCAGTCGTGCCACACCATGGCACTAGAGTTCCTAAAAGCTGATCTTTGAAACTCAAATAAACATGCAATGGGTTCAGAAAAACAAGATCCGATATTGCTATTTACAGTCTTTTAAAAGCAGCCCTGGGCTGTAGAATTCCATGGAAAACATCTTTTTCATTGTCTTTAGCTGAATGATACAAACCGATTCCACTCCTGCTATAAAATTATGCTGTAGTGATGTTGTAACCATGATGGTTTAGGGATGGACAAGTTGAAGAAAGGTCTCTGAGCTCTAAAACGTCATACTTTTTCTATGTACGTATGACAACTAATGAAACATATAATTTATGTGGCTTTAGCTATCGTATACACATCGTATACATATCGTATACCCTGTCTGTTTAACTGCTACTGTTTCCTTCTTCCATCATAGTACTTTGGAAATCCAGTCATGGACCCACACACCTTTGTATCTGGCACTTTCAAACAAAGAACCCGGCAGATGCCGTCTCTTTTCATCCAGTCCCACACCTTGGCGTTACAGCGTGACACTGCAGTGCAATCGTAGACATAAACGACGTGGATGGGAAGCCAGTCTCCTGGCTCTGCCTAGTGCGCAATAAAGACAACACATAGACATTTAAGACAAAACCGTGGCTGAAAAACCTAGGAACAACCTAAATTTCTTATTGTTCCGATATAATCTGTAGACTGCTTCAGAAGGGAAGAGTGACAAACTCCACAAGGAGTGGCTGTAGCAATGTGAGTGAAGTACTTTGGTGCCTCAAAGAAGGACTTTTTCTCTTCAATAAAACAGAGCAAGAAAATGCTGCTTGGAGATAAGTGCCACAAACTGACAAGAATTTTGCCTGACAAATCAAAACAGAGCCCTGATCAGCCCATCTACTGAAAGATAATGCTGCATTAGAAAAAGAAAAATCCAGCTGCTGTGAAATTCTTCTGAGGACAAATCTGATTGACCTGTCAGCATTCTCCTTACTGTTTGGCAGTTCCAATAGCATAAGATATGAGAATCAAATATTAATAACCCTGTTTCTCAGGCATGCTTCTGTAATGCAAGGAGATATCTCTCCTGAATCTGTTCCTTGTGATTGTGACTTTTCTCATCTTAGGTGAACTCCTAAGAAATCCAGCACGACTAAGTCAGTCAAAGGATGGGTAGCGTGACCAACCCAGCTTAACCAAGTCCATTAGTGTTTGGACAGGGATCTTACATCTCCTTCCAGTCATTCAGAAGGAAAAAGCCAGAGGCAGCATTTGGTGATTTGAGTCATCTTGAAGAATGCAAGCACTAATTGTTCTCCTTCTCAGGAGGTTCATGGCTGTTCACACCATCGCTCCTGGCAGTACATCACACCAGGGCATCGTTGCACGGTAAACACACTGAAAGAAACCCAGCTCCCTACCTCGAAGTACCCGCTGTCCTCACAGACAAACAGAGAAAAGAAATGAACCAAAGGCAGGAACTTCCCTGAAAACTCAATTTTTGTCTAAGGATAAATTTTGTCTAAGGGCAGCAGTGGAGCTGGTGTTCGTTCCTATTTAATACCACTCCCGAATTGGAAACTTGGATTTGGTCTTTCTTCCCTCTCCCCCAGTCAGCATCCCCCTTCCTTACTTTTATACTTTTCTAGCCACTGTATCCTTCAGTTTCAGTGGAGAGCCATGTTGCTTTGAACACTTCCCTGCTGTTTTCTCACAAACTTCTTTGTGGTATCTGTGTGAAGAACAATGCTACATTTTTCAATTGTCACTTACTATTTGGTTTTTGCAAGCTAAGACAGGACGCTCCACAGCATGCCTGCATCATCTCCAGGCAGCAAAACCCTCAAGCACGTGCTTAATTTTAACCAGTCACTCAGCTCCTGTTGACATCAAAAGGACTTACACGAATACTTCACACTAAGGAGGTACTTCAGGACTTTGCTGAATTGGGGTCTGAATTTTGATTGAAAACTTGGATGTGAGGAGTTTCAACTTACATTTTTAGTTTTTATAATTTCATTTGTCTTCCTAAACACAGCAATCCCTTCTTGCTTTTTTTTTTTTTTTAACCCCAGGTAGTCATACCACACCAAAGTTATCACCTCCGAGGACTGAATACCACTTTGTAAGTTGTACTCAGAGTAAGTTGTGCTGACAGCAAAGCCCCAGAGATTCCACAGAACTTGGGGTCTACTCAAATATCTGACTGACATCTAGGGAATATGGTTGGATGCGCTTTCCAAAGCTTCTCTGAGATATTTAAAGAAAAACCAATGTACACACAAAGCACTGTGCTCTGCTACCCAGTGAACCTGGTTAGGAAATTTTAATATAAAGGATTTTTTATTTTTAGTATTTTCTTGTAATGTTATTTTTGTGTGCAAATACTGTTATTACTGTGTGCGAATCATCAAGAAGGCAAGCAGGTTGCAGTTGCTGTGACAGACCATTTAAATTTTGTAAGCATGGTTTGCTGTCACTCATTAAAATGTGTGGCTATATATATTTAGAAATAAAATATTGAAATTACGTACACACATGTATAATTTTAGGGTATATTTGGGTATAGGCAACTCAGCATATTTCCAAGGAGTTTTTGTTTGAGGAGAAGTGCCACTTCCATACTGTTCCAATTGAACAAACACCTCACCAAGAGCAACACCACAAGTACAAAATTAAGTCTGAGGTGTGCTACAGTATGTCACCCCCCCCCCGGGGAGGAGCTGGCAGAACTGCAGTCAAAGTTTTACCGGTGAAATTTTTGAGTGGAAATTCAATGGGATTTGGAAATCCAGGTCATTGAGCATCCTCTGGAATATTTCACCTCTTTTATTGATCTTTCCTTAAATCAGATGCATGCCTGGCGTTATAAAGAAACAGATGTGTGTGACTGCGCATGTGCTTGGGAAGGAGGAGAGAAAGGGATAGGCACTAAATTGCAGGCCAGGATGGCATCTAATATTAAAATTACTTTGTTGTTTCCACTCCACTTGATTTTTTTTTGGGCTAGCAATCAAGCCAGATGGATTTCCATTAGCAGAGGACCTGGTCTTCGCTTTTCTTCTCTACTGGCTGCATGGCAATATACGTCTTGGGCACTTGACAGGGCAAGGAGCTAAGATTGCAGGTTCATGGGTGGGGTTTTAATTGTGGTTTTTGGTTTTGGTTTTTTTAAGCTTCTTTTGGAAAGGTTTAGTGGTATTTATCTACTGCAAGAAGTGGGCAGGGCTTACAAGAGAAGCTTTGTTCAGCAGGCTTTGCTGTCATGCAGGCGTGCTGCCCTATTTGAGTACCTCTCTTTTGTGTAAGGGATTTGTTATTTGTTTGTTGTCAAGATGCCTCCAGGTATTAGCCCCCACTTCTTATAAAGAGATTATTTTTCTATTATTTTTCATGCTGTTGCCCTCCAGCAGTTTCAGCTGCTGTAATATTTGAGGATGTTCCAAAAGGCGAAGGGATAATGCAAGGACACTGGAAAACTGTAATGTTGAGGCTTCAGGTTCTCTTTCTTGAAGTCATTTTCCTTTGAAGTGGCTTCTCAGTCCCCAAATAACAACTCCTCTTTTCCTTGCCCTCTCTTAATTCCTCCTTGATACCTACTTAAATACAAGTTTTTAGCTGCCATGGCTTTACTTGTGTCCACATGTTCTCAAAGGACTATTACTAGACACTGCAACATAAAACAGCACCACGAAGCCTGCCCCTTACAGCAAAGTTGAGACTGGAAAATAGAAAGCCTGTTGGCACCTTGATGGAAGTTGTAAGGACTTGATTTTTGCCAGAACAACTAATTTTCTCCTTGAGCCATAGGCCTGGGAACAGACCCAGCTCCTGCACTGGACCACGCAGGCCTTCACAAAACCCAGTGACCTTGAAAAAGGAATAGGAGGCCTAATTTGAAAATAAAACCCACAGGTCAGCAACATGGAAGATGCCATTAGGGTAATCTCAAGGTAAGAGCGTGAGGAAGAATAGGCAGATGAGGGAACAAATAAAATTAAAAGGCCCTATTTCTTATCTCGGTGGGCACAAGGTATGAACTAGACAGGTTTTGTCCTCTGAGCAGGTGAAGGAGCAAAGCGCACGCATGAAGCATGAGTTCCAGTGGCATGAAGCATTTCCAAGCTGTCCAAAAACCCAACGCTAATTTCAAGCTGTTCTGATTCACTGGCACATGAATACAGAAATAGCTAGTCTGGCACCTTACAGCTTGCTTCAGGATTACATTTCTAAAAGGACTATGTCTGGGAAAACGTCAACAGCTTTCAACTTGCTAAGGCAGAAACATTTGACACAAGGCTTTTTAACACATCTGAACAATAAACAAAATTTAAGCAGAACATCAATCTGGACCCAGTACAACTTCCCGGTGTATACCTTGACTGGTGTGGACTGGCAGTTCATTACCAATTTCAAGGAAATCATGCCTATCTCTCACCTGAGAATCAGACATAACCTCTTTATCACTGTCCATAACTAAGTTTTAGGACTTATCTCAGGAATAAAAAAAATGTAAGATCAGCAGGTTTACATAGGGCAAATAAATAAAAGCCTAATGGGAGAGATGGGTAATAACTTGCAGAAAGGGGTAGTCGAGGTGCGTGAAAAAGAAACATTCAATTGCTTCAGAAAAATCAGAGAGTAACACCATTAAAAACAAAAAAGAGTTAGCTTGAGGTACTGCACTAAATCTAGTGATGAATGTACTGATAACTCAATACTCAGTTTTGTGTCACCACTGTAAATCAGAGGTCATTTTTCAAAAGTCTGAATGTTATTCTTTCTTGGTTCATCTTCAGCTGAGGGTTCTCAGTTCTAATGGCAAGAATAAAATTTATAGTCCAGAACTTCAAGTTGATTCTCATGCTAGGTGGAAGTTTGTCTCCAGAGGTTAGTCTAACATATTTCTTACTCTCACAGATGCTCAGAAGTTTTTAAGGAAGTCTGAGGTTGCCAAAAAGCAGAATGAGAAGAAATAGCCTAGGACATGGGGGAGAAAGAGATAGGAATCAAATTTTAAACATTTTAAGTCTTTGTTATGCAGATTCTTCATTCTGGAAAAGCTGACATTCCTTGCTACTAGATCAATACTCTAGAGCCCTCACATGCCCTTGTGATGTCTGGTACATTAATTTATCTATGGACAAAAGTCACTGAGCCCAATTCGCTGACCCTAACACAACAAAAATCCGCTTATGAATTTTAGTGGTGCAGGACAGAGTCTAACACTTTTCCTTCTGATCCAGATATTTTAGCTTTGTCAACCCAAGGATAATTAATATCGATTAAAAGATATAAAACAGAATGTATGTAATTAAATAAACATATTGGATTACTATGAAAGCTCTAATTCAGGTGTAAGTGGCTTTACATTGAAGATCTTGGTTTAGCAATCTAAGGCCGCTTTGAGCACACATGCTAACTTCACACTTTGAATTGATTCACTCTTTCCGAATAAATCAGCAAGGCATTATTTTCTTTAACACTTCACTGAAAGGATGTGTCAAATTCTGAAAACACTTTGAAATTTGTCACAGGCATGTAACTGAGAGGAGCGATTTAGTCTTCAGTGTTGACACAAGTAAATAGTTTACTGCTATCTTTTTGAAACACTGAAGTGAAAGACTGTGCACAGTGAAATGCATTTCTGTCGGTTGGAGAAGCAATCTAAAACTGGAGTTGGTAAACATAGAGGCAAAAGACAAGAAAGAAAACAACTTCACTAAGGACACTTGGAAAAACCACATGTAGCTCTCTTTTGCACTTTGCCAACCTACTGCACCCCATCCAGGATTTGTCAAAAAAAAAAAAAAGAAAAGAAAAAACCCCTATAACTCTGCAAACACGACTGCAGCGCTGATCGTTGCTGCCTAGATGTCCTGAAAGCAGTCATGCACCTGACCAGACCAACCAGGCTAGAACTGTTGTCCACAGCCACTTACAAAATGTGCATAATGTGTTAATGAAAAATTAACCTGTAAACTAACACACCATCAGGTTTCTGATTTAGATCGTGTCATTGAAACTAATGTCATAGATCTATTGAATAAACTCATCACCTGTATAGCTGTCTTCTCCCATTTCTATGTGACAAGGAAGTGCAAGACAGTCATGATTACTGGCTCTGTTCACTTATCTGAATTATTCAATTAGTTTTTTCCCCTTTGTGAACAAAGAACAGCGCAGATCACATAGCACACACTGAGAAAACCCATCTAACGACTTTATGGATATCTCACATCAGAAGATTCACTGGATTGAGCCCAAGGTTTATATTATATGCTAACATCTATGTTCTGAGCAGCCTTTTCAACCTCACCCATAGCCTTACTAACCCTCCCTAAACTGGCTGAGTTACAGTAACAAAGGCTGCCACTGTGTGGTCACTTTTTTAGTATTCAGGTAAACACAATATACCGTTCCTTCTTTATTGCCTTGCTTCACATCGGAAACTGAAAAGCAAGTTTCTTCATTTTGCTCCAGTGATGACCTGGATGCAAGAACACATCAAGGCTTTACATATACAGTAGAACAAAATAAACGCACAATGCTTTGTGCCAAACACTGTCCTCAGATACTTCTCTGCAACCCTGCTGCCATCAGCTGAATCACAGAATGTGTTGGGTTGGAAGGGACCTCTAAAGGCCATCTAGTCCAAGCCCTTGCAGGGAGCAGGGACATCTTCAACTAGATCAGGTTGCTCAGAGCCTCATTCAGCCTGGCCTGGAATGTCTCCAGGGATGGGGCCTCCACCACCTCTCTGGGCAACCTGGGCCAGAAACAGACCAAAGGGAAGTGAGATGCCTTTTGCTTCTGCCAGAGAGGAAAGGGAGCTGGGAGAACACACTGATGGATGCCAAGAGGTAGGAAAAGGATCCTACCCCAGCTATCTCTGGCTTCAAGCTTGAGATGCCAGCTGCATTGCATGGGCATTATTTTGTAAATGTTTGGGGGCTGCTTATTAATGTTACACAATTCTTTTCTGGTCATTCTTATGACCAGAATATTTCAATTCAGCCTTTAACTGCATTCGTCCCAGGTACTGACACAGATTGAGGTTGGCTTGCCTTGCAAAGGCTTATACGTCCACCCAGTAAAAACCTCCCCTTCCAGTCTATCCGACTAGTGGGAGCAAAATCCTGTGATAGAGTCAGCCCACACATGCAGTGAATACTGATGGCTGCTGTTAGTTACTCTGATTTATATAAAGCTTTGTTATCGGGACTTCTGTCTGACACGACATTTTGCCTACATCAGTGTTTCCTGTGATAGAAGCATATGTCATGCTACCTTTGAACAAAGCCTAACGATCTGTACACAAAAGCCATGATGTGATGGAAACATGGATACATGTGAATGAAGCAGAGAAGAGAGAAGGACTGGAAAATAAATGAATTTTTAAATTATTTTTTTAGGCTATACCATATGATTACCGGAATGCATTTTTCTATAGAGAAAACAGAAATTATAGAAAGAACTGATGCTTCAAGTCTGTTCCATTTCACAAGAAAAAAAAAATACAAATTTTAAATTACACTGACAATGTTTTCTTCCTTCTTGTCAAATTGATTTGCACAGTGTAAAATATCTAACTAAAATATGACCACTAAGTCGTTCCTCACTGGAACCTCTCAGTACTGTGGAAAAGGAAACTTCTCACCAATCTTAAGGGAAAGTGTGTGACTTCGGCCTGGAGAGCAAGAGAATTTCTGTTGTAAGGAGAGGTTATCGAGATGCTCATTTCTGATGTTCAGTTACTGACACCAGGCTATGAAATACAATTCTGTTAGTTTAAGTGTCAGGAGGAGAAGGGATGCAGCAGAACATGACAAGTCTATCAAGAATGGCTTCCCAAAGCTACTGCAAGGCACACGCAATGTAAACCAGGGCACTCATGGGGATTCCAGCCAAGTAAGAGGAAAACATCGTCCATAATTACCCAGCAGTGCTCAGAGTCCTTAGGTTTCCCATCACACAGCAATTCCAGTTCTTATGTTACAGTCTGGTACCAGGGAGTTTAGCCATAAATAACAAGCCTTTGTGCAAATCCATTCTGCAAGAGCAGAGCTAATGGCCTGAGCCCCTGCCAGAAGTAGATCGTCTACCTGAACCTCTAGCAAAGACAGCAGCAGTTCCCACAGTTCACAATTTACAGGAAAAACTTGCTTCTCAGTTGCAGAAAAATAGCATCAAATACATTTAAACCAACAAATAAGAAACAAAACAAAAGCTAAACAACGTAAAACGGGTGAATGGTAAGAACTCAGCGGAGGGGGATGAGAAAGCCAAAACATGATATCCGCTCCAAATTTAAGCTTCCATTGGGGAATGTGTTTGTATGACCCAGATGAGGAACTTGTGGTCTAACATGTCTGGACATCCAGACCTGCCACCAAACTGTAGGAAATGAAAAGCCTCCTGTTGACTTCAGTGGGCTCTCCCTGCCACGGGATGTTCCTGTGTGGTGGCTGTGGCACAGAACATCCCACTTGTTGGCCAACAAGGAGCTGTACTGAAGGGCTTTCTGCTGGGTGGAGTGGGAATCAGCTGGGACAACAGGAGTAAAGAACTGAGTCTCAAACATCTACCACATCGCACCTTCACGTCTGGCCTTAATCCACATCAGCTTTCACAGTGTGAATAACTGCGATATTCCACCCATGGAGGGGGCAGCTAAAATTTGCCCCTCTGTGTTTCTTCAAATAATTTCTCTCCCGGTCCAAGCCCACAAGGCCAACAGACATAGCGGAATAAACAAATGTTAATGTGTCCCATTCTTGCCAGTTAATTAATAGTTCTTCTCAGAAACCATTTAGTAAATTATTTGGATGATGAATAATGCTTTGAAAGGGATTTGCAGTTACTAATAACACCATTCTGTCTTCCTGTTCTACAGCTGGTTTTATTAATAGAATCCTTTCATATATAAGGGCTGATGTGCAAGAACATTTGCTAAAATAACATCCAGAAAAGTATTACACATAGGCTGTTCCGAATCCCTAACCTCTAAGAAGTACAGCTCTGGTTTAGGAAGCCATCAGCATGCTGGCTAAAACTAGAGGAGATGGACTGCTTTCAGGAACACAGAGCTTAACACTCTTGTCCAAGAAGCTTCTGTGAGTTTTTGAACTTTCCATAAAACATCAGAGTTTCTAACAAGGAAAAATTCACCTGCTCCATCTCTTCTTGAACTTTATCAAGTCTAATGGGTCCTACTGATTCATTTTCATTTAATTGGCTCTAAGATGTTACCTCATTATTAGTTGAGCTGCGGGCATTCATACTATCTTGAAAAGGTAAATTGGCCCTAGAACCAGAGAATTACTCCTTTAATTAGGTTGGATTGATCAGAAAGGCTACAAAGATCACCTGCATTAACTACAAATCAGTACATGTACCCTGCCTAGAGTCAGGGAGTGACAAACGACCACGACGGCCTTGTCTTGTAGCATCCACTAGCGTAAGACCATGTTATGAGATGCTCCAGCAAGGCCATCCATCCAACAGGCCACAGACCGCAGCCGTGCTTAGTTGAAATTTGTTATTGTAATGAACTGAACCTTCTCAAAGTAGCAGATGCCAGAAGGGAAGGCTGTTATATGGATTTCCAATACCAGCCAAACAGCCTCAAGCTTGAAGCCAGAATTCTGTCACTCTGCTGCTCCGTGGAGTGTCTTGTTTATGGACTTTCATTACTTACCCGGCTTTGTAAACCACTCATTCCAGAGCTCCCAGTGGTATAAGCAACTTATCATCACTTGCCATCAACTGTTGTATATTACGTACATTAGTAAGGTTCCCCACGGAAACATAGCCTAATAGAAGCAGTTTGTTTTATTTTCCCCAGTAAGTATGAAAAAAAAAATAAAATCAAGCATTCTGAAGAAATAGGCTTCTGAATATATAAAAATTAATAACAAGGCACTAAATGTTTCTGTGCCAAATGACAGAGTAGGGCAATGAAAAGCTATTCAATATGTTGGTGCCTGGCTAACTTAATATACATTCTGGGAGGGATTTTAAAAATTGCCTAAAGTGCTCTTATTTTCAATGACATTTCTGCTTCAAAGCTGCTCAGGTCATCTTGAGGATTCTCTCTTTCCAGTGCTCAACCTATGCCATCAGGCAGCTCTCAAGAAGAGCTGAAACACATGTAGTGGGGTACTTAGAAGACACTGCCATTTGCAAGGTGCCAAAAAGTATTTTTAAAAGTTTCCTGTTGCTCTATTCGTTTCAAGTTCCATTGAAAAACAGTCCTTAGTTGGAATACAGATCCCCCTGCTTGCAAAAGCTCATAAACCAATCTTGGTTATATGCAAAACATCTGTACTCTGTATTCTGTTAAGGCTGTAAATCTGTATTATGCTCCTCCGCACACCAGTATTTATCTTTGTTGTTTAGTGCACCTCTGCACACTGGAGAATTAATTAGGAAAACGACACAGTCATGCAGCGTGGCTATAAATTAGCGTTCTGCCTGAAGAAATGCTATCGATTTTCCATGGCACTCCGAGATTTGCATGTTTGCCGGTTAGCTTAACCATAATACTATAATGTATGTCAAAGAGTATCCTCAAGAGTTGCGTCTGGAGCCTAACTAAGGCTGCATTTTGGTGGTATGTTAAGCCTTTACAGAATGCTGGGGAGAAGAAAAACAACCCCAAACCAATTGATTAAGTGGCTTAGATTTAACCAATCATTTAAAAAAAAAAGGGGGG
>VXBO01005907.1:171834-233101 GCA_013400135.1 Rhinoptilus africanus
GGGGGGGAGGGGGGCAGTAAATTTTGTATCTTCCTGTGATATCTTGTGATTCCTGAGAAGGGAGGGAGGTAAGCAAACACAAAGTCCTTGGCTTAGGCAGAATGAGAAAATGCAGAACTCCGCCAGTGACACCCTGGTGAAGGCAAAGGGGGTTGAATGCTCCTTGTGGGGAGCACCTGCAGGATCTGATATGAAGGATGAGACTCAGAGGGAAACTGGAAAAATGTTACACCAGGAGAGGGAAGACAGGAAAATACAAGGAGCACTTCGTACATGCTGTCTGTGAGCTGCAGATGCCTTGGCATTTACAAGCATGACAGGGACACCCTGTCTTTCGTCACTCAGACATAAAATCCTAAAACTGTGAGTTGGCTTTAACTAGCCAGCAATCAATTATTGCCAGAGAGCCAATTGATCACATATCATGATTAGCCAGATAACTTGCTTCATATTTCCATTAACGAGCCCAATGGGCATGATTAATTGCCTCAGGGGGTAGGATTTCAGCATGGCTAGTGGTGAACTTGCTTTGTAATATTGTGAATCCCATTACTGTTAATGGAAATTTAACAGCCAAATCCCCCATGGATCACTTAGAAAAAATTACCCCTTAAGGTTAAAGGGGATTTCATTAATAGTGTTCTAGGATGCTCTGATTTTAAAGTACTGCAAGCTTCCAGTGTCTCATAGAAATATGCATCCCACTTTTTTGCATATCCCTCATTATTATATCTATGACATTATCCTTCTCAAATGGAAATTCAAAACACAGCTCAGCCTATTGAAATGTGAGGCACATTAAGGGTAAATTTTCTAGAAGTCATTCAAGGAGATTTATCCACTAAATTCCTATTAATATTAATGGAAATTGCCCAGCTACATTACTAGACACTACTCGAAAATGAACCCCAACAGCAATTAATCAGGCTCCTTCATTCCTGATGCCCACATTTAGCAGAATGTACAGTAGATATGCACATCTAAAATTTGAGCTGGAAATCTAGATACCACGTTGTCACAGTTAAAAGCATCTAACACTTCATCTTGCAGTAGTCCAAGATGTAGAGAGAGTCTTATAAATGACTTTCTGGAGTGTTTGGCATCAAAAGCCAATACATGGATGTCAATCGAACCTATATAAAGGATATGTAGAAAAAAATTAAGTTGTCACTCTAGATTCCTTACTGACTGTCAATCACTAAGAAACACTGGTGACAGGACAGAGTGCTGCTATTGTTGGGCAGCCAACATGACAGAGAGTTAAATTCCTCCTTAAATTCTTCCTTAAACGTTCTCCGGAAACCAAGGTCCATTAAAGTGGACACCCAAAAGAGTCCCCTTTTAAATACACATGAAACCAGAGAGCTGCAAGTATTAAACAGTGTGTCTCAGACTGACGACGCCAATACATCTAGAATAGATTTGGCTATTTCCCAATTTACAAGTAATTCACAAACTGAGCAGCATTTTCACAAATTCATGCAATGCTGATAATTAAATTTCTGACAATTTTTTGTTAACATGGGACCATGACTGTTTGTTAAACACTTTGATATGGGCCAAAGTCATGCAGAACTGCATCTACTCCTTGATCAACTGAGTGAAACTTCACACAGGGAAATGAGAACTACTGGATGTCAGCGGCATCACAGTGCGAGCACAGACTTACTCTTAAACCACAAACATGACCACTCAGGGGAAAATAAAACATGCTTTACATGCAGGCAATCAGTCTGCACACATCTATTTGTTAAGGTATTCAAACCCCGTTACATTGAATACTCACAGGAACTGGTCCCTAAGACACTCTTCTGTAACATTTTACTAATGCAAACCAATACAGACTCCTAAGCGATTGTTTAAACAAACAAAAAAACAACAAAAAACACCCCAAAACAAACCCAAAACCCAACAACAAAAACCTTCAGTTCAAAGTTAGAGAAAAGACTGACTGGATCAAAACACATGAGTTGGCACACTTTGAGTCAGGAACAGCTTGATGCCACGCAGCCAAGCTGTGGCAAAAAAAAAAACCCAACTAGTTTGGGAATATTCATGCACATAGGTTGATTAGTGTGGATGTTTCAGCTTGTCTATAATATCAAGCGGTTATTAGCATTAAGGCCATCCACAAACAATGTGACTGTAATGGATACAAAGAGGGACCCATCTAGCCCAGCTCTGACAATATCTGGGATTTATGGATACATATCACTGCAATATATGAATTTTAAATATTGTTTTCTGTTCCACTTCTACACCCTACAATTGTTTTTATACTAAAACTGCGTCCACATTAGGCAATCTGATCCTTGTGTAGTGCGGTACCTCAAGGTCTATTTTCACCAGGCTGGTGAAAGGCAACGTTAGATTGCCATTAGCATGACATAATTTCTAGCTACTTTGTCCAAATATCTAGGGAATGAATGGATGAAAAGCAAGAAGGCAGCATTGAAAAGAAGTGACCACACAGAGAGAGAGACCAAAGAAATAGACAAGTCAATCAGGCAAGAGATAAGAGAGGAGTAAGGTATATGGCAGAACAAACCTCAGAAGAGCAGGATTAGTTCTCAAGACTCGAGGAATTCAGAGACTTCTCCATATGCATCCGTGTCTGGCCCTCCTTTGACCCATTAATCTGATTTTATTTGAGTCCGCCTCTGGGTTCAATTCCTGAGGGCACTGTTGCACCCTTCAAATTTTTCTTTCAAACGCATAGCATCTCTACAAGTCTACAGCCAGAGATGAAGTCAAAAGAAAGCTCTAAGATCAACAAAGGCTAATTTCCGTACAAAACATAAGCCTCTTCTACCTTTCCTCTGAATTAATTTCTCTTCAGACTAAAACATTTCCTTTATAGTATCATTTCATGTCACAGAGGGGACTCCTGGTTAATTGTTCTTGCTATTAAAAAGGCTTTTTTTTTTCTACCCTGAGTAAAAGGTTTTCTCCTCTCATCTAGTCTAGGCTTCTCTTAAGCAACAAACTCCTCAAACCTCTAATGCTTCCCTTACTTTGACCATCCATTGTGGAAGACATTTATGAGCTTTCCTGGGAGTTGCTTTGGTACTTAAGAGGTCTGGCGTCCACAGCAGCACTGAGCTCATAAGTCAGTGGCACAGCTAGATGAGAGCGTGCAACATTAAAGGTCTGGTGGAGCTGAGCCAGGAAAGGTGGAGGGATGGGAGAGTGATGAAAAAGAATAAGACATATTGGCAAGAACAGAAAACAGAAAGGGGAGAAAGGGAAAGAAGGAAAGGAATTAGGAAGAAAAGATGGAACCAAGGCAGGAAAATAATCTGAATTTTCAACCTCCCACCTGCACAGCTCAAGATGACTTGGATTAGCAGCTCATCTCCACTAATCCCCATAAAACACTTTCTCTGCTGCCAGCACCGTGCTCAGAATGCAAGAGATGTCCAAAACGCAAAAAGTGCCCTAGAGAAGATGCAATGAGTGCTGCTTGCACAGCATACATGCCTTCCAGGACTGAAAACTGAGCAAACTCAAACATCTACTTCCCTTTGCACCTTGTTCGCTCGGTTCTCACTCTGTGGCCTGACATACAACCAGTGTGGTTACATTTATACCTGCCTTACTCCTGGTTTGGCTCTGTACATTGGAACACTCTAAGGCAGAACTGATAGTGGATCTGTTCTTTACCCCAGTGACTGCTGTGAAAGCATCGAGAATTAAATAGGGATGTGGTTAATAGACAGCCATTCACATCTAGACTCTTCATGCCCTTTATTACCTGCTTTGGGCAGGGGATACCAGCACCAGTGGCAAAAAAATAGGATATAAATAGTCTTTAATGAAGACCTAACAAGTCTATGTTAATGCGGAAATATTGCATGAAGCCCTCACAGTGTGAGAAGTAGAAACACTGCAGAAATTAAGGCATGAAAGGGAGTGGGTTAATAAGTCAGACCTTTATTAATGCGATAACAAGGACAAACTAGCACTGGATTTACCTGAGTTGTTTTGAAAACAAGTGCCCTTCAGGTAAAATAAAATCAGTGGCTATTATGCCTCTGCACTTAGAGCAGAAATCCATCCTACCCTCACCCCATGCACCAGGAAGGTGTAAACAACTTTCAAACTGGGTTGGGTACAACATTTTGCTGTATATCACAATTTAAGGAGATCAATATGCATCAGATTGAAAGATTTATCATGTAATCTCTATCAGGCTCATGCATCCCAGTTTGTTATTTAAGGGTTTTCTGTTTTGCTAAATCACAGCACTTCATATCTAAGAGGATGCAGGCATTAAGCTAATGCCCCTGAAGGAGTCTTGACTTATCAAAAGGTAAGGAAAGATTACAGGATCTATAAGCCACATTTTAAGATGCAATTCACTCAGGTCACCAATACCATCACTCCCTTTCTCTTGCTGTCACATTCACCTCAATTTCTTACTTTATTTGTCTTGACTCATTGCTAAACTTAAAACGGTAGATTTAACTATACTTCCCTATTTGCTTTCTTTGCTAAAAAAAAGGAGAAAAGATCAATCCTCCACAAGGTATGCAGAATGAAATAGTTTTGTGCAAAGGTCTAAAACATCTTACTACGTGCTAGAATTTGCAGTTTTTCATGTAGAAACTGCCTTTGACATTTGACATGACAGGAAACGTTGCTTCAGTAAGATGGACAACAGGCTATGCTTAATTTAAAAAGGCAGAAGGAATGGAAAGAAAAGAAAGTAACCTATACCACATTTGCAAATCACTAAATCCTCCTGAAGAGATAGTGAATAAGAATTAATGAGGAACAAGAAAAATGAACCACATTTCCCCTAGCAATTATTTATGCTGAAGACAACCATGGGTAACCTGGGTAAATGAGAGCATGCAATGCAGAGAGCTGCTGCTGCTGCCGGGCACAGGGCAACACAAACCTGGGTCCAAATTCTGCTTTCTAAAACTCACTTCCTCCTCCCTCTGCCACCCCGAGGAGAATACCTCAGCATGACTCCAGAAGCAAAACACAACACCCCTCGCCTTAAAAATTGTCCTAGGAAGGAGGTGTGAAGGAGGCAGAAGAATGCCTGTGTTGGTTGCATGGCAAGGTAGAGAAGTTAATGGATTGATTCAGTTTATACCAGGTCTGGCCTAACATTTTGGGAGCTCAGTGCAGAACACTCAGGGCTTGGCTCCATGATCTATTATCTGTACCTCCTTCCCCTCCAGGGACAGGTCAGGTTCATTTGAAGCAGCTGGTACAACCATAGGTGGTTTTAAAACTGACTCATACCAAGATCTTACCTCTTCTTTCTTTGAGGCCTGTCAAAGCTTGGTTCAACATGTCCCATTCTTCACCACCTCCCCCCCACAAAACTATTAATTATGGTGCCCCAGACATTATTAAGTTGACTTCTAGCCCATTGCAAAATGCCCATGTTTCAGATCACTACTCTTATAAGGCTTGTTGCCTTATCTCACTCGCTTTCCCTGGGGTTTCTCATCTAGAGTTTTTTTGACAATCTCTATCAGCCATTTTCTTTTCTCTTTTTTATAGGTTAAGCGTGACCATGCGTTTCGCACTCTCCTCATAATTCATATGTCACAGACATCAGTGCAGGCAACACAAGGGAAAGCAGCATATGCAGTGAACTGAATAATAGCTAAAAAAATTTCTAAGATGATGGAGACGGTTCAAATAATATTGAACCATTAGTTCAATACAAAATAGTTTATTACAGTTGACTGAGAAAATAAATGCATTATTGGCAAGTTGCTGGACACACCGAGCCCCGAAGACAGAATTCCAGCTACTAGGTAGGATTTCAGTCTGACAAAAAAAAATGTTCCAGATCCGTAGCCTATTCCAAAAGGAGTGACTTTGGAGGAGGGTGCTATATCCAGCTCTACACACAGCAGATCTTAACACGACTGCAGATCTTTGCAATCAAATATGGATTCATGCTCAAACTTCGGGCAGCGATGCCTTCAACAAGTAACTGAGTATAAAGCAACCTGATTTGCTTCCTGAATTTCCATTCCCACTATTTGTTTTCTAGGGGTGTTGTCCCTACTTAAGGGCATTTTGCTTTGGTAATTTGGAATCTAACGTCAAAGAAAATTTCAAGACATACTATATGATAACCAATTTCTAATTGCTAGGTCAAACTAGATCTTTGAGAATGAACAGCTGACAGATTTTGCATGTGTCTATTAGGGAGCTGACACCTGACCGCATAAACCATATTTAATAGCTGATAAAATTAGATTCAGGTCTTTGGAGGAATTTGTTTCTGAAGGTGATATTTTAATAAAAATCCATAGAGGATCATCACATACCTAACAGATATGCATGAATTGCTAATGTCGCTGTTGTATGGGAAGATAATTTTTCATAGATCAAGTTTCTGTACAAGGCAGATAATGTGCAAGCTGAGAGAAAAGTTCAGTTGTCTTTCCTGGTCTGGTTGTTCATTTGATGGAGGTAAGATTTTTTCAGACTGGTGTGCCTTTTTTGAAGTAATAAATTTTGATTTTGTTATATTTACTATAAAGGACTAAAAAATATTAAAAAATGCATCAGCAATGAGGATAAGGATATATTATTTTTGTGGATGCATTAAAGAATTCATCACAGTGCTAAAAGGGAGAGTTATTTGTTTTGTATATTGTAGTAAAGCTTGCCAAAAGTCCCAGCCTCCTCCCAGTACCACAGAACAACAACCGGCAAAATGTTTTAAAAGGTAAAAATTAAGTGTAAGTGAATTAAATGAGTAAATTAAATGTAAGTGAAATTGAAATTTACCAATAAAGTACCGAGGAGGGAGCAGAGCGGTGCAATATATGCAAATCACACAGCTGTAATTTATCACATGAATCCATCTCACAATAGGATATTCTATGGCACAAAAAGTCCCTAAGGGTTCATATCTTTTGGCTTACTCTGAAGCTTTAAAGGTTTACCATTTGAGAATTAATGTTTACAAGATCTGAAAGAACAGACATTGTGAGTGGAAATACTGAGAAGTGCTTTTACAGGCATGCAAAAAAAATATCCTTAATAATCTCTGCAGCCTTTTAGATGGAAGATGCATTGACCCTTATGAGCAAATCCCGCCTCATTTCATCTGGCCTGTGTTCAAGCAGCCCCATTACTAGAAATACTAATGCTTTTCTCTTATCTATTTATTTTAACAGCTTCTTTGCCTGATTCCTAAGTCTAGCACAATACTTCCCTGGCCCTTAAAATATAATCTTCATCCTCTTCCCGGCCACTTTGTAAACAATTTTTTTTTTTTTCTATAATACCAGTAATCACAAAAGCACACATTTTGAGGCTTGGAGCCACCTGCCTGCATTGGCTAATCTTTCAAGAGCCTCTATACCATTCTCAAAATCCTTCTTACAAAATTTGCTTCTCACCACTCAGCACTGTGGCTGACACTTCTTTCTGTCAGTGCACCCTGTTTTACCTTCTTTTTCTCGTGGCTGTTCTCAACATCCCGATCACGCACACGGTGTGTGATGGATACCATCCGTCTGGTGAGCTTCTTGCAATAGGAAAAGCCCTTTCTCTCTCCCAGTCTTCTCTTTCAACCTCTGCCTACATTGCCATATTTCTACATAAAGGCATTTCTATATAAGCAAAAATCCTTTTTTGTGACCCCCTTCCATTCTAAACACTACACGTAGATTGAGAGCATATAAACATTAGATTTATAATAGTCCCTTTTAAATTACACATATGCTATTGATTATGTGTATTAATGGGACAATTTATGTCCAACAGTGATGCTTGTACTTTTTATAGTTCAGACAATTGGACCTATGCAGAATGCTGACAATGAAAATTTTAAATCCAACCAATTGAAATACTCTGTTCTGCTTTCATTTTGCAAAACTGACTGAAGTCAAAACAAAGTTTCTCCCTTTAATTCTTTTGCTACAAAATATAGCACTTCCATACATTTCTGCTTTTGTAGAAAAAGCCAAAGAACGCTTGTGTATTTGAAATTGTGCGGTTTCGATTAACCTTATCATGAAGTTCCGTGTTTTGGCATAAATCCAACTATTTCACAGAAGCCCTGAGAGGAGGAATGGCCCAAAATGAGCACTAGTCCATGACCTTTACATACATATAAGTATGCATACACTGAGTTATATACTCAAACACACAGATGAGTTACCAAAATATCAAGATGGTGCGAGGGAACATTCATATGTATGATGCTGCAGAAAGAGGGCATGCTTAATTATGGGGATAACAGTACATAGAAAAGAACAAGTCTATGTTTGTGACAGAGTCTGGCTTTCTAACGTCTTATATTGAAGAGCATGGTAATATTTGATTCTAAATTTACGAAAAGTGGAAGTTTGTAGGTAGAGACACATGAAGTAGTATCAGGAAAAAACACCCTATCCTCAAATTCTTTTCACCTGCTCATTTAGCAATTAACAAAAGATAACAATTCCTTATTTTTTTTAAAAAAATAAATTTCCCAGCAATTAGTATTGTTAATATTTATGCTTAGGAGGGAAATAAAGAATCTCGGTTATGTTACCCAGGAAATCATAGAGAAGAAAGTGCATACTATCAGTCATGCAAGTTTCTCTGAGTATCTGCATTGGTTTCCAAGTTAAATGTCCCTGCCTAGCAGAGATCTGACGCGCAAGCGAATCATAGCTTGACAGTGTTCAGGATAGCATTAAAGCATATGAAGAACAACTTCCAATGCCCTCTACTTCTGTTTTATTTTAGTTAGAGACCTGTTTGTCTGTGTCCACTCTTGGGAACCCCAAGACCTGAGACTAAGCCATTTGAAGGCACCCTGGATGAGTAGGGCAGCGGGCGGAAAAGGCAGCTGAAGCTCTCTCGCTTCATAACGCACAGTAACCCAAACTCCTTCTGACAAAGGGAATCAATACTTCAGTAGGAGATGTGCCCCAGCTTGGCACAGAATCTCAAATGAACAAAAGGCCTCCTCCTGCCTGAAGAACACCCCCAGAGCACCGTATCAAAACACACCTCATTTAATACAAGCATCTGCAGAGGGTGTATTTTCCCCTCCACGCCTCTCACGTCCTTCTTTAACATTTACTGTTCAAGATCAGTAGTCTATACAATTTATCGCACCTGTCAAGGCTAATTTATTCATGCGATCTGGCAGTAATCAAAAAGACTGAGATCGATGTGCCAGCAAACCCTGACATCTATTCATATTTTAAAGTCCCATTTGACCTTGAACTACAGCTAACTGGAGCTGAACTTGTCAGCAGCTCTCTCAGGCTCGCTGCGTCTGGCAGATCGGTGCCTCTGGGCTAAATGCACAACGTCAGGGCTACAAGCGCTCGGACCACGAGCACAAAAGGCTGAACCACAGAGGGAGGGGTAGGGGACCAGGGAAAACGGCACCATTTATAACACAGCAGCCACAGACCCACCAGTCGATCCAGCACATGCACCAGCGTAGCTTGTACCTGCCCGTTCCCACAGCGCAACTGTTCAGAACTCAATGAATTTCTTGCTGAGGGGTAAAAACAGCGAGGAAAAGGAGTGAAGGAGGAATATGACATATGTCTGCCCGCAGCAGCACAAGCAGGACACTGCCAGGCTGGCCCCAGGCGGGCCACGGGGAGACAAAGGAAGAGACAGAAAATAACCCCACCACCCGGCCCTGGGCAGGGAACAGAGACAGCGGCTGGTGATCCAGCCACAAAGGGCAACGCAGAAGGTATTTTAGAAAGTCTGCAACCCACTAGGTACCTGCCAGCACAACATGGCAAGAGCAGCTGGAAACAGGAACAGAAAAACCAGATCCCAAGAGAATTGCTTTGAATGGGCTCTCACACTCCTATTTGGGAACAGGCTTTAGAATGCGCTTATTCCTTTTGAAGTCCACCACCCTTGTCCTCTCCTCATTCAAATATGCCCTAAAGGAACATAGGAATTTTAAGTGCAATTCCTCTAACGCATGCATGCACTGTAACCACCAGTGATAATTCCAGGCTTTGAATTCAGAACAATTAGTAGGGAAATGCAATAAAAACTATTCAAAATAGTTTCAACTTGGGCTCTGCCATCAAATGACTTTCAAATGTCCCCCCGCGTGGACATTTTCAGAGCCTTCTGCCTCAGTTTCCACTTGGTTAATTGGGGGTATACAGATTTACTTGCTCCCCCAGAACGTGCTAGGAATTATGACATGCCTAAAAGTTATCGAATTGTTTGTTTTTCTGCTGTTAGGAAGATATTTGTGTAAATGACATGCTATTAGAGACGCAGAGGAAATCTAAGTGGCATTTAGGTAGTAATATGCAGCTACAGTTTTACTGAAACATGCAAATAGATTATTTTATTACAGTCAAAACACTTGAATATGCAAATGCAGTTGCACCTAACACAGACTTTGAAGACGTATTTTGATGGTTCTCTGGGTTCTCCTTGGCTGCCTTTCTCCTGCTACAAATTCTGTATGTCATATTAAATACGATTTTCCAGTGAGATCTGCTTTTTCTAAGCCTAGAATACAAATAGAAATGACAGATATGCCATTTTGTGTTTGTTTTTCCTTTCTTTTAAATAGCTACCACCTTTCTATTATGTTGGAAGAAAGCTACCATTGGAAAGCAATTGGCATTTTGACCAACACATTTCCGCATTATATATATATATATACGTGTGTCTTAATGTTGCCGTGCAATCTAATCTGATGTTCATGGAAGAGAAACAATGACATATGAGGACGCAAAGGTAATTTGACTGTATGGATCTAGACTAGCTGCAGTATGCAATCAGTGAAACGACATACGGAGCTATGTGAGTTACAATAACCATGATATTAAAGCATTTCAGCCAGCCTGTTTTCTTATTTTTCCTATGTAGGAAACAAAAGTTAAAAGAGAGAATCTTTGAACTCTTTAAGGGAGGCTTTAAGTATTTTGTTGGAATTTGTTTTTTCCCCACTTCCTTCCATACTGAAATTACTTAATTTGTTCATGCAGGAACAAAGCAGGAATTCAGCATTACTATAATGGTGAAAAAAAGTACAGAACAAATGTGGCAAATGGGTGTCATCAAGATCCAACCCCTGGCAGCCAATGTGATCTAAAGGTACATTACTGCAAGCATCATGGCCCAAAATACTGTCATGAAGCATTCCCCCAAAGCTGTTAAAGGACACTGAATGGAAGGAAATTATATACCTCTGCAGGATGGGCAATTTTTTTTTTTTTTTTTGGACAATCGATGACTGGTGTTCTTCTACAACTCGACTGCAAGCAAACGCTCACTGCCACCAGTACCACAAAGGAAGAGATCATAAAACTGAGGCAAGCTTGGGAGAGTATTTTAGGGTTTACTTTCAGGAGGAAGATCAGGTGGCAACAGATGAACTTCTCATCTTCGCTGTTTTGACTCTGTCAGGACTGCCATCGTGCCCACGGACACTCACACCTGTGTATTTTCTGTCTGTGCCCAGATGAACAGGGATCTGTTTCCCTGCTCTGTGTCCCATTCCGGCCCCTCTATGCCAGGCCTCATTCCTCGGCAAGCTCTCTGCAGGAGGAACAGTCTCTCCCTGCCACCTTCCTGCAAGGTGCCTGGCCAATAGTGCCTTCCTGAGATCTTAACTGCAAAACAAATAAGACAACCTCATCCGTACTCCTTTCAGAAGACATTTTCTGCCACTTTAGAGATGACAATTTTACTGTTCCCTGTACTGTTTTGCCCGCTATACAGTGAATATTATCCTTGCCATTTGCAGGTGGGCAAACTGAAGAGGAAGGGTAGGAAACCGACTCCTCAGGATCAGGCAGCTGGTGAGCATTCCCCAGTCAAGTGCTTGACCTGCTGTACAGCACAGCCACCCTGCCCGGGGGCGCCTTTGTTGTGAATATTCCCACTGCGTTACACAGGCCATTAAACCCGCATTTATAGAAGACTTGCATTAAAAGTTTCTCATTGGCATCTAATCTTCTGCTGCCTTCAACCAAAGGCAGTTTGTTTATTTCATCATCTCTTTACAGTGTTAAGTTGCTTTTTTCTGTGTATTAACACACAACGCAGATAATGATACAATTTTTTGGCCCCGAGAAGTGAACTTTTACTCAACAACACAGGTACATACATTATTCCTTCCCTGCTCCTGCTCCTCAGCTCAGAGGTGTCTGTCACACAGGTCAGCTCAACATGCTTTGTTCTATTCAGGCACCACTATTGCAAGGATAATTATAAGTCAGGTAGACATTTCTTTAGCAGACTGCAAGAGACACAGTAAAAAATGTCATCTTACCTCCCAACGTTTTCCAGGCAGAATTTAAACAAAACCAAACAAACCCAAGCTCCACAACATATCCCCCCTCCAAACACACAGCTCCTCAAATATGAGCTCAGTCTTCTTCATGCTCACATAACAAAACCGCTTCCCCTCACCAGTGGTAAGGATTTATACTCCTCTGTTTAACATCATAAATAACGGTGACTTGAATTTCCTACAAAGCTAACACCTCAGCAACAGATGACAAATTACACATTTCAATACCTACAATCCCACCTCCAGACACTGCCCTCAACACTGGAGGGTCCTATAAATCTGAGAGCTCACCTCTGTGGCTGACATACATCTTCCCAAGTGAAATGGTTTGCCTGGAAAATGGTGCCTGGGAAACCCTTCCAGCAACACAACCACACACCAGAGCCCTGGCCAGATGCCAGGGATGTCAGGGAGCTCCACACAGGACACCAGCCCAAACCAAGGCTTTGCTCCAACTGCAGAAGCTCAGCCCTCTGTGCTTCTTTGAGGGTCAGATTAAACCTCTCATCCCTGAAAGAACAAGAATCACCTGGGGAACTAATCAAAATGTCAATTAGAAAACAGGTATCTCCCTGCTCTGGGAACAGCTGGTATCCTGAAACACTTTTGCATGTCTTTTTTCGAGTGCAAAGAAGATGCACAGCACTGAGATAGATTTATTTTATTTTTTTTAATTTTTTTTAAGAGTTCTGAAAGAGATTCAAAATGGTTTCCAAAACCTCAAAGAAACCTTCTGCCAGGTGTACTGGGCACCCAGCTAAGGACTGGCAGCTGGGCACCCCTGGGTACACAACAGCCCGAGCCAGGCTTTCAGTAATCAGCATCAAAATTTAGAGTTCCACAGAACATTGGGAGTTGTGGATGAGATGTTATTTTGCAATAAAAAATATGTTGTATCAGAAAGTTTCTGACCAGCTGTAGCTCATCTCTGTGCTTTTGGTTCAGTCTCGTCATTAGGCAAGTGCAAGCTATTTCAATCTCAACACAATTAGCACGCTCAGCTTCTCTGCATTTTTTCCTCTCTCATTCAGTTCACACTTGTCACTGCAGAGGAACCTGCGTTAGATTTAGATTACACCTGCCCGAAAGCTGCTGAGAAGAAAGCAGCAAAGACTAAGGAAGCGTTTTCTTTCCTCAGTTCTTTCACTGTTGATCTCTCTGCAATTTCCAGCCTTGTGCTTTTATAATGTCCTAGTACATGAAAGAGTTTGTAACATAAAATGTTACACTCGATGGAGCATGATGTGATATTGAAGCCAAATGGCCAGATGCTCTTTTCTGAGCCACTTCCAACGCTCCCACTTTAGAGAGTGTTTTTAACGGTATTCACAAGCTCTGGTCCTGTAGTTCACTGGCAATTTCATGCTAAAGCACCATTGCACTATGTTCTGATGAAAACATTGTTTTCCATTCAAGGTTACAGTTATCTTCAAGAAAAAAAGAAAAAAGTAAACAAAAATTAAAAAAAAAAGGATACTGTGGTTCAAAGAAATTGCAGACAGGTGGGGAGTTGGATTCTCCCCCCAGAAACAAGATCGTGCCTTTCATTTAGAGTACAATTACAACTATATAAATCATCTGGTAGGAGAAAAATGCGAGTACTCAGTTGGAACTGGCCAAGGGCTGACTTTAACTGTTTTGTTTTGCTTCACACTGTTTCCACACTCCTCTCTTTCTTGTGTGGAAGACCCTTTACACGTAAAATCCGCCGGTTTGAAAGGTGGTTGATGTCAGACATTTGAAACCCTGGCACCAGGCGCTGGTGCCAGTGGAGTTCAGCCTGCCCTCTTCATCTGCTCTTCCATGGTTTTTTTGTTTGCTGGCAGCGCTGCATCTCTGTGGGTCACTGCACGAAGGCACAAGGAGCAGTTACTGGGAGGATACAACCAAAGGGCTACTAGCAGCCAGGGCTGCTAACAGCTTTCTCCAAGCTGTTAATAGTTATCGCCCCGCGTCGCCCGCTGGGACTGGCAGTTGAGCGCTTTGGCAATGGGGGTGATCTGTGGTGACTTCGGACACTCTAGGGTCCAGCAGCCTGGGATTTAATGCCTGCATGAGTGTCTTCACTTACAACTAAGTCCGTCTCCTTTTCCAGACAGAATGTATTATTGCTCTATACAAATGCCAAGTCTAATCTCATCCTGTTTGACTCAATGAAACTCCGCTGGAATGAAAAGATGCTGAACATTTATATGGGTAGAGGACCTGGCTCATCATATATGCACATCACCCTAGAACAGACTAGTCCAATCCCTATTTTGAAGAGGGAAAGGAGCTGCGAATTAATGTAATCCAGGCACCGTGAATTCAATCCTTTCATGATTTCTTAATGCCTGACTTTACAAGCTTAACATTCTTTTACCTTAGGAAATGCCTATAAAAATGCTAAATTAAACTGGAGGTGGAAAAGAAGACACCTTTACTTACATGGCTTATCTGGAGGGTGAGACCTAGGAAACTTATCACAGTGATCTTTCCAATCTACGCAACAGAGTAACTGCCAATAACGGTAGATTACATCACTTATTAGGATTTTGCTTAGGCAGTGCAGAGTTCAGCGTAGAACTGCTCAGAAACGTCTAAATAGCATTTAACTTCATGCTGAAAATGCTGATTTATCACAATGCAACGTGAACAGGCACGTCTAAGGACAGAGTGCGCTACATTTTCAGATGCCAGCAATTATGAATTTTTGTTAAAATCATTTAAGTGATTAAATGTCTTCAAACTGAAAAGCTATTTTTAAAAACTTTTCATTTGAAACAGAATTATTTTATACTATAAATTACTGCTTGGGAAAGGTCAAAATAAAAATGAAGTATTTTTGTATTTACTGAAATAAGACATTTTGATTAACCTGTATTTTTGTACAACTTTCATTTGTGTTTTCCCACAGCATGTAAACTGCTCAAATTTTGAGAAACTCTCCTGGACGGGGTTCCTACTTATTTCTTATCTCTAAGACTAGGGGCCTGCCCCCATGAATCACACAGGGTAAAAAGCATTGTCCAGAATTCAGAATTAAAGCTTGCCATACATAAACCTTGTGGCATTTTTATTACAGCATACCAGCCTAGAATCTGCGTTTAAAACACTGACTGCTCAAAGGAATCTAAATCTCCTTAGCTGAGGGTAATAAAATCAGGTCAAGAATTCACTACTCAACAATCTTCCATTAGCATTTCTCTTCAGAGAAAATGTAGTTCATCTGTTTTTAAAGAAAGTAAAGCCGGGCCATACAGCATAAGTTTGCAGAGTGTAATGATTTGCTTGTGTATGAAAATCTGTTAGGTAACGAGTTTTATTTCCTCATAAAAAGATTTCAGCGAATCTGCATCACAATTTTTTTACAGTACACACAGTATTTCTGTGAAGCCCCGAGATGGGATGGCATGTCTACATACATAACCCGTGCTTGATTTCAGCTGGGCAGGTCAGCACCATGAGCAATGCAATCACAGCAGCAGAGAGCGCAGATTACCTGAGCTTTTATCCTGCTTTCAGACAATTCTTTTCGATCCTGGTAAACTGTGTGTTCCCAGGACCGTGCCATTGTCAGTAGCCAAAACTGGCCAAAATTACTTGTGACACATCTGCACGAGGACAGGAGGTCACAACTAATCTTAAGCATCCAGCTAAACTCTGCTGGAGAACTAAGCCATCACCTGAAGTCACCATAGAGCTAATTTGTCACACTGGTACCTAGGGACATCTCTCATGGATTTCTTGGGCCAGGACCTCTTAAAACAGTAGGTTTCTCTAATATATCTCAAATTGGGTAAGTCATTAGTTTGGGGATGGTGGGCATTGGTTGCTCATTTTTTGTTCTTTTTTTTTTTTTTAAATCTCTGGGTTAGCACCTCTAAGAATTCCCCAACTGATGCAGATTCCCTCCTTCAAGGTGTATCACAGTTATTGAGAATAAAGTAGTATGGCCAGGTGATGCTAGCCAAAAAACCCAAAAAGTTTTGCTTTCAGTTGTCAACGTGGCAACGTATTTTTTATTTCATTTGTTTGGATTCTTAATGGCGGAAGCAGAATTTAATTTGTACTAGAGAATTCTTTAAAATAAATGCTTGATCTCTTCCCACCTGCTATTACAGTTGATGGGTACAAAATAAAAAGAACAGCAATTCATTCACCTTATCACTAGAGCACCAGAGGAAGAGAGAGATCCTTAATGCAATGATTAATGACTCACTCTAAAAAGATGCATCATAAACTGCTTGCATTAGGTCAAATTATAAACTAGGCTTTTAATGTTTATGTGATCCCTCTCTAAATAATTGTGTCTGTAGCTCCCGCTACAAAGGGAACTTACCTGATGCTTGCAAACCATGCAGTTTCTTACAGGGTCAAAATTTGGCACCCTCTCTTACAGGGATCACTGTCTTCCTCTACATTTAAGCATTCCTTGAATTTCTTGTACTATTGGGACGTCTGTTTGTACTACAGGTCAGAGAGACCACTTGATGTCCCAGAGCAGCAAAGATGAACGTGATCTACGCGGAGTTTAGGGTGTCTTCTTCGGGCACAGATACATCCACAGCTTTGCTGCAGGAGAAAGTACCACTGATTTTCTTTACCTCTGCCACCAGGTTGGGAAGAGGACAGCTGAACCGCAGCTGAAATGAAAACAGGGCTATTGACCGCTCGCTGGGTCCAGGTGGATAGGAGGGGGCAGAGCAGTGGTGTGGTGCTTGCCTGAATGCAGCTAACCAGCCAAGTTGCCTGTGCTTGTGAAGGCACCTCATCCACGTAGGAGTCAGACACAATTTGCCTTTGTAAATTCCTGGCCAAAATCAGTTTTTAGGTGCTTAAAAATTCCCATCAGCTTGAGTAGCTGGTTGGTGAACATGAAGAGAATAGCACCATTTGTCCATAACAGAATTCAGTCCTGTATTTATCCATCTTGTGGTGAAACTGTCATCTTTGAAAAATAGAGTACAAGATGACATTATTTAAGTGTCCTTACTGCCACAAGCCTGTAATCATGTTCACCTCCCGTTTATTTCCCACAACAGCTGGTGCTTTTTCTCAAACAAACCACAGTCTCCCCAGTTTGGCAAAAAGACATTGGCTTCAAAGCTAACCCATTAAGGAGAGTGTCGCTGCTCTAACCAATATGAAGTTTACACAAAAAATAATATGAGTTAAAAGAAGAGCTGCAGATCCCTAAATACTTTCAATAGATGTGGTAGCCCCATCGCTTTACGCACTGCTTACTCAATACAGAAAATCACTTAGGCTAATTATTTAAATATTTCCATTTATGGAATTTAGAAAAGGGAAAAGCCAATAGTGGAATACCCAAGATGATAATTTTTTAATAAACAATAGATTTAAGGGGGATTAGCTGGTTATCAAACAGTATCCTCCCAAATCAGCTCATTAGTTTCACTGTCTTTCCCTATTTCACTTTAATAAAACAATTTAAATGAGGGTTCATTAGATGCAATGTAACCTAATTCAGACACTCAAAGCCTAATCCCTTTTCTTTTAGCAGTAACATGATAATAGTTTGCAAAAAAGTTTAAAGGATTATTGTTAGAGCTATTTTAAATAGGGACTGTTTTGAGCCAAATGTGTGCCACCACTTCCCTGCCATTTTATTTCTTGCTCTTTACTCATTAATTCATTTATTCCTTCCGTTTTCTGTCTTTCCTTGCTCCACGCAGGCCAAGTCACATGTGGGCAACAGGCTTTTGACACGGCTCCTCTCCCTAGAGACACTGGTGTGTTATGGTCTAGCCAAGAGGTGCGTGCGGTGGATGGGGAACTGGCTGAGAGGCTGCACCCAGAGGGTGGTGGTCAACAGCTCCTTTTCAAACTGGCAACCTGCCACAAGTGGGGTCCCCCGGGGATCGATACTGGGCCCAAGGCTGTTTAGTATCTTCATAAGTGATCTGGATGATGGGATCAAGTGTAGCCTAACAAAGTTTGCTGATGACACCAAACTGAGTAGGGAAGTGGACACTTCGGAAGGGAGAGCCACCCTACAGGAAGACCTGGATAGACTGGAAGACTGGGCTAACAAGAACCTTATGAAATTCAACAAGGACAACTGTAAGGAAGGTCTTGCACCTGGGCAAATATAACCCAGGAGCACAGCAGAGGCTGGGATCTACCCGGCTGGGGAGCAGCTCTGTGGAAAGTGACCTGAGGGTCCTGGCGAACAGCGAGCTCAATCTGAATGAACAGTGTGGTGCTGTGTCAAAGAAAGCCAACAGGATGCTGGGTTGCATCAAGAGCATCACCAGCAGAGACAAAGAAATAATTATGCCCCTCTACTAGTGCTTGTCAGGTCACACCTGGAATACTGTGCTCAGTTTTGGTCCTTGTTACGCCAAAAAATTTTGGCGGGCTGGAGAGGATTGAGAGAAGGGCCACCAAGATGATTAAAAGGACTGGAAGCCCACGATATGAAGAAAGGCTGAGACAATTGGCTTTGTTCAGCCTTGAGAAAAGAAGGCTTAGGGGAGACCTTATCACCATGTTCCAGTATTTAAAGAGTGGCTACCAAGAAGATGGAAATTCCCTTTTCACAAGAAATCACATGGAAAAGACAAGCGGTAATGGGAACAAATTACTCCTGGGGAGATTCTGAGTGGACACAAGGAAAATTTTTCCCAGTAAGAACAGCCATCCACTGGAATAATTTCCTCAGGGAAGTGGTAGATTCCTCAACATTGGACACTTTTAAGATTCAGCTGGACTGGGTGCTCAGCCATCTTGTCTAGGCCGTGCTTTTGCCAAGAAAGGTTGGACCAGATGATCCTTAAAGTCCCTTCCAACTTGGTATTCTGTGGCTCTGTGATCCCTCTGTGCAGGCGTAGGGGATATGCCGAATATCCCTGTGTGGCTCAATGCACCAGGCCTTGGGAAAGGAATGACTTTTTGCAACTTACTTTGAGATTCTGGAGTTAAAAAAACCCCAACAACCAACCAAACACAAAAAACTTTGTAAATTCACAGCAATTTTATAAATATCCTAGAGGGAAGGGAGAAGGTTCCTGTGCATTTTCATGCCGATAGCTTCTGCCAGTTCTGAAAGACACACAGGAGGGGAACACATGTAGGACTTGCAAATTAGGAGGCAGACACTGAGTATTACTTTACCATGCTAGATCCAGGCTGAAAACACAGAGTAACAGATCCATGCTACAGACATACATCTTACTTCAGAAGAAACTCACTCACTCCTCTACTTTTACAAAGCATTTTTCAAACAGTATGGTTAATTATTCCTTATATGGCAAAAAAACCCAAAGAAAAAAAACCCAAACCCAAAGAATGAGAGCAGGTCTCTAGATCCTAGGTTTCTGCAGACTTTAACAGGTTCCCTATCCCTGCAAACCTGTCCTTGCTCTCTTCAAATCCTCGTCTCTTCAAGCAAGTGCCATTTCATAATCCTATTAAAACCTTTGCCTCTGTTTACCAGGAGCCCTAATCGTACTCAGCAAGTTCTTCTCGTTTCAGAAATAGTGACAGCTTTCAGATTTCTTAGGAGGCTTATTCATCAGCTACGCCAGAGTTTTGCCAGAGCGTTCAATCTATTCTGGGAGCAACCATGTGGAAAAAGTTTCAAACAGCTCAAAGCCCTGCACAATGATAAAGGAAAGCTCACACAATCCTGGTAATAGCCTGACCCTCTTAAGGAAAATTGGATGATTTGTGGTAGCAGTTTTTCTGTCCCCTATGTGAATTCTGAACCTTAAAGTATAAGCACAGTCCCATTACAAGCCCTTTCCCTCTTGCGATGCTGGAATAATAAATACACACCCATATGTGAAAATAAACACTTGCTGCAATGACCTTCTTCCTCAGCCCACTGGTGTGAAGGAGTTTGTAGCCATTTTAGAAAAAAAGAGTCAGATAAAGCATGGACTAATTTGATGTTCAGTGTTTCACCATGAGCAGAATATATGCCTTAATGAGCACATTACATGCACCAGGGACGTGTTACTGTGAAGCTGGGAATAAAGAGTAAGGGGAAAATAATTAAACAGTCAGCTTTATAACGAGGAAACTCTGTTCATGCAACATTAAGTGGCCTAATTTTCAAGTGCTAAGCAAAGACACGTCCCTTGGACTTCAGAAGGACTTGCTGGCAAGCACCACCTTGAAAACAAGGGTGAAGGATCACGAGTACCAAACCTCCTGTAGGTCTAGAAGCACAGGGTGGACCGATGCTGCCCCGAAGCCATCTGTCCACATTTTGCACTGACCTATCCGACAGGATTAAATACCTGTACCCTGTAGTTTTGATTCTATACGGAGGACCCTTAAAGTTTTAAAAAAACACATCATGCGTTGTACATAGAGTATCACAAGTGACTTCTACCAGTCTGGCCTTAGTTTTCTGTTGGTGCTGCATCAGCTAGGCACAAGCATACAACGTCATCCAAGTGCAACGAGCACATGAAGACTTAGTGTAGCTGCTTGCACAAGCAGAGCTAGTTGGGAAAGGGGAAAATCTGTCTCTTTGGGTTCAGACACTGACAGAATGAAACAATAAACCATATTTCTGACTGTTACCAGTTCTCTCAAGGCCAGCAAGGCCAGGAACTGGGACTGTCAATTCCAGACAGTGTTACAATATCAATTACTTTAGCACAAGAGCCTATCAGTCAGACAGGAATTCTGGTGGGCCACAGGCTCCCCATCTTTCTTTGCAAATGGACATGGCACAAAGCCTCTTCTTTATTACTCACCCTCATGCCTAATTCAATGTTTTCTCCTCCGTAGACCTCCATACCAGGGTCAAGCAAGCCAATCTCACCAAAATACTCTCGGTCCACTACAAATGAGCATCCAATCATGGCCGGTGTCCTGCACGGAGAGATTAAAGTACAAAATTGAGTCACTTATTAGCTACCACAGAACCTGCCTCGTAACAAATCTATGCAGACAAAACAGTTGTTTTGTTCCAAGTTTACATTTTAAATGTACCTATTAGCGTGCAATCACATTGCTCTCCATCCCCCCAGTAGACAGAGGACCTTGTGGGACCAGAGCCACCCAAGTAACTAGCACACTGCCCCACTGGGACCAGCTGCTTGTGACACAGACACGAGATGTGAAGTCAAGCACGCCAAGCATGTCAGGGAAGCACCCGGCTGTTTGTCCTTTGCTTTGTAGACACAACCTCTGTGCTGGAGCTGAAGTTCGTCACCACACAGAGCAGCACAAGAACCAGAAAACACTTTATTTGAAGATAGATACACAAAGAAATCCCATAAGCTTTGTCAGAAATGAGGAGTCCCTTTACCCACACGTTAAAAGTAAATGCACATGAAGAGCCCTAGATCAATCACGGTGTGAATTTTGGCAAGGGAGTTCCTGGGGTCAACTCTAGCAGCTGTTGCATGATGAACATTTCTGTGTTTGCTGAGGTCAATCTTTAGAAAAGGAAAAATTTTCAGAGGAGGAGACTCTGCCCTCAGATCTGCCACTGACCAACTGGGTGATTTCAGATAGATCATTTCACTTCTCTGAGCATCAGTTTCTTTATGTGTAAAACTATGGCTCTGCTCTCCTTTACAAAGCAATCTGAACTCTGTCACTAACAGGAGTACATGACAACAAATTTTGAGATCATTTACCATATGAACACAAGCATTATTTCAGTTCAATATAAGGTAGTGACATTTACTAGTTTCATTCGTCCAGACTTGCTCCGCATCTGTGTACTGGTCACAACACTCGTCTCTTTAAAATTCAAGGTAGGAGCTAGGGTTGCTACTATAACCCACAATTTAAAAATGTAAACTTGACTAAGGTGGAAAACCAACAAGAGTCTGCAGCTCCACGTTTGACATGCAATTTGGCCGCAGGTCGCATAGAGCCTACTGCAAGCTCTGGGGAGTCATCCTGCAGTCTGATCTACAGGATGTGCCCGGGCCCTGGGGACAGACCTCCCCCCATTTTAGTGAGATCCCGACAGAGCAGACTGATGCATCAGGAAAACTGTAGAATCATTTGAGAAACTGAACACTTTTGGAGCTGACCCTGAAGAATGAGCTGTGCTCCCTCTTCCCTTGAAAGGGGGGCAAGTTTGGACCATCTGGCACATACATCATTCCTAACACTGCTACTGTAAAAATACATCAGGTAAATTCTAATTTATGACGATTCTCTATTTTCTAGTAGTATAGAGAATGCTCTATCACCCAAGCTTATGTATACACCACGAAAATGCCCTGTAGAAACAAACATGACAGAAAAGGTCTAAAACCTAGTTTAAGCAGTCTCCTTTGTAATGCACTAACGTTAGACTGTCACTATGAAGACTCTCTTGTCCCAGATACCTGCATGTTTTTTCAATTTGTACAGAAAGCTATTCACAAGGTATTTGACCATGACATCGGTGAAACATAATCATGAGGCAGTTTCATACACACGTGGAAAACTGCTTTGGCTGGGAAAATGAACACATTTTTTTACCCATGTATAGGTGGATTCCACCGGTAGCAGCAGGTGGCTGCTTAGAATGGTGTTATCACATCAGGTCATTTTTCTCATCATCAGTTCACTATTTCTACATCAGGAGGTTAAAAAAGCTTCAAACAAACAGCTGAGATATGGTTAGATAAAACAATTCTTTGCTTCTGGGCCTAATGCATAACCCAACATTGCAGCACACAGGCCAGCCTGTGGCAGGAGTTACCTGGTACCCTTGAAAAGGTCCCTCTGCTGAAGCGCTGCTGTTACTTATCTGCAGTGGACTCTGCCGTAGCGCTCACATTACCGGTACTGCTTCAGCATCTCCCCCTTGCACCTTTTCTCAGTTTTAAAGCCACTGCATCCTCTCAGATCATGACAAGCCTATACTGCAGCACACACTCTCCCTCTCACGTTTTCTCTGCATAAATGAAAAAGGCAGCTGTTGAGAGAAACGGATTTGTTCAGCACTGTTTCTGACAAAGAAGTTGAAACAGCTTGATTAGCTCTCACGTTCCACCCTTGCAGACTGAGATGCATTCCCTGGACCATGAGCTGTGGTGGTTACAAAGGCAAACATCTGGCTTTAACAGACAACTTTGGACTGAAGTGAGGCTCTCAGCCAGATCCCTGCATCCCTTCAGTCAACAAGGCTGGAGGAAACTGAGGCCAGATGTCACAAACCCTACAAAAGAAACTGCAGCAGGGTCACCACCAGCAGCCTCAGTGCTTGGACCTCAGTCTCCCTTTTGTGTGTGCAAGAAATTCCAGCACTTCTCTGCTTGGTGCTGTTATTTGTGAAGACTTTCTGCTGAATCAGTCTCTAGTCAGAAGTGGTCACAGAGCTCTATGAAAACCACACATAGTCCTGGGTACTCCTGGCTGGACATATGCATCTTCTGTTGATGCATTATACACCAGGATCTTTGCAAGATGGATGGCATTTATAAATTCAAGTTATTTGGTAAAATGCATCTTCCTGCTTATAGTTTCTGGAGCCATGCCTGAAGACAGAGTTGCCTAAAAAGACTGAGAGCTCTCCTGCACACAGGACCAGACATATCCTATATATATATATATCCTATATCCTGTCTCATCCTATATCACTGAAAACCATATTTTAGGCTATCAAGGAATAAATTTGGTCTAGAAACTGAAATAAAAGAAGGACATGACCAAGGAAAGGGAATTCAAGAGCTTTGAAATGAAAAATGCCTTTGAGGTTAGGTATATGTGTGGGAAGAAACACACACCACTTTNGGAGCTTTGAAATGAAATAAGCCTTTGAGGTTAGGTATTTCTTAAGTGTTAACCATTACAAAAAGGGAAGGAGGTGGTGGGAAGAAACACACACCACTTTTTTCATTTTCCTTTTTATGTATTTAAAACTAAACACGGGCTTAACTGGATGAAGGCTAGACCATCACTGCTTTGCAAAACTGAGATGCTAGTTTGGGCTTAGACTCGTTCCCTTTCCAGACAACCTCCTCCCACCACCGCCAAATCCCCTGGATGCAGCTCCTTACAGCAGTAGGATGCTCACTCCCATGAGGACATTTCTCCTTCCTTCCTTCCTAATGAGGAACGGTACCGCTCGGCTTTGCAGACTGCTCTCAGGTGCTGGAATCTCTCTCTGAGGGATGGATTTTTGCAGCTGTCGGCTCTGTCCATTAAAACACTGACTTGTTAATTGAATGGGGGTGGGAAAAACATTTTAGATGCGACTACATAATTATCACCCACAGACAAATGCCACTGAAGACTGCCTCTGGAACTCCCTCTCTCTCTTCTAGGTTTTACTTCTTCTCATTACATATATTCAAATGCAGACTCCACAAGCCTTCATAGCTTATTTAGAAAAAAACCCACGTTTTTAGGAACAAGCAACAACAGCAGTGCAATGGCAGAAGGAACCACATCCAGCTTTTCAGAGAAGCCAGTCAAAAATTGCCACTGTCAGTGCCTTTCTCTACCTGAATTTGGCTGCCTGCAGCCCCTGCTCTTCTGCACAGCAACACGGCTGCGATCCCACAAGCTGAACGGAGCAGCCCGTGGCTCTGCCCTGGCCGCATCCTGACACGATGGAAGAACTTGCCTAGGATGTTGAATTTTCTGCATACTGCTGGTTCAACACTTTCATCAGGTTCAACCAGAGTTTTGGGCATTCAGCCTTCATCCAGCCCAGGCCCTTAACTTCCCTGTGCTTTGACTGACCCAACTGTAAACTAAGTGTAATGCGATTGCACGGCCCAGTGAGCTGGTAACAGCGCTGCGAGCCGGGGGACCCCGACTCTCTTCCCAGCTCTGTCATTCATCTGGTCTTCAGCGAGTCGCTGCCCTCTGCCTCTGTTTCTCCATCTGTGAAACACACATAAAATACTGGGGAAAAGTCTGAGAACTCCTTCAGCAGCTTGAAAGCCCTGAGATTCACTTCTCAAATTGCTTTAAGCGTTTAGGTGGATAATTTTATACTGACTACAGCGTTACACTGACACATTGCAAACACTTTTTAAAAGAAGTGCAAAAAGCATGAGACCCCCCCCTCAAAAAGCATAAGACTCTCACTGGGCTGTAATTCCAGTACCTGAAAAACTCCAGCATATCTACCACTTTTAGTACAGTGCAGCAAAGACTTCCCTTGAAAGTCAGAAATGAATATATGAGCAAAAGCAACTGCGTTAGCACGTCTTAAACGCTGCTCACTAGTCAAGGGGCAGCAAATGAGAAGGTGCATGCTCTCAGCACTTCACAACTTCAGAGTAAAATATATTAACCTAAACCACACCTGCTTTACATAAAAGGATGTTTTTCCTTAAGTTACGGACTTTCTAGTAAACAGTGACATTTTTAGAAGGAAGGTATCACAAAATGGCAATTAGAGGTGTACTATTTTTTACCCACACCTCAAAGGTGTTGGGAAATTTAATTGATCTGCGGAATATTCTTTGACACAACTAAGGATGTTATAAGCATTAATTATAATCAACAGCAGCACTCAAAGGATAACGTGGGAAACACAGCAAAATGGCTTTTGCAGCTAAAACCTGAAAATGCAGCATAGAATAGCACTGATTCTGCACCGGGGAAAGATACAGCATAGTCAGGTCGTGGAAATTCCTTGATGGCATGGCTGTAGCGAGGGAAATATGAGAGAGACATTACTCGGGGCAATACCCTGGGGAAAGGGAGGAAGCAGAGAGTAGCACTTCATGGTGGTAAACACTCCCTCCCTCCCTCCACCCCCGCCTGCTGTGGCCACAGGTACAGTGCGGGTGGCTCCAAGGGAAGAGAGGCACCGTATGGAAAAGGGCAGTGCCGGCTATGGGATGGGGTACCAGAAGGAGAGGACATGTTGGCCAGAGATGAAAGCCCCTTGTTGTAGGTTTGACTCATGACAATTACGTTTCAGCGAGATCTCCGGGAGCACGGCTCCGTCAGCAACACTCCAGCAGACGCCAATACCCATTTCTCAGCCAAGTGCATCCCCCTCCTTCTCTTTACAGACAACTGAAGGATGCTGCCTGGGGAACAAGTGAAGGAGAGAGGGATAAGCACTAGTCTGACGTGTTGCGTGTGATATGGTAAGTCTCCTTTCCCTTATGCATCGTTCTCCCCCTGCCTTAAGATCAGTATACATGCAATCAGGTCACATTTGAAACAGTTTCCAAGCATACAAGTCTAATTTCCAGGACAACTGACCAACAAACAATCATACACAAATATATAAATACAAACACAAATATAACTATAAATAATGATAAACATATATACACAGGGATAAGGAGAGAAAGAGAGAAAGAGATTTGAATGACACATGCCATATCTTTGAGTTTTCCACCTTTCCTGGCAGAATGTTTCTTTGATTCAGATCCCAAAACAGCACCTCCCCCCTGGCCTAACAGGGAAGTGGGGAAACCTTCATGGTACCCGTATAAGGATTTATTTTTTAATTACAACTCATGTCTTCCTCAAGAAAGAGTCACACGAGGCTGTGAGAACAGAACTCAAGGACAGATTTGCTGCTCAGGAGCTGCAGGAAAAAGACTGACAAGCTTAATGACGGGAAGGTTTGTTAACCCCTTTGGAGAGCTATAGCATGTGAAAAAAAGCAACCTAGAATGGTTGGCTAGGAAAGGCAGGGTGATAGTGTTGTAGAATAACTCCCTGATGCCCCACAGCAGTATATTTTTTGGACCAGGCACGATACCTGCCAGAACTTGGACAAAGGAAAAAGAAACTGCTCTGCTACAGGCTCCTGTGGAGCAGCAGCTGAAAAGATGGCCATGATCAATATACAGTCACCAGTTTTATTATTACATGACCACATGGTTTATCCTGAAAGACTTTCCAGATGAGCCCCTTCCTAAGCTCAGGTACACAGAGAGATTTCTTCCTAAAGCAGCAAAGACCCAACGTGGCTGTATCACCATCACTGTGCAGACCAGCACGGGGCTGACTTGCACATGAGATGGGCGCACGCACTCCCAGCTAATGTAGGCAGCACAAACCACTTCACTGTGGGCATATCAGGCACTAATTTATATATATGAGCGAGACACAAGTGCTTTCTGGAGTGGCTGACAGTGCGTGTACATACACATTCCTACGGGTACCAAGCTATGGCATATTAAAGCAGTAAGTGAGAACATATGCGACAATGAAACGCACCAGTGCTGCTGGAGGAAGATAAAATGGAAAGCTGTGCCCCGCTTGGCTGTGTCAGGCTGACTAATGACTCTAATGTTAGTGGCTGCTGATCAAGAAATCAAACACAGAGCAGTCCATCATAATCACGGCAGGTGAGGGAAGATGAGCCAGAGCTCAGGATACCAGAAACCTTCCTCGCTGTTCCAAAACCCAGCATCTCCTGCATACAGAAAAAAACCCCAGCTTGTTTCACTGCATAGTCAAATTCATTGGAAACCCTTTGAAACAGGTTCCTTTGTTACACAGTTTGTCGCCAGATGATAAGGACATTTTTGGGCAGTGTGTTCTCAGGAACGCAAATGGAAAATGACGTGATGGACACAGCGTGTCAAAATAACAATCCTCATTTAAATCTTCATGTTAGAGACATCTTACATCTCAAATGTCAAACATGCAAAATGGATTGCCCACAGAAGCCGATTTGGGGAACATCAATTGCTCTGATTTTCAATGTATTAACGAGGAAAAAAAAAATAGAACCGACTTTAAACTGTATCAGAAATCTTTACAAAATCTGACACTTTGTTCTTGCTCTTTCTTTACCTTTGTTTGCACTTCAAGGTCACATCCCCTTTGTCAATTGGACTACAACAGCTGATCTGACATTTTATGGTGTGTACTTGACATGACTGCCTATATGGTGCCCCAACGACTTGAGGGACAGTTCAGGCTCTCTCCCAGCAAGGCTCTGAGTAGGATCACACCGCTGTTAGTGTTCAGGAAAGCAGAGGATCAGGCTTCAAATACAAAACTTCTGAGAAAAGAAGTAAGCACATCTGCTGTATAATCCCAGAAGAAAACAGGAATTGGACTCTACTTTCTAAATGTCTCACCCAATTCTGCAGATCGATGATATTTATTCATACGATGCAAACATCAGAAATGCCACGGCGCTGATCCTTGCTGATACCAGGGTATGCATTTTCTTTAACACCGAAAATCTTTAATGCCTTTGGAGATCTGGGAGGAAGTATTCAGCAACACCAGCCACAAAACCAGTCATGGGGTTATTAGTTAATAAGGCCAAGTGCTGGATCCTGCATTTCGGTCACAACAACCCCAAGCAGCGCTACAGGCTTGGGGCAGAGTGGCTCGAAAGCTGCCCAGCAGAAAAGGACCTGGGGGTGCTGGTGGGTGGCCAGCTTAACATGAGCCAGCAGTGTGCCCAGGTGGCCAAGGAGGCCAACAGCTTTCTGGCTTGTATCAGGAACAGCGTGGCCAGTAGTGAAGTGATGGTGCCCCTGTACTCGGCACTGGTGAGGCCTCACCTCGAGCGCTGTGTTCAGTTCTGGGCCCCTGTGTACAAGAGGGACACTGAAGTGCGGGAGCGTGTCCAGAGGAGAGCTGCCAAGCTGGTGGGGGGTCTGGAGACCAAGTCCTATGAGGAGAGGCTGAGGGGACTGGGCATGTTTAGTCTGGAGAAGAGGAGGCTGAGGGGAGACCCCATTGCCCTCTACAACTACCTGAAAGGTGGCTGTAGAGATGGATGTTGGTTTCTTCTCCCAAGTGAATAATGACAGAACCAGAGGAAATGGTCTGAAGTTGCGGCAGGGGGGGGTTAGATTAGATATTGGGAAGAATTACTTTACTGGAAGAGTGGTCAGGCACTGGAACAGCCTGCCCAGGGCAGTGGTTGAGTCACCATCCCTAGAGGTATTTAAGAAACGCGTAGATTTGGCACTTCAGGGCATGCCCTAGTGGCAGAGATCATAAGGTGTTGTTTGGTGGTTTCCTTTTTGTTTGTTTTGTTTGGTTTTTTTTCTGGGGGTGTATGGTTGGCCTCAATGGTCTCAAAGGTCCTTCCCAACCACGAAGATTCTATGATTCTATAGTTATTAGCCTTTTCTTTTACAAAACACACAGAGACGCAAAACAAACCTACAATTTGTTGAAGGCGGTGTCAAGGGAAGCCTTAAGAGGGACAGTATCAGCAAGGACTAAATGAACATGTAGTTTTCATGCTGATGAACAGTCCTGTGATCTTATGAAAGCCCTGAACAGACACATGGATTCGAACACCAGCAATGTGGACCAGTGTCCATGCCTGGCAAACTGAACTAAACCAGAAATCATAGTTGCAGTACATGGTTCAGAAAGCTGGTTACAGAACCAAAATCTGTACCAAACCAACAGTTTGCTTGCTAGTCTGTCTTCCTTTTGAAAATATACCTTAAATTTTCTACAGCTACTATGTTCCCATCATGGGTGCTTTCAAATCTCAACTCTTACGTACAGACTTTCTGATCCTTTTCATCAAGAACACTTGCATATTCATTGCTTCCATTACCATAATTATGCCAGCATATCACTTAAAAGCCGCAAAATGCATTGTCTTTCTGCAGGCAGGCATAACACAACAGCACAGCCAAATGCCTTAGCAAATCCATCCAGGCGCTGCTGCTTCATAGGCCCATCAGAAATCAGTGCAGTGTGGCTATAAAGTGGGTGCTCTGCTCTCAAGATCACTGCCTGTAAAGCACGTGGTCCCAGGGAGACAGGTAAGTGTTCACGGTTCGATACTGATGTCTCTGCATTTTAGGGCATGTAATTCATAATTTGCAGGAGAGATACTTATGCAATCATGTCGTCTCAGTGCTCCTGATATTTGTCAGCAAGGGTTGGGCGCTCTCCTCCTTGTGCTGCTTGTCTCACCTGTCTCTGGGCAGTTTGCGCGCTGTTGAATTGGAGGGTTGCTTCACTCAGGTTCAGATGAAAACTGCTGCTCTCAGGAGCCAGCTACTTACATGCATTAGACTTCAACACCACTCAGTGCTTGAGTTTGGACCTTACTCACTTCTGTGTCAGCCCAACTCAGTGCCAGTATAACTCCAGCAAGAGCTTGAACATAAACCTAAGCAAAGTCCATGGTAAATCAGGCCCTGTAGTGCTGAAAAACCCTCTTATCCCATCATTACAGGGATGAGATTCCTTATTCTCCATTAAAAAGATCTGTAATTGAATTTCCAGAAGTGTTTTGCAGACACAGCTTCCATACTTTAGGAAGTGCATGAGCTACCACCACTGAAAATCATATCTAAGAACCTGCTGAGGTTTAACATCATAGTTCAGTCTTACCTGATTATGTGATCATTGCCTTCAGAACAGAAGATACTCAAATACCAGAACAACTCATGTGAAAATTAATACAGTGATTTCACATATAAACTGGAAGTAATGAAGTGTGCAAAACCCTTCAGGAATAAAAGACTGAAACCCTGATTTAGGAGTGAAAGCTTTGGCTGATTAATTTTCCCTCATCAATAAACTATTTCTCAGGACTGAGTGAAACGGATATAAAAAATCTGCACTTTTAAAACAATGTGAGGAGAGCAGAGCACGTTATCCAGGAAAACTGATCTTCTAAGTAATTACTTTCCTGCTTATTGAGGTTTCAAGCCGAGCAAAGGGTCAGTGATGAAGGACTGTGCTGTCTTGCAGTAAATAAGGTTAATGTTACTGTACAGCTCTGTTTTGCAGCCCCGGGGCATGAGAATGAACCTAAGTGCAACTTGCAACACTTGCTCAAATATGGATTGAAATATTACTGTCTGTATGAGGGACGGATCTTGTGAGGTGGCCTCATCCTACTGATCACCTAGGAATGTGATCAGTTCCTCTGTATCCATTCACTTCCAAAAGGCCACTTGGATCCTTTCAGTTGTGCATGTTGTTTGAAGTGCTTGGATGGACTTCTCAGGACCTGATAACTCAAGCTCTACCCTGGAAGGGAAGAACATCAGCTTCTCTGCCGGACTCTACATTGGGACTATACAATAGAGTTTCAACTTCAGGACAAAGCTGCTATACATCAAAATGAAGATTACTCTAAGGTGGTAATTTATGTCCTTCCTAAGAAATCTCAGAAATAGGGCCAAGCAACCGGGCTTCATTTTTTTTAGCATTTGTTTCAACAGTTGCTAACAACCGTACCCTTCACCCAGCACAGTACACCTCAGAGGAGCTGTTAGACAAGCATCGGCGCTGGAGATAAGGACTAGGAGATGTGAATTTTCAAAGGAAGGGGAAAGAAAGTCCCTTTCTTACCAGTTCCTGTTTGTCCTCTGTAACAACACTACCACAATTCCTGAAACAGTATTTCCTTAGAAAATTCCACTTCTGTAAGGTAAAATGTTCCCTTTTAGAGAAAAATAAAAAGGCACTCTGACCATGTGGTCCAGTTTCATTTTAAAATTCATCCAGTAGAAAAACTCAGAACACGTGCGAAGTTCTCAAAAAAAAAAAGAGCAACTCTTGAACAAGGCGAGGCTAACACATCTCCTACTTGTGTTGCTGGGAAGCTCTGGTTTGGGCTGATGGCCAAGAGTGCTGCCTACAGACCAAAAGGGAAGCCAGCCTCTTTGTACTCATGTACGAAATACCTTTGTTTCTCATACACACGATGTTTCACTGGCTTATTAGTCGTGACAGAGTCCATTAGAAAATAAAAGCAGAGCTGAAAGAGATCCTGCTATCCTACTAAAGGCTACAATGTGAACTTGAACCACACATTCACAACTACAGCACACACACTCCTGGGCATGTTGTGGTGCAGCTCTGAGATGCGACATGTTCATCCCCAGCTTCGGAGAGCCATCTGTTTTCCTCAGTTTCATTTTGCTACCCCTGTATAAAGCCTCTAGCCTTGCTTTGCTTAAATTCCCCCTCGGCAGACAGCTGAGATGGAAACATTGCTAGTACCAAAGTGACAGCACATGGGAGATTTACCTGATGGGAGCTGACTCATCCCCTTTATCGAGCCAGTCCTGCGGTGGGATTATGTACATGCACCAGAGGCCCCAGTTATAGCCGTGGGCTGCATTGGCGTATTGCTGCACTTCAAAAGTGTTGTACTTGATATTGTCAATTGCTGGTAAGATGATCCGCTTTCGATCTTCTTTGATCCGGGTAAGTGCAGGTTCCACCCTGAGAACAATAAAAAAGGCAAAATGTTTTACAGCCATCCAAAGTTCTCTAATACCGAGCAGTGGCGGAGGGCGATAGCAGCCCGTAACACAGCGTAGCGGGATCCAATACAGGTCACTGTCACACACCAAAGAGGCTGGGGCTTGGCGTGGAATACTCCACATAGCAACAGCACATGAATTATTGCCTTTATGAAGTTGTACCAGAGTTTAACAAAATTTTATCAAAAACTTTTTCTGAGGCCTGGAGACTGTAATCTCATTTTGCAATGGGCAAGTGTTGAGAGACACTGTCACAGGGAGTAACTAAACGGTCCCCTAACGGCTACACCACCAGGATGCCTGGTAGCGATTCAATACCTGCTCTTGCTGACAAGGCGTAAAGAACAAAACACCCACCAGGGACTGAACGAATCTGAAGGTTACTCAAAGGTTTTAATCTTGTTTCCTCAGGACTGACCCCATCGGATCTAGTTTGAATGACAAGGGTGGCTGCATTATACCTTCTAAAACCTCTTTGGTCATGAGAAGATTTCAATTGCCAGATGGTGCAAAAGCAGGGAGCTGCAGGAAAGGTGCCATCATTTCAAAAGGCTTTAAAACGGCTTTAAAACATCAATGCGCTTTTTCAACAGAAGCTACACTCCAAAGTGTTTCAGTAAAGTAAAAAGCCTCAGTGCAAACGTTCTTTTCTGACCAAGGCAGCCTGAAGTTGCTATGAATTTACAGAGAAACTGCTCCAAAGAGGTGGCAGACTTACAAAAGGGTGGAAAGCACTTCTCAAAGCAGTATTAGAAACAGCCACCAGTTCACTCCTTTGTAACCGTGTTTCCCCTTGAAATAAGCTTTAAAGAATTTGCAGAGCCCTCACATGTATCTTTAAGGGAATGGTGGTTTGCAGCAATTCACAGAGGTAGCAGGATTTGAACACTGATCTTTTCTCATTATTCTTTTTGTTGGTGGTTAAAAGGCAACAAAGGTTCCTTTGTGGTTTCAAGTTTGTTACCTTATATTTTGTTTGTTGTATTATATTTAGTTTGTCACCATGTATTTTCTTGTGTAGGCCAACAGGAAAGGACAAGTTATGAAATTAATTCAACCTCCATTTTCAGTCTTTACTGCCTCAATCTGAACTACCATAAATTTTCAGGTCTCTTCTGCAAGAAAACAGCATTTTCTCTGTAATTGAATGCAGACAAAATACCTGTCTTTCATGTACACAGACTCCATATTGCTTACATGAGGGCACGTTCTGCTTGCTTTCTCTCATTTTTAGGCCTTCCACTTCAGTAAAAAGAGATGTAGATTCAGTGAAACCCTTGAGCATTGATGATGAGCTACTTACGGCAAATAAACCATCACAAAACAATGTAAAATAAGAGCATAAGCAACAAAAAGACAATGTGTCACAGCATTTCATTTGGAGAGAATTCAAGGAGAGTTAAACTAGTTTTATTTTGATTCCTCTAGAAAAAATGTCATTTGAATTTATCAGCTGGATGCCAATAGCACAAAACACAGAAGTTTTAATAAAAAGAATGATGACAAGCATGGTGGGAAGAGAAGAACGACACTGCAAGTTGCAGAAACTCCCCTTGTCCAGGAAGGTTCTGAGGGAGATGTTCATCTCACGTGCAACATCTATTGTTTTGTTACTCTACCTGATTTATTCTGGGAATAAATCAATGCACCCCCCATGACTGGAATGGCCTTAGGTTTCTCTTCCTCCTTCCTGCCAGCTGCAGTTTTTGGTGCAGTACCAGGTTCTACCAATCTATTAATTGGAAACCTCATATTTTGAACTTCCACGAAGCCTGAGCTGTCTGAAAGCTGCCCATGGGATGGAAGTTCTGTTTCAGTCCTTTGTACTTGAGAAATGTAAATGATGAAGTTATAACTACTTCAACACGCGTTGATATCTCTACCCTCAGGTTACAGATGAAGTCAAGTGCCGTGCCGAGGTTATGAAGGGAATTGGTATGAAAGTGCTGCAACTTCATTTTCGCAACCTCCCACCCCCCCCAGTGGAGGTGACTTTCTTCCCCTGTCTGTATCCACATGTGTGGAAATCACATCCCTGCAGATATTAGCAACAAGAAAGGTTCAGTGTTGGGACAGACCACACATTTATCTAACTTCCAAAATACATTCACACCCACAAGGAAGACGGTAGGCTTTGAGTACAGATGGAAAGAGAAAATCCAGCGCAGAGTTGTTCTCTGTTACTTAGCAAAACTGAGAATGGAGAATGGAGAGCTTTTTAATTAAACATCGTGCACCTGTGGGATTTCACAGCTTGCCTTGCCCGATCAGGGACAGCAGAAATAGCAATGGGGTATTCAGATGCCAAGCCCTAGCTTGTCTCCGTGAGATCTACAGGCACACTGAAATGTCAGCTCCTGCCAGTGCTCTCTGCACCACCGACACTGCTCGCGCTCTGTTCTTCTGCCTCTCAAGGTCCCTATGAAGAAGGCCAATGAGGAAGGACTATAAGCTTCAACAGGACTGGGTAATGGACTGTCTTTACATTGCTTATTTTAGGTAAGCCATGAAATATGAAGGGTTTTTATTGCTATTCACTGCTAGCCAAGTCCAGCCTTGGGGTGGCTCTATTAGGCTCAATGGACCTACACAGCGTCTTTGTCTCCGTAAGCTGAGCTGCACATTCATCAAATCCTCGGTCAACTGTGCTGGTAATTCTGGCTTTGTCTAATTGCTTCAGGTTTTTGAAAGGATTATGATTAAATATTTCCTAGTAATTTCTATTTTGTTTACTAATTTTAAGCTGCTACATTATTACGTAGATTTACTCATCCTCTTTACAGACACCAGTGTTCTTTCCCTGTTTTTGTTTTTTTCCCCCTTGACTTGTTTCTTCCACTGTGCATCTGCACAAGTCAGGTGCTCCTGGCAGCTCCTGGGACTAAAAGGACAGAGCGGAAGAGGTTGCTGAAGTCCCAGTGTGTTTAATGTGCTATGTGGATGAGCTGCAGTACGTTGTTTGAGTATTTCCTTCCCTCGCAGCCACTGCTGGAGGTGAGGTAAGATTCATCCCTGCCTGATTAGGACCATAAGCCAGCTGTGAATTTTGAGATTCATCTCTGTTTTTCGCACATGCAAAAATATTAGGTTTCTAGCTTGCATCTGAGTCAATGTACTTTGTGGGCACAGAGTAGCATGCATTGTTAACAAGTTATCTACTGGAGCAAGAGGAAAAATTCTCCCAGGCATGTTCACAGATGTGGTGGATTTCAGTAAACTAAACATAATCAAAAGGTTCAGCTTGAAAGGTAGTCCTTCACATCATCTAGTTCTTTTTTCCACCTAATAAAAATGAAGCAGACAATTGGGGCTGGAATTTGAGTGACATAAGAAGTTCCTCCCTTTTATCCTCTCTAAAAATATGTATTTGTTGGTGTCCTCCTCTCTCTCTGAATAGATTGCTGGTGAATGGTTAAAGCTAGAAGAGAAAGGACAGTAAATTTAGCTCTCTTATAGACTCCATGAGGCTAAAGGGTATTTTCCCCATGGTTTTATTTCTCTGAAGCAGTTCCAGAAATACAGTAACACACTGCTGAAGTCTCATTCCCAGGACTCAGCCCTGCCATTGACAGGGCTTGGTTGAAACTCCACAAAGTGTACGGCTGCCCCATGATTTTGGTGGGCTTGTGTGCCTTGGCAGGCACAAGGACATGCTGGGAGAAGCATCCACAGCAAGTGCCTCGGTAAGTCATGACTCCTTACAGAAACTCTCTTGGAGAATTAGTGGAAGGAATATCTGATTTGGAACAAATTCACAATAAATGAATTTGTCAAAGACTGATGAGCACATTACTAAACACAGCACGTGCATTTCATGCATTTAATGCTTATGCCTACCAGTGGGTCAATCTCTGGATTAACACTGGATTTTCCAAGGTGTTGAGCACCCATGATGACTTCAGTGAGAGCTCCAGAAATGCCAGTACTGTGGGCAAAGAGTAAGTACTCCCAAGATAAACATGAGAGTTTGGAAAAGAACTGAAAGGCAGGATTTAACCTTGAGTATAGAATAAGCCTGTAAGAAGATTGAGAACAAAGGCAGGGGTCATACTGTGATCACACGGGCTTCCCTAATCCCATTGTAAGTCTGTCTCTGAACATATATGCATTCTGTATTTAATATTGGGCCAATTCAGAACAGCTCAAACCCCATGGGAAAGCACAGCAAACAAAAAATTGTATGCTGTCTTACATCCTTATCAGATTGCCGGAGAGTTCATACCAACAGGGAAGTCTGATTTTTCACAACGCTGAAAAGAACTGCTTCTTCCAGACAAAAAACAGATAAAAACTAGTTAGTAATGAGCTCCACAGTGCACATGATTATATAATTCACCTTTTTAAATATATAAAAACACCTGCTGATTTCAAGCAGACTTTTTAAAAGGCGCAACATAGGAATAAGCGCACGTGATCTAAGAGAACCCACACGCACGCCGCAGGCCAGATCCTCTGCTGTCCAACTCTCCTACTTCAATGGCCTTCCCAACTCCAAGTATGCTTTGCTAACGCGCATCATCTGAGTGAACCGAGTGTTTTTCAGCTCTTAATTAGAATGACAGTACAAGGCATTTGTCAATAACTCCCTTGTTTCCCAGCTCCCCCCGCCCCCACAATGTCACTTTGTCTGTGAAAAATTTGAATTTTTCCACAAGTAAATTCTTTCCTAGATGAGGGGAATTGCATTGGCAAATGTCTTTCTCAAATGCTGCCCAGTCCCAAGTGGGTACCTAAATATCCTAATTTCTGGGTTCTTTTGAGATAAACATGTACATCTTTTTTTCCTCTCCAACATCACTATTCTAATTTTTACTCCAATAAAAAATGAAGAACTAATATTAAAGAAATCCAACCTTTTTTGCCTCCTTTTCAGAAATCAGAATTTCTTGTTTTTCTTTCCTTGCAAGGACTTAAGGAAGAGTCTTTATAAGACATAAATGCAAGACAACACGGTCTCATCTGCTAGATTTTTTGGTTCAGTGGGTGTAACACCATATTTTACTCTAAGCTGCACCACTGTCAGGCACCATGAAGTAAAAACCTAACACAGAAATGTTAGAAAAAAATCTGTGTAAACTGAAAGCTTATTTTGCGTGTGATTTTATACGCTACCTCACATTTCACTGACAATATACATTTATCAGATGCAGACAAGCAGATCTACTGACATACATAATTCTTCACTAAGGCCAACTGAGGAGTATTTCATGCAGAATGCCTTTCCTGTAAATAAGTGTTCAGAGAACCAAAAAAAAAAATATTTCATACTCCCTTCCTCAGTCTCTAAGAGGAGAAATTCCCCATCTCTTCTACCTGACATCTCTATCAGCACTCCTGTGTGCCCAGGGAGGTTTCAGACCTGCAGCCCCCAGCCAGAATGGAGTGAACATGGCATAAACGCATGCTGGAGAGTTAAAGATCAGCTCTTTGGCTGCCAAATCTCGATAGCTCTTTTCTGCACCACTGAAAAGCATTGAGGATGCTTCAATGAACACCCTAGGTTGTTTAGGTAGATGAATAGTTGAAGTTGCTTTTCTGGCATGCCCTCTGTCTGTAAGCTGGCACTGTCCCATGAATCTGCAAGGCCCACATGGCTTATCTTGCACACTTCCCTCTTCACTCAGATAATATTAGTTCACTTTTCCTATCTAAAACGTGTATTCCATTAAGTTACCAAATTGAGGCTTCAGATGAGAAAAAACCTTCCTTAATAAACACATGTCCTTTCCTTTGCATTTGCTTAAATAAAACTTCCCAGGTCAAACTCCGCATGGTACCAGGGATGCTGCAATGAACCTTGTCCTGAGCAGGAGTGATGGGTGCGAACCCTCCGGAGGGGAGGGACTGCACAGGAGAAAGACTGCAAATGTAATTTCACCCTCATCTTCAGCACTTCTCTCACCAGAAGGAGAGAACCACCTGGACCTTGCCACGTCCCCGAAGAGCTTGAACTGGGAGGACGCGGTGTTAACTGCTGGTAGAGATTGGCTTCCAGTACACTACATGAAAATATTAACAAGGCAGCTTTCAGGGGAACAAAGACCTCGTGGCTTTGCCCTACAAAAGCATAACCATGTCTCTGTTACAGAGTACTCGGGATAAACAAAGCCAGTAGACGATTAGGAGGAAATCAACTTCCTTTTTTTCTTTACACACTTTCTCGAGAGCCTATTGCTTACAGCCACTACAGCAAATTGTACTCCATATACAGTATAAAATAGCATCTGCAAAGTTATCATCCGTAGACCTAGGGATCTTGATCTTTGCCTCTTCTTCTTAGTTGATTAAAATACCAGTTTTCTATATTTTTAGAACACTTCCAACTTCAGGGATAACCCATAATGATGGGATGTGTGTGGCACAATCTGATGGATGCTCAGCTTATATTTCAGGTTCTCTTTATCACGTCAGGCTGTCTCCGTCTCTCTGGTATATTGAAATCTTTTGATTAAATCCTTTTACTCCACTGCTTCCTTATTGATACTCCCCCTTTGTCAGGAAAAATTTTAATTACTACAGGACTGCATAACTCCATTCAGCTCTCTGATACTACCTCTGTGATAGGAGCAAAAGCAATTCCTAAGATAGACTGCAAGTAGAATAGTCTATCATTATGTCTTCTTTTATGACTCCTAGCACACTCTTTATGGCTGCTAATATATTGTGGTCTCTGCCTTTCGCTTACTGATTTCTGCTCTCCTTCACTCAATGTGTCCTTTTTCTCACCCAGAAAATTAACACCCCATCTCTGCTATCTCTCTTTCCTGTTCCCAGATATAACGTAGTGAAGTTCTCTTCTCCTTCTCATGTTATTCTTTCCCATCTCTCAGAGACAGGAGTCTGTGTAATGCTCTGCATCTTCTGCAACACGATTAGCAGCCAGGGTGCAACACTCTCTACTCAGCACTGCCATGTGTTGCTTAACGCACAGTGGGTGGACTTTATACAAAAGTCAGAGCAGGAATGCTGAAATCTTTGGCGAACTGAAGGGAAAACTGAACTATACAAGCCAAAATATATCCTCAGAGAAGAGCTTTTCACACCTATGGATTCTGCTGGGTTGCTGGCTGTAGATGCTGACTCCCATTGACATTAATAACCATTAAAACCAGACAAGGCTCTACTGCAGGACAGGTAGAATTTTACATATGAATTGTACACATACATTATCATATAATTTTAATTTAAAATTCCATTTGAGAATTAATAGTAATGGCCTCCCTTTCAGCTAGTCCTCTCCACTTTTGCTCTCCCAGCAGCAGTATTGGCTCACGCTCTCAAAAGCCTTAAGGGGAACAGGTCAGTAGAAAAATCTCTGCTCTGCACTAATACATTTCAACACCTAAGAAGCAAAAAAGCAGCAATTAAGCACAGCAAAATAAATAATTCAATAGTTAATTTGACCTGCAAGGTTGGAGAGTATTTTTTTTTTTATATCCTACCAGATTGTATTTTAGTTTAGAAGTGTACCTGGAGAGTAATGCTGTGAGAGCCCATAAAATGCTATAGTGCCATATAAGGCAAAAGCTCACCCATAAATGGGGCAACTACTGTTTAAAGAAAAGGTTTTTTGTTGTCCGAGTCCTGCATATTTCATGAGAAAGTGATGAAGACCTTCTCTGATTCTTTATGAATTAATCTGCCAACTGATTAGGCAGGTAAAGCAGCCATAGATTGGAAGACTAAAATTGCACTGCAGGTACTTGACTTTTAGAAGGAACACAAACCAAACAGAAAGCTAATGCTCTTTTCTGTGCTAAAGGAATTGGCTTCTTTTTAATTGCCTCACAAATAATCCATAGACAGATTTGAGTGGGAGCAATCCATGTGGCCTCTGAATACATGAATATACATTGAAAATGGGGGGAAATATTCGTGCAAGATCAGACTTAGTAGGAGAATAGAACAGCAGTACTTCAACAAGATACTCCCGCATGGCTACTACGTTTGTGCAGTTATGGAGTAGGGGTAATGTTAATCTAGTGGGAAAAAATGAAGCAGACCAGATGGAAGGAACTTCTAGTCCCTCCTAGTAAAAGAAGATGAGATGAAAATTGGGATGACAGGCAATTGCATGTGCAAAGGTGGACAGAATTAAAAGTAGGAGGAAACAGGCAGAACAAGGTTTGAGATGGCTGTCAGCAGCCCCAAAGGTTGAGAGGAACAACAGGAGAAGCACCAGAAGGGAACACTCTGAGCCTCCACGTGCAGCTCTGAAACAGCAGGATACGTGATGCTTCTGGTGCTCGTTCACTGTTGTCATTCATCCTCTGCAGCTACTCCAGAAGCCAAGTGGTCTCAAAGCAGCTGCACAGACTGGCTCAGCAGCATTGCTGAGCCTTCAGCACGCTTGTTGAAAGGAGAGGACACCAGGGAGGATGCAGGAAACACAAACACTTTTTACCTCGGTTAGACACAAACTCTGATTTACTAAATGATTTACTAAGCAGACCAGGTCCTTGCTATGCTGATTTCAACCCTTTCTGACATTAATGCAAAGCAGTAAGGCTGAAAAAAACAAACAAACCCAAACAAACCCAAAAGCGTCCACAAACCCCTTTCTTACTTTCTGACTCCATCGCCTAGCTTCTCTGAGTACAGTCCGTCAGCACAATCTCAATGTCTTTTATAGAAGTGATAACAAAATTCTCCACAAGTGTCAGCAAACTGCAGCTTGGGCAGGACAAACACTGGGAACAGCCCCCAGAGCACGCTCTCCCCCGTCCCCGATTCTGGCCAGTAGCTGATATTACCCTACATGAACATTTGCAATGATTTGAAAGATCCAGTTGCTTTAAAAGTAAATAAATAAATAAATGAAACCAGCTCTTAAGCTTCTAGAAAATTACTACAACTGCTATTAGAGTCTTTCATGGTCCTAGGGGAAAAAAAATGGGGTGAACACAAACCAGGTGCACTACAAGACTTATTTTATTGCATCTTCCATTTTAAAAAGATATTCATGAACATATAAAAATAAACACTTCGCTCCTTTGCAATTAAGTTTCCCTCTGGTTATAAGTACAGCTATTTTTAGTTTTAATTTGGGGATATCTCCCAGAACTGCAGAGCATAATCAGTTCCACCATAACCGTGCATCATCATTATCAAATAGCAGCCTACCTTTGGAAAATACACATTCTACATACTGAAGGTCTCAGCAGCCCTTTTTCAGCTGACTGTACATATCAGTTCCTTCAGTCCAGACTTACAATAATGCCAAATATTGGCCATTAAGTGGTGCTACAAAGTTTTACTCCAACTGCGGATTTTGCCCATTAAGCCCCAAACTGTGCTCGCCACATTCAATACTGCTCCCTTGCAAAACAAAGGGGATGTGAAAAGGCGTGCTAATTTCAATCCCTATTAAAAATGAAGGAAATAATTCATTGTTTCCCTCAAATGTAAATGCAAGAAAATTCATGAGGAAATCAGACTGGGTTTCAAGTTTCTAAGAAGAAAGGATAGAAAATGACTGGGAGATAAAAAAAAGAAAAGTACTTGAAAGCATGCATCTGCCTGCAGCCCAGAGCCTCCTTAATGGTGTCTCCCCATCTGACTGCTTTGGAGCTTTGGTATTCATTGTGGTTTAAGTTACACCTCTCTCCACTAAGCTCTACTAGAGCAGGCACTACAGGTTTTTTGTGGATCTTGCAGACATTGCAGAAGATTGTCAGCAATGCTGCAATAATCAAGACTATTATTCAAAAGTAATTGTTAGTGTGATAACACCAGCCTACAGCCGTCTCATCCCTACAGGTTTTCAGCTCCTGCGCTGCTGAGCAAGTCTCTTTCCCAGCCTTTGAGACCCCGAGCACGGTGTGACGGTACTGCTCGCCCTGTGGGAACAGCCAACAACTTACCAGCCAATGTTGAACTCAACGTGGGCATCAAAGAACCCGACGACAGGAGCGGTTGCTGCTTTCCAGCCTTGAATTCTGGCTCGAATCAGTCCTTCTCGTTTGCTATTGCGCACAATTTTCACCAGACCTGGGTATCTTTTATTGACATACTGGTCCAGATTAAATTTTAACTCAACTGCAGGATAAAAAACGCACACAGATATTCAGAATGAGAGAAGCTCTTCGACAATATGATAGTCTTTAATATATTTTACTTTGATATATTCTGCAATAGAAAGGGAAAGAAAACTTAAAAATATTCCTAAACCCTTGGTCAGTCTCACAGATACAAAAAGCACCACAGTTGTGGCATGGGCCAGTTCCAGGGTATCAGCTCAGAGAAATTCTCTATGCATCAGAGATTTGTACACATTTAATATGCCCTGATGGATTTGAGCATTGTTTTGAGGAGGTAGATTGCCTAAATATTTTTAAATAATCACTATTCTAATTCTCTGATGATTTTCATTAGGTTACAAGTAGAGAAGCAATTCTGACCTTACAACTGTGGAACATGGGAGCCTGGTGATTTTTTTTCTTTTTTCTGATTTATGCTATTCAATAAGAGTTTGAAAAATAACCTCCATGGATTTTGGGTCAAGACCTAATTCAGATCACAATTAATTTCCCTTAATTTTAAGAGTTTTTCCTTAAATATAATTAAGACTCCTTGACACCAGGCTTCTTCCCTGTTGAACTAAATGGATATTGAAGATTTCAAATAGACGACTTATCTTTTGTTCATTTTCAGGCATTCATCCACAGAGCAGAACTCATTCACTCTTTTATTCAGCTTCATTTCAATAGGCTTGTAAATAGGCAAATTACCAAAATGGTCTCTTTATTTTTAAAAATCAATCTAGTTTGGTAATTCATTTACACTGCAACTTATTCATAATGAGACTTTTACTCAAATATATTTATTAGGAAAACTAGTAGGAGCTTCCACGACATTAGAAGGCTCATTTTTCTGATCTATATTACACAGTAGAATCATTATCATCAGAATCAAAGACCTGATAAATCTCTAGTTATCCAGAAGAATGACAGAGAAAGGCCATATAAGAGTTCACTGAGAAACAATGAGTCCAATTCTCCTCTGTATTACACTGAATCAAACACTTTGCAATCTCACATAATTACTCTACAGGTTACACTGCCATAACTGAAATCAGAATTGAACAAAAAGTTTCTTAAATCTATAGGTTTTGGAACTTATTTTTGTTTTATTGATTTGTTCTCTCAAACCTCCTTTCTCTTTAGGGACCCTGAAGAGGAACAGCAACTTAAAATGGAAAGATTTAAAGCTCTTGACCTGTGGAGGAAATGCTAAACTTGAATCTTATTTTAATAAATATAATTTGAAAAGATACAACTGTTTTAGAAGTTGAAGGATAACAATTTAAAACACAACACCACTGCCAGTCACCTGTATCCTAAAACATCTTCAAACCTGACCGTCCTGTGAAACATGTTGATCAATAGCACTCTATATGCTCACCGATATTTTGATTTCTGATTGCTGTAAAAGAAGTGTTATTTTTAAACTAATGAACCAGACAACCTGAAAGTTGCATGTGCTTTGTGCCCATTCTTTTCATTCTCATAGTCTAATTTACTCCCTACCTCAAAAAAACCCCACCAAACCAGACTAAAAATCTAATATTATCAGCACCTGGTTAAACCATGAAGAAGCAGAGTGTGCTGCCATGTACAACAGTAGAAACTATCTTTAAGGAGAATCTGTAGCCCCGCCTTTCCTTGGAAGCAGAATTTAAACTTTTAGTCTATTAATGATTTATCTGGATCTGAAAATTTGGAGAAAAGCGTTATTTCTGTATTAAGATTGCCTATACAAATGTTATTAATCCTATGAGAATGTCACTGAAAGCAGCAGGGTTTATCCACGTAACGTTTATTTGTTATACAAATAGTGAACATTTATGCACAGCTTTGGGCAAGTGGCTCAATCAACCTTCTCATCATCAAACATACACTCTTGTAAATTCTACCGACTTCAGTAGAGGTACGTTAATTTACACCGACTTAGGATCTAGCTTATTAGCCATAAATCAGTGGTTGCATGTATGACCTTCCTCCCCTGGCTGTTTAAACGCAGAATGACTCAATGCTGTTTCATCCCAACATTAAAAAAAAAAAAGAAGGCATTTCAGCCAGTAGTGACCGAAATCCCTGTGATTTACATTTCATGTCCCTTAACCACAGAGGATACAGTACTTAGAGGAAAAGTTAGGTATGTTCACCATTGTCACTGTTGTCATCCACCAGAATGATCTCCTTGAGCAAGTGCGACGGGGTGTGATTCACCACGCTGTGCACGGAGCGCAGGATGACAGACAGCGCCTCGTTTACAAATATAAAGACCACAGAGATCTGGGGGAGGTCATCCAGGTAGGTCATCTGTTTGCACCTGCATAGAATAAAGAAAGCATTAAAACCCACTTAGGAGGTAAAATACACAGAAGAGTGTCCTCTCCTCATTGCTCTCCCGCATATAGGGACTTGCTGGCCTTGTTCTTTCTGACCCCACACAAAGATGTGGTAACAGCTCAAAAGAGGCAACGTAGCTAGGAGTCCATCAGCTCAGTGAAAACCAAAGGGTATCTGCATGCACACAGACTTGTAGCGGCTCTCGGCCTCTGGAAGGTTAAAAGCATCTCTTCACATCAATGAGAAGGCCCACAATACTATAGCCTGTCTGTGCTCCCAGGGGAACCATCAGAACCTCTGCTGTTAACTCATAATTAGATATCATACTGTTAAAAACAGGACCCGCTCAAGCAATTTCTACCTTTATCCATCAAAAGAGCACTTGCCACCCATTCCGATTTTGCAGTTTGTGCAACAATATCAAATACATGACATTTCTTGTACAGGCATGCACTTGCTGAAATATTTGCAAAACAGCTCTGCGCCATCTCAGGCATCACCTTGGCAGGCAGCTACATCCTGAGATTCACAATTTCCTTTTGTGCTTGCTCTCTGATGCATATATGTTACCACAGACCATTCTGAGAAGAAAAACTGAGGCCTGAAGAAGTCACACAGCACAGAGCAGACCTTCTGCTTCCCAAGCCCCCAGCCCATGCCCCTCTGTAACACCATACTGCCCTATTTTAGTGGAATTCTCTCCCACTAGCAAAGATGCTAAGTTTAAAAAATTACCTAGCTGTTCTTACAGTCAAAAGCCATTCAGAATTACCATAGCAATTACTGAACCTGCTCTCTAAAATACTGCTAATGATATCACAGGAAATGACTTTTCCTGCTCTTATCAAACTTTCTGACCTCTTTGCTCATTACTTTGGCATAACAATCAATTCTTTTCCCCACTATCAGCAGTCATGGTGATGGGGAGGGCAACAAATGCTTGACTGTTGGGTAACCTCTGGAAATCAGTTATGAATCCTAGTAAAGTGCAATTATTCCTAATTCTTACCCATCCCAGCACTATTTTCTCAGAGACTCGAGTACTTGTCACTGATCAGTGTTACCACAGCTACTTACTGGCAGCGTGCTGGTGGCCAGTACCTTACAGAGGACTGTAAACCGTGTAAAACTTCTGGCTGAGCAGCATTCTTACGAAGTCTAAAAATAAACCTGGAACAAGGACAGAGATTTACAGGAGGTGTGAATGCTCTGCCACTGCTTCTACGGCCTTGGTTCTCTACGACTGCTTACATTGCGGAGCACCATGGGCTGCTTTTGGTTAAAGGCTGAATTTTTTATCCCACTTGGGTTAAGTCATTCCAACCACTTCTCACTGCAACCTTCCATCTTCTCAGTTCTCCCCTTACTCTCTTAGCAAGACATAGCTGAAAAACTGCGTTATGTCTGCGTTTGGAAAGAGCACTCCAACAATTACATATTAGAATATCTTTGGTAACCCCACTGCAACAGGAACATCTAATTGGGCAAAAGTGAATGTCTGGATGGGCAAAAGCAAACACCAGAATTGAGCAGTGGTTTAAAAGCTGCCATAATGTTATTTATTACAGCAAGGATGAGAAACAGCAAAAGAAGCTGTCCAGCTGAGTACTTTTCAAAGTACAGCAGTGATTTAGGAGTTTATTTCTTGCAGACCTTCAGTCACCCTTGAACTCCCAACTCCTTAAGTCACTTCAGAAAATGAGATGGATGTGCTGAGTAGTACTGGTCCACTAACAAACACTTCTGATGATGTCTGAGAGCACAAGCAATCCCAGTCAAGGGGCCTTTCCTTAAAAATCAGTGGGTGCTTAAGTGCTTTGTTGGATTGTCGCCCAAGTGCTTCCCAATGTATTCTGTAATTAGACACCAGCCACAGCAATTTACAGTTAATACTTCCTTCATTCCAAGAAACTCTAACCAGCAATTGACACTCTGAGCCAAATAGTGACATTAGCAAGTCACGCTCAAGGATGCACCACCACCAAAGCACAGCCGTGCCCACTGTCACCTCACAGCGCCTTTGCAGCTTTGTTCTTGGCTGGATGCTGACAGCAGACGGGGTCTGTGGCAATGGAACATCCAGTCACTCGCGCCTGAGCGCGAGGCTGAGAAAGCCAGAGTGCCAGCAGGGCATGTGAAGTCCTCCTTGGTACAGTCCCTCATTTTGGCCCTGGAGCATGGCAGCAGGAGAGACTTCATTCCACAGAGGTCCCAGGAAAAAAGGCTATAACAAGCCTAGTGACTTTCAATAAGGCGTAGGGCATGCTCTCAGAAAATGGTTGGATGGAGCAGCAGTCTGGAGAGAGAGGGAAAACATCAGGCAAGAAACTTATGAGCTAATGATGGAGGAGCTTAACATGAGACTAGTCACTTTTATTATTTCTTTTTGAGAAGAAAAGTAACCAGAAGGTGAAGACATCAAACTGTACGAAGGTGTTCTAGCAAGGCACACCCTTATATGTGTCAACCTTATTACCAAAAGGACTTTGGTAAGAAATTAAGAACTCCTCCGCTTCTGGCAGCCCTGACAGTGTGCAGTGACGTGCCGGGGTGTGCAAGGTGGCCCTGCGTGGGCTTGGCTGCCCTGCTTGGGGAGCCCACAGCACCAGCACTACACCCAGCCCTCTGCCTGGGGAGGGAGCTGGGTACCACCGTGCTCTCCGCTTCTCTGCACTAGGTCTGATCCCATTATGAACTGTGGCAACCGGGTGAGGGAGGACAATTACAGTAATTGATAGCCGAAACTTGGCCTCATTAACATCTGTCTAAGACTACTGAGTTCGGGAAGAATTTAGAGCATACATTTGACCTCTGTGGTAGCTAACGCTGGTCTAAGCTGGCCAGGCATAGCTCGCATTTAATATGACCATGATTCTAAATTAGTATTATGAACTGTCATCAGGTCTCACAGCGCACAACCAGGACTTCAGGTCTGCATGAGAAGCGGTGCCATTCTCCAGGGCAGGCAGGTTTGCTGTAGAGAAACACACTGCTGGATGCATTTAGGAATAGCGACTCCAGGCAAAGGCTGAAGATGCCATGGCTAATCATTCCCATGGACCAGCTGAGGATGGATTAGACCTGATATGTGAAACAGACCTTCAGGCACCTTTCATACAACATGCCAAGCATCAAACCTGAGGCATCCCCGCTGTTGTCTCGGGAAGAGACTTTGAGTGTTCTTGCTCTGTATTTGCTACAGCAGAGCTTGGCTGGCAAGCCAGAGGTATTTCCTTTGTACGTGACAGAGAGCTTGATGTCAGATCATTTTTCTCTATTCCAGAGATGATTTTCACTCATTCTTTCCCTTGCATTGAACCGGCTCCTTAAGTGAACATTTCCCAGCCAGCCCCCAGAGCCCAACTGTGAGCACTGCCTATGCAGGCATAAGAAAACAGGAACAGCTCTTCAGTTGGCAGACCAGAACCTTGGAAAAAAAATCATGTACTAACATAAAAAAGGTCATAGATTAGAAAACCGGGACAATGAGAATACAAAAGCTTCTCAGCTGCACGTCAGCCTGCTCATGGCAGCCCCGTGAGCTTGTAGGCATTAAAGGGAAGGAAATTTTCTTTTGCCTGAACCTTCATTCCTTAACAGCTGCATTTACTCTATTTGTGTCTGATCCGACAGAAACACGTGAGGTCCTCTATCTATCAGAACTGGTCTTACAGTCCGATTGAGTTGCACTATGTTTTGTGAAGGACTGACACTACAGCCATGCGGGTCCTTCAGTGCATTTCCAAGGAAAGAAAAATCTTTCCTGCTCTCTTTCTCCTGCCTTCTCTCCTGTCTGCATACTTGCTAAACTCTAAAAATGAGTTTTGCTTGCAGACCTTAATATACTGAGTTTGGAAATGGATTAGGCAATGCATTTAGAGATTTCTGACAGCTTTACCCTTCAGGAAGAAACGCAAACAAAATTAAAGCTGCTTCATGAATCTTTAAAGTATTTAATACAAGCTATGTTTTTCCAATGAACCACTGGGATGGAGATGACTGTGGGTTTCTCTCCTTCACAAACTTGATGAAATTGCTGGGCATGAAGAAAGCTCCTCTGCACTTTTAGCACAAACCCCCCCCAACATGCTCCCTGCCTTGAAAGCTGCAGAATGATCTGTGCTCAGGTTTTATAGCCACAGCAGGGGAAAGAGGCAGAACAGCACTTCATTGGGTACGTGATCAATGAAAGGACAAAGATTACTGAATCTTTGCTCATTAATACTAACAAATACTACTTTTAATCACCAGGTCAATGTGTATTTTGAACCCAGTTAAACCAAAGGCTCAGAGTAATCTTACATACATGGTTACCTTTTAGTACCTAACACTGCTGTGATTTCTGTAGGCACAGACAATTTACAACTAAACCACTGAATTTAGTGGCTCGTTCAATGCCTGATTTCTTTCTCCAGAAAACCACCGAGGCTTTGCAGCTAGTGCTAGATGTAATAGTAACTTTTTGGATGCAGAAATAAACTAGCATTACATTCTCGTTCTGCATTGGCACAACAGTGAAAATGTGACAAGCTGCAAACATCTCCTTCCCCAGCATGGGATTCATCTGCTGACCAGTCTGACAGGCTGCAAAACTAATCAGCTTCATGGATCATGAATCTGTCAGGCAGAGGGCTCCAACTCCTTCCTAATTAATTCTCCTTCTCAATAGAAGGTGTTAAATGTATTACGCCATAACATTCTCTTTCTATTAAGGATGGATTTTTTCTGCCCTCTCTAAAAGGGAAAAACAAACCAAACTAGATTTTTGAGTTCAAGACTTGTTCTTACTTTCTCCTCGTGTTTTGCAGCTCAAGGACAGCATTTGCTCAGTCATGCAATGCAAGTACTCACAACTGTGAACAAGGGAGCAGTGGTACAGAACATCGATGCGCTACGTATCTTGAGAGAAGCAGCTCATTGTATTTACAACTAAGGTAAAAAGAGAAGCAACAGTTGCTTTCAGAAAAAGCCTAGAAGCTATGGTGATAGAAGAAGATACCTTTTTACCACGGCTATTTCTTCACAGTCTGTGCTGCTTTATAGAACAGCTTCCACTTTTATCATACGAAAGAAAAATCAACACCTCCTTTTTCCTGAATTTATCTGGGGAAGCGCAGACACAAGATATAGTGCCATTCTTACTGGTGCTGTAAGCTTGCTAGGCTAGGCAGCTCCAAAAAACCACCAACACTGATGAACAAAGGTTTTGGTGGGTCATCTTCCTCCCCTGAGTGACAGCTAAAGAAATTGGGAGAGTTTTCCCTCCACTTCTGCAAGTACTACAATGCTCCTCTCAGTACTTGGATATACAGCATTAACACTGACTTCCTGGATCCGTCTATTTTTTGGGCCGTCAGCAAAGAGAGTATTTGCCAAAGAAATGAAAGCCAATTTTGAGCTCTACTGCCTGATTCTTCTTGAAAGAACTAAATGTGATGCTGAAGAAACAACTGCCATTTCTATTGCTTGAGAGATCATCGTCACAGGATGCATTATTTAAAACACTCCTCTGTCAGGACTTTACAGTTTATAAATGCTCAGCTTCCCTGAATAACTTCTACCTTACTTCAGTCTTGAAGTCAAGCCTTGGCCACACTCCACGCAGCACGTCCTCAGAAGCTATCCCTGAAGAAGAAATTCGTTGAAACAAAAACACCTCCTTAACTCTTCCTCAGTACAAACCGTGTCTGTTCCTCCTCCCACAGTGTTTCAGTGCTTCCCATTAAAGGGGAGACAGGGGAAGTCAACTAAAATAATCTGTCCCCCGGCTTTTCTGGTACACAGTGACATTGACGGGGAAAGAAATCACCCACATTCATCAAGAAAGAAATCAGGCCAAATCTTTGTTTCGGTGCTAATGTCAAACTTTACCTGTATCAAAGAAAAGTGTCCTTTAATATCAACCAGAAACAAATGACTGCAATACTCCATGAGTTCACCGGCATACATCTGCTCCTGGGCATTTCCCACATTCCCAGGCTGAACAATGGGACCTCAAGTCTACAGAATTTGCAGACAGAAGAACAGCAGGAGCCTTTTTACCTTAGAACTCTCTCTTCTCTGTCCTATTTCCTACAAGAAAGACCAAATTTACAGGAATTTCTGTCCTGTAATACTTCCACAAGGGAGCGAGCCCTTTCCCGGGGGGGCTGGGACACAGTCAGCTCCACAGGTAGACGAAAGCTCCCCGTGAGTTGCAATAGTACACATGGGACAAGTGTTTCCTGAAAATCAGACACTTATTTTTGTCCTTTTTTCTTTCTTTTTAAATTCCCGGCCAGTACAACTGGGACTAATTTCTCTACACACACAAAAAAAAACCACCCCAAAAAAGCCCCAAACACCCCCCCCTCCCCCCCATATTTGTATCTTTTGTTTTTTAACACACTTGCTGCTCTATTTGGCTTAATTCCTCCCTTCTCTATGACCAATTATTTTATGTGTATGGTAGAAAGCCCTGAGAACTGTCAATCAGTGACTGATAGCACAGTATATACGCATAGTTAACATACTATGTAAAGAATATTAACCCTTATATTTAGGATTATTAGACTCTTCAAAAGTAGCTGCCAGACACATAAAATGAGAGGCCTTGTATTTCATCGTGCTATTTCTGCCTTTCCTCAGGCAAACAATACCAGAAACACGCCACCATGTCTAATACTCATTGATTTATACATACAAAAACGCTAAAACTAGTTCCAATCACTTTTAAAACAAGGCCCTTGATTAACATGAAAAATGGCTAAAAGCTCAGATCCTTCTGTAGTAAAAAGTATTTGCCTTTTTTTGGTAACTTAACTTGAGTCATTAATATGTTTTGAAATACCATCTGTAAGAAATTTCCACTGTATCCCCCAGTGTGCCCATTCAGATCTGCCTGTGGCTGTATGCGTGCTGCATCACAAAGCATTAGGCTGATTGGAAATTAATGGGGAAGCTGAAATCTGCTTTCAAATGCTTTTCAAAAACCCCCAAAGAAAACGTATCCCCCCCACGCAACTTTATTTTTAATGGTGCTGCACTTAAATTTAAGGAAGAGCCCAACTAAATTCCAAGTGACATGCATTCTGCCTATTTTTAGGTGATTAAACACTAATGGCTTATTTCGATTTGTCAAGAGATTCTCAAGACTTCTGGAAGATCCTGGGCCCTGTTCCGATTGGATTTTTAGCTTGCATCCTTTAAAAGTAAAAGCTAGAAAAGAGTTGTTTTAAAAGAAATAAACATAAAGGTGGCCTTGCAAAATTCTGCTTTGAGATCGGAGAGCTCTTTGAACTTGAAGTGAAATATAAACATCAGTGAAACCAATGAAGTGATACTAAATAAAGACAAAACTAAAGGCATTTTGCCAATTCACAATAGCAGTGCTTTGATTCAAAGTTCTTACCAGCAAAAATATATTCAGAAAACACTACCTTCTGCGCAACTTTTTGAAACTTAATTCTGGGAACTATGCGGTCTATGGAGGAGAGAGAATATTCTCTCATCACAGTGCTTTGCCAAAACTAAGACCTCATATTTCAAATCGGGAAGGTTCACAAAGAGCCATTCAAGAAGCCAGAAAATGTTTTCTAGAGTGCATTCACAAAATTGGCTGCTACCCTGTGACACCACTTCTTGTTCCTGCCACCAAGGGTCATTACTCTCCAGCTAGCAATGTGAAGTCAGCTATTTAGCTGCATTTCCAGCAGTGATTTCTAGCAGAGTTCCCATTAAGAAGTACTCTGCCACTCAAGGTGATGCATCAAGATCCCAAAAAAAGATGTTTATGGCAAAGGAAGAACTAATCCCAGCATGTCTGCAGGGAGTGAGAAGGTAACAGCCTAGATATCCAGAAGTGGACTCTATAGCTTAAGATACCACCTTCTCTGAAATGTGTCTCCCATTGCGCTTCAATTCCATGCCAGGCATAAGGGAAAAATAGCAGGGTGGATTAAATCAAAGGAATAATTTTCAATAAATAACGTATAAGGCTAAACTCACCATGTTCCATTTGCACACAACAGTTTGCTGTGCCCTTGAAGCTATTTGTTATTCAGATAATAATATGTAAATACAGAAAGTTATCCTTGACTACTAAAAAAATGTACTGCAAGCATTTAATATTAAAGATTCAAGGTACTTTTGTTTAATTTTGCCTATCTCGGTCCCTCAGCTGGTGCTGTTGGTGCCGGACAGAGGCTGAGTACCAGAGCATTATCTAGAAATGTAGGGCAATAAAAAAGTTTTCAAGGTAACTGCTGCGGAGCTCTTCACGGATTTCATTACAGGTCTGCTGTCACGTTACAGTGTGGTGGTCAGGAGGAGGACAGAGGAATGCAATCATTTTCTACTATTACTTCAGCTAACAATGTTTTTTGTGGTCTCGGGAGGACATGCAACAATGTTTGCCAAACAATCCTTTCTTTAATGGGCTGCAGTGTATTTCACAGGAGACCAGCCTTAATCTCTGGTCAAATCTAGTTATGCAGCAGAATGTTTCCTTCTCCCCATGTACAAATACGGGACGGGTGGAGGAGTAAACAACCAAACAGGCGGTCAGTCATAAACTGAGTTAAACCCGTCCCCTCACTGCCTTCCTAAACCGCAGTGGGAAGCTCTTAATGTCGCCCAGTCCCAGCAGTTGTAAGGCTGGTCGGAGCCCAGAAAGGAAACGCTTCCCTGGCAATCACAGCACCGCGTGTGCTGAGGCAATGCAGAAGCTGATCTGGCTAACCAGCAACGGCCTTGAAATGTTTAAACAGTAGTCACAGGGCTTTATTCTCTTGCTTTAAATGATCAGTTTCTATCAGAGCGAAAACAGACCAAGTTTATGGTATGTGGGAAGAATTATGGTTCAAATAGAGCAGTGTTCCAAGAACAAATGCATAAAGAATATTGATTTAGCACAGAAAATGGGAGTATTAAATCCATGATGTTTAGATGCTTCATATGGGATCGAGCTGAGAGCCTGGTAGTCATCGCAGCATGTTTATGTAAAGGCACGTCCCTGAGTCAAGACGAGAGGGCAAATGAAGGTGCACGTGCCGTATCTATTTCCCTTGGTACACAGGGGTAGGAAACTGCCCGACAAACCGAGCCTCTTTAACAAGAGATGATGGAGCGCATCCAAAGATGTCAACGGACTTTGGATCAGGACCCCACAGGATAAATCATTGGGAAAAACCACCTTTGTGAAAACCTAAGAGCAGTCGGGTCCTGAAGGTGTGACTTTACTCCTCTTTACATCTTTCCCAGTGATACTTGCAGGATTGTTCTTTGTGTATTAAAACTACTTTATGGAATGCCCTATCCAACGAAAGCAGTTAAGCAGGCCTTAACTTCACTGAGGTTACTCATACACTTAAAACTAGGAACATATTTAAGTGCTTCATTGGATTGAAGCCTAATTGCAGTTTTATAGCTTTTGTTCAAATTAAAGTCTAGCTAGAGGTGAACAGCACAGTACTCAACTATTTCATGCATTTGGAAGTTAAATGTTAACAACGGTTTCTTACCTTCTAATTATTTGGAGCATTTCAGAAAACTCTTGCAGTTTAGTTTAATTTTGGTTACATTTAGAAATAAAAACATTTTTTAAAAAATCCAGACACATTTACTGTCTAGCACAAAGCCAATATCTAGGGCATGCACTTCATAGCAGCAAAACACTTCAACGTATGGGGATTTTTTATATTTATGAGCTCTTATCCTAATTCAGAAAAACAGGTCAGCATATGCTTACTCTTCACTCAGGTTGACAGAAATTAGGCACACGTCCTAGACCATGCAACATACTAAAATATGATTGTGAATTTGAGCGAGCCAAGGACACACGCCAGTCTTTTCCTGCCTCTCAGGAGCTATGGCCGTTGTAGCACTTCAACACTCATCACAGCTCCTACCCAAATCTGCCGGTTGAGAACCATTTCCTTTTTCACTTCATGTTGTTTGGTGTTTTTTCCTACTTGCCCATAGAGCACAGACATTTTGAAGTCTCATCCTCAGTGTTTGCAGATTGAAATTAATTTGCCATCAGAAAGAAAGCTGGAAGCAAGTGCTGTGCATGGGGGGAACAGATTATTCCCATTAACTGTCTGCCCAGCAGACTGAAGCTGTGAACACAACCATGCCCTTCTTCATCCCTCATCTATAGAGAGACACATTCAGCCTGTTTCATCCAGACTATTTGCTCAAATCTGTACTTAGAGAAACATTGCCCCCATTGCTGCCAGAGATGCCCAGATCTGTCAGGCAATGGAGTCGAGTGTTCCTCCACGAGCAAACAGATCACAAATTCCCCGCCTCATGGGTACACGTGAGTTAATATCACCAAGGCATTACGCCAGTGAACTAGCTGTAGGTCATACATTTTTTTTCATGCAGTGCAGAAAATACAGGAGCAAAGCTTCAATGTCATTTTTATCTTGAGTTTAATGTAAACTGCACCATGACCCTCTGGGAGAACTGTGTCCTAATGAAACATCCGCGGAGGGGATGAAAGCTTACTGCAGTCGCTGAATGAGACAACTGTTCACTTTGTGGATGGAAATAACTAAAATTTATGCCTTTCCTCTGGAATTTTAGGGGTATGGTCTAACTTAGAAACAGCACCCAAGGGTATTTTAGTGCACTGTTTTAATTATTATTGCTGCTATTAATATTCTACCATTAGTCAAGTCTGAACTACTGTCTCTGCCGGAGAGGTGTGTTACATACTACCCTAGAGGCTCGCCCAACGCTAGGTCATTCTGAAGACAAAATACATAAATGCAGACTAACAAAAGACTGGGAGCGTAGAATAAATAATATACTCATCCCTTGGAGCAAAGAAGAAAATAAACTAATTAAGAAACTATTTGACAACCTGAAGGCATCTCACACAGGTAAAATGCAACTCCAGAGGGCTTCATTTCCAGAAGCTGAGAAACAGGGAGCTTTGTGCCTAAGCAATACACAGAGATGAGATCTGTAATTTAAAGCTACCTAATGCCTCACCCATAAATCTTGCCACACTGCCACCACCAAAAATTGGAGGTGCACTTCTTAGACCAAGGGGATGTGCGTTTTGCCTGATGTCTGCCTAACAATTGTCCTCATGTTCTCTGTTTAATTCAGGCATGCAAGGAGAAATGAGTCTTTGTGCTGGGTAGCCAGGTCTGCTGTTCTCCTCCACTGAGAATGGCTGAAGAATGGCTTTTGTCATCACTTAAGCGATCCCTACACAACATATCAGCTATATTACAAATCTCTACAGAAAACAGAAAATAATGTTGCCACCTCTTCTGTCATTACTATTAACCTTCTGCTGAGCAAGAGCCATCCAGCTTTCTTTCTGGAGAAGGGAGATAAGAAACGCTGATTGGGAGTACTTTCCGAGTGTTATTTTCATGTATATGCTAATCTATACACTAGAGGTGGTCACAAGAACAGACAGAGGATTCTTAACCTAAGACATTGCAGACCATACCAAGTTTCTTTGCAAAGAGTAACTTTGCCTCAAACATTCATTAATTATAGACATAGGCTACTCATCTTTCTAAGACAGAGTATTTACTTGCACACAGACTGAAAAAAAACCCCACTAGAAACACAGAGCATGCCCTGCATTTCCCCAGTGGCCCTGCCTTTAGAATACTTCAGTTAGTTAAAAGCCTTATGACAAGTTTTGTGTGAAAAATGAAATTTCCCAGTTCATTTTCCCCAGTGCTTACAAGACTGTTCCTCTCAATGCACAGAATTGTCAAGAACCACAGAGATCAGGAATCTGATTTTACACACCACATTTCACACCCCGATCTCCTGCTATACGCAGAGTGGGTTTTTCACCACCTTGGAGTTCTGAGGCTTAGTAACACGTACCGCATGATGCTTGCTTCACAAGGGTTATTTAAATGTGCCTGGACAGCCAAGAAATAGAGACAATGGTGATCAGCCCGGTGCTGGCTTTGCACAGGAGGCATCAAGGCACGGGCCTGGAGCTCCTGCTCCTCAGGGCTTGCACCACCTTTCAAGAGAAGTCTCTAGGTGGGAACATTCAGCTGCTGCAAGATTTCCTGTGGACAAAAGGACGCAGGCCAGAATTGCACATACTCAACTCCAAAAAGAGTTCTTATTAAGACAACTAGTTTGTTTGGTAGAAATTTAAGGGAAAGAGTGCACAGACTGCATGGGAAGCAACTCTTCCTGGACCTCCTTTGAATTTCATCCGACAAGGTGACCCAGTTTGACTATGGTTAGGTTTTGAGACCACAGCAGAAGGTTTAGAAGCAGTACAACAGAAGCCAAGAAGTCTCCAGAGAGATGGAGGAACAAAAAATAGAGACCCCATAGTTCAACATCATAAACTATCAAACAACTGAACTGGCAGATGCTGTTTCAGAGAAGCAAAACCTTGGAAAGCACCTAGATCAGGCTAACCAAGACAGGGAGCTTACATTTGCTAGCCTTAACTGTCAGGTACTTCTGGCTCTGGCTAGTTTTAAGAGTCTCTCGCTTTTATTAGCACTAAATTCACTCCAAACAGGAGACGTGGGGAAAACAAGCAAGAACTGACACTATTAAAATGAAACACTGCATCAACTTGGAGTTCACAATTCAGTTTTACTTCAGACAGAAGAGTAAATTGTCTGACATTTTGGCCTGTTCATGTTTTTATCACAAAGACACAAACAACAACAACTAAAACCCCTTTATGTTCCTTGACCTGAAACCTTGACTTTTTTTTATACTATTATCCAAATAAAAGAGGAACCAAAACTAGCTAATTTTGAAGTTACACCAGGCAGGCATTTGGAGATAATACCTATCTCCCATTGTTAGCAGAACTAAATTTGCATTTACATTTTAAGAAAGAAAAAGGGAACATCATCTCAAACCACTAGAAGAATTCCTTCAGAGCTGTAAGGATATCAGGTGTAGCATAACAGACATACATGTAAGGAAACATAAATGGAAAAGAAATACAACTCTGAATTCATTGCCTGACTTGTTCTGTTACTTCTTTTTATCCTGTAATGTGATATCATGGAGTGTAACATAACATGACAGTTCAGAAATTTACAGGAATACCCTTTTCTCCCTGGAAGTGATAGTGGGCAACAATCAGCCATGGGCCCCGGGGAGGGAAATGAAAGGAACTTTAAAATGCCAACACACAGCTGCAAGTCCTAGCTGGATCTCAGCAGTGCTTCCGCACTACAGGTAGATACTTACCTGTGCAAGAACAGCGTACACAATTTGAAGACAGCATCCCCCATTGCTTTTAAGAAGGAAATACTTCTGCTATGAAAATATCATGGCACTTTGTTTTCAAGTTCAGAAAATTATTACAGTCTCTAAAGCATACTTTTTTCTTTTTTTTTTTTTTAAAAAAAAGCAAACATGTTTAAGGCACCTGTAAATATACAAATCACATGAGACACATTTAGTCTTATGATCTGTAAGAAAAATTGAGGGACGCAAACCAGTTTTTTTACTATCTTTTTTTTCCTCCCAGATGAAAGCTGTGCTACATAACAGTTTTTCCTCCACAGCTGCTTGGTGGGGACCCTGCCCAAGCTGCCCAGAGCTGACAGGTCATTCTCTAACATGTGTTGCTACTACAGACATTCCCTTTTGTTTCTGTATGCCTTAGAGCATTTAACATTTTGGACTGGATTAACCTGAAATCCTATTTAAGCTGGCTGTCCTAGTCTCCTGAGGGAGAGACCTCCAGAGAACATTACACACTATACATCTTAAGCAATGCTACTGTGTCTTCTTCTTCTCCATTAACTATAGAGGCAGTGAAGTTGATCACCTTAAATTAGATGTCTAATTTTAAGTCAATGTTATGCAACCCACCTTAGGTAAACTATTCATGTATTCCAGAGTATGTTCTGGTGCAGACAAACTGCAGGGAATGGCTTCCAGTCTTACTGCATTTAAACACAACATTGCAATCAGTTATTTTTCATGCTCCCAAGTTAATCAAATTCAGCCTTCACTAAACGTACATTTATTAATGCTGACACTCATGCAGAACTTGTCTTCAGCAATTACTATACACAAAGACACTGCAAAAATGTAACAAGAGGAAAATTATTGCATTTGAACATAAGGTGGGTTTTTGGAAAAGGTTGCTCATTTTTATGTTTCTTTTTAATTTAGCCTTGCTGTCCTCCTTTTATTATCCCATGAGCCAGTGTTAATAATCAAGATCTATGTTATATGCTTTGTGGTATAATTAAAGTCACTACTTAATTGGAAAGCCTAGCTAGCACTAAACAAAAGGGAATCAATAACCTATCTAATGGGAAAAGACAGAGAAAACTATCGAATATCAGAAATAACTGTGAGGTGTCGCCATGTGTCCAGCACTGCTACTATAGAGATGCGGCATCTCTGCCTAGGAACCAGGTCCTGCAAAAAACCCTGCTACTGTCTCCTCCAGGCCGACGGGGTCACCAACCCCTAGGTACAACAGAGCAGAAGGCAGAGTATTACTGTAGTGCAACCTGGGCAGTCTCGTGATCCTGCCTCACAGTCATACCCTACCTGCTGTTGATCAAGCAAAAGCAGTCTGAGAACCTTCCCGATGACCCGATGGTGTTAAAAACTGTTTGGAAAGTTTCTCAATAATTTTTTATTGTTATTGGGAAATATGGGCACAATGTTAATCTGTTCCTCAGTCAGTCTTCTCATTGGAGCAATTTAACGTTATGTAACTAATTAAATATTCAAAGACCTAATGGTGACCTGGGATTTTGGAGACAAATGTCTGAGCCCACATTCCAATTAATATCTCATTGTTTATGCAAAGCTCCGCAGAGGCTGGGAGAAGACCTATAGTCCCTTCACAAACTGGGTCGAGTCACAACTACAGGTCTTCGTGACAAGTACAGAGGTACAGTGCGAACACTGAGCACTGGGTGTAAAGCACGGGGGCTGGTTGGTGGTACCTTTGATTCACAGGGATTTTCCCTCCCTAGCCAAAGGAGCAGGTCATTTTTCCCTTCCTTTGTGGGTTTTACACAGTTCTATTCTAAGCCCTTTAGAGCCAAATAGGAAACGCTTCCCACAATGCAGTGATAAGCCTTTGGCATACACAGGGCTACATAAATAAGCACAACTGGCCCAGAGGTAAGAGCAAATTTAGCTTGTCAACTGATAGCCCGCATGAGCCGAGTCAGAATTACAACACTAAACGCTGTGCAATAGTGGGTAAGAGCCCAGCAGAGGAAGCAGCGGCGGGACTCACCCAGTCCACACCAGTTCCTTCTGCGCTTGGGCAAGAGGGAAAGTCAGCTCAGACCCAAGTACATCCCTCTGTAGCTGCGTCACCAATTGGGCATCCTCAGCGTGGGCGCAAAGGCGCCTGTGCTGCTTGGAGGGGACTCGCAGCCCCAGGACAATGTCCAGCCCGTGTAACTTGGCAAAGCTGGCTGAGAACTCCGAAGTCCCAGAGCACGTGTACACACATGTCCCCTTTGCACCGTTCAAAATCCACATCTGGATATTGTTTCGGGATTTCATTAAAACACTTCAGTTAGTTTCATCTCTTACTCGGTTTCCCCTCCAATAAACAATCCCAATCTGTTGCCCAGAGGTAATTCCTTCTGCTCCATTTTCTATCTCTGTTTTTCCTTCTCTCTGCTTTAAGTTACGTCATATGTGCAGAGTGGCCAAAATGGTTTTTTTTTTTTTTCCAGAATTTCCGTGTAGACTTTTAGATTTACTGAGAGTGGGTGCCAAAAAAAAAAACCCCACAAAAAGTTTCCTATTAAAAAAGAAACCTAATTGCCTGTACCGTGATTGTGAATCACAGTCAACTGAAAGAAGAAACACTTAATTTCAATGAATGCTTCACTTTACTGTGACCTGACATTAATCTGAAAGTCTCAGCAGAAGCTAGTGACAGAAAATTCATTATTTTAAAACTAAATTTTTCATGTGAAACTAAATATTTTGTTAGTCTAAACATTTTATTTAAATAATCATTTCACAGGAGATGTTCAGTGTGACACAAAATATTTTTCAGTGTTGCTTTTTCTTTTAGTTGCCATTTTCTGCTCATCAGAAATTCTGGCTCCTGAACAGCACCGGCTCTGCTCCAGTTCAAATGTTCTTTGCAAAAGGGCCCATTGCACTGCACTCGGGTTAACCTGGGGAGAATCCTAGGGGTCTGGTTCGATTTGGAGATTCTTGTGCCATTTTCCTAAGCAGTGCAAAGAACACCCAGCGTCCCCAGAGGATTAGAAAAGTGGGTCACGAGGCACAGCAAGCTGCAGAGGTGGAGAAAATCAAATAATTCCAGGTCTAGCCCTCCTCAACGCACTGATCCAAAAGCTGATGCTCTTTGAAAGCCATCTGCCTTCCTGCCCTGCTCCTGCAGGGACATCCGACACAGACGGGCAGAGGAGCCACCCGTTTCCACAGCCTCAGGCAGGGGCTGTTAGACCAGACCGCTGACCCCCCTCTTATGACTGAGAACTTGCAAAAAGACATATGATTTGGCTCGAGAGAGCTGCTGCCTGATGCTCCCAAAAAAAAAAAAAAAA